>CM039674.1:553682738-554163546 GCA_022496015.1 Hordeum marinum | reverse complement strand
CTGGGACTGTCCAGCCATCAGGTCGCTGCCAAAGAATGGCCTCCCCACCTCGCTGCAAGTGTTAATTGTCCGCAGATGCATCAAGCTGCGGCGCCTCCCAGCAGGGCTGCACAAGCTCACCAACCTCAAGAGATTGGAGATCTGGGACTGTCCAGCCATCAGGTCGCTGCCGAAGAATGGCCTCCCCACCTCGCTGCAAGTGTTAATTGTCCGCAGATGCATCAAGCTGCGGCGCCTCCCAGCAGGGCTGCACAAGCTCACCAACCTCAAGAGATTGGAGATCTGGGACTGTCCAGCCATCAGGTCGCTGCCGAAGAATGGCCTCCCCACCTCGCTGCAAGTGTTAATTGTCCGCAGATGCATCAAGCTGCGGCGCCTCCCAGCAGGGCTGCACAGCTCACCAACCCTCAAGAGATTTGGAGATCTGGGACTGTCAGCCATCAGGTCGCTGCCGAAAGAATGGCCCTCCCCCACCTCGCTGCAAGTGTTAATTGTCCGCAGATGCATCAAGCTGCGGCGCCTCCCAGCAGGGCTGCACAAGCTCACCAACCCTCAAGGAGATTGGAGATCTGGGACTGTCCAGCCATCAGGTCGCTGCCAAAGAATGGCCTCCCCACCTCGCTGCAAGTGTTAATTGTCCGCAGATGCATCAAGCTGCGGCGCCTCCCAGCAGGGCTGCACAAGCTCACCAACCTCAAGAGATTGGAGATCTGGGACTGTCCAGCCATCAGGTCGCTGCCAAGAATGGCCTCCCCACCCTCGCTGCAAGTGTTAATTGTCCGCAGATGCATCAAGCTGCGGCGCCTCCCAGCAGGGCTGCACAAGCTCACCAACCTCAAGAGATTGGAGATCTGGGACTGTCCAGCCATCAGGTCGCTGCCAAGAATGGCCTCCCCACCTCGCTGCAAGTGTTAATTGTCCGCAGATGCATCAAGCTGCGGCGCCTCCCAGCAGGGCTGCACAAGCTCACCAACCTCAAGAGATTGGAGATCTGGGACTGTCCAGCCATCAGGTCGCTGCCAAAGAATGGCCTCCCCACCTCGCTGCAAGTGTTAATTGTCCGCAGATGCATCAAGCTGCGGCGCCTCCCAGCAGGGCTGCACAAGCTCACCAACCTCAAGAGATTGGAGATCTGGGACTGTCCAGCCATCAGGTCGCTGCCAAAGAATGGCCTCCCCACCTCGCTGCAAGTGTTAATTGTCCGCAGATGCATCAAGCTGCGGCGCCTCCCAGCAGGGCTGCACAAGCTCACCAACCTCAAGAGATTGGAGATCTGGGACTGTCCAGCCATCAGGTCGCTGCCAAAGAATGGCCTCCCCACCTCGCTGCAAGTGTTAATTGTCCGCAGATGCATCAAGCTGCGGCGCCTCCCAGCAGGGCTGCACAAGCTCACCAACCTCAAGAGATTGGAGATCTGGGACTGTCCAGCCATCAGGTCGCTGCCAAAGAATGGCCTCCCCACCTCGCTGCAAGTGTTAATTGTCCGCAGATGCATCAAGCTGCGGCGCCTCCCAGCAGGGCTGCACAAGCTCACCAACCTCAAGAGATTGGAGATCTGGGACTGTCCAGCCATCAGGTCGCTGCCAAAGAATGGCCTCCCCACCTCGCTGCAAGTGTTAATTGTCCGCAGATGCATCAAGCTGCGGCGCCTCCCAGCAGGGCTGCACAAGCTCACCAACCTCAAGAGATTGGAGATCTGGGACTGTCCAGCCATCAGGTCGCTGCCGAAAGAATGGCCTCCCCACCTCGCTGCAAGTGTTAATTGTCCGCAGATGCATCAAGCTGCGGCGCCTCCCAGCAGGGCTGCACAAGCTCACCAACCTCAAGAGATTGGAGATCTGGGACTGTCCAGCCATCAGGTCGCTGCCAAAGAATGGCCTCCCCACCTCGCTGCAAGTGTTAATTGTCCGCAGATGCATCAAGCTGCGGCGCCTCCCAGCAGGGCTGCACAAGCTCACCAACCTCAAGAGATTGGAGATCTGGGACTGTCCAGCCATCAGGTCGCTGCCAAAGAATGGCCTCCCCACCTCGCTGCAAGTGTTAATTGTCCGCAGATGCATCAAGCTGCGGCGCCTCCCAGCAGGGCTGCACAAGCTCACCAACCTCAAGAGATTGGAGATCTGGGACTGTCCAGCCATCAGGTCGCTGCCAAAGAATGGCCTCCCCACCTCGCTGCAAGTGTTAATTGTCCGCAGATGCATCAAGCTGCGGCGCCTCCCAGCAGGGCTGCACAAGCTCACCAACCTCAAGAGATTGGAGATCTGGGACTGTCCAGCCATCAGGTCGCTGCCGAAGAATGGCCTCCCCACCTCGCTGCAAGTGTTAATTGTCCGCAGATGCATCAAGCTGCGGCGCCTCCCAGCAGGGCTGCACAAGCTCACCAACCTCAAGAGATTGGAGATCTGGGACTGTCCAGCCATCAGGTCGCTGCCAAAGAATGGCCTCCCCACCTCGCTGCAAGTGTTAATTGTCCGCAGATGCATCAAGCTGCGGCGCCTCCCAGCAGGGCTGCACAAGCTCACCAACCTCAAGAGATTGGAGATCTGGGACTGTCCAGCCATCAGGTCGCTGCCGAAGAATGGCCTCCCCACCTCGCTGCAAGTGTTAATTGTCCGCAGATGCATCAAGCTGCGGCGCCTCCCAGCAGGGCTGCACAAGCTCACCAACCTCAAGAGATTGGAGATCTGGGACTGTCCAGCCATCAGGTCGCTGCCGAAAGAATGGCCTCCCCACCTCGCTGCAAGTGTTAATTGTCCGCAGATGCATCAAGCTGCGGCGCCTCCCAGCAGGGCTGCACAAGCTCACCAACCTCAAGAGATTGGAGATCTGGGACTGTCCAGCCATCAGGTCGCTGCCAAAGAATGGCCTCCCCACCTCGCTGCAAGTGTTAATTGTCCGCAGATGCATCAAGCTGCGGCGCCTCCCAGCAGGGCTGCACAAGCTCACCAACCTCAAGAGATTGGAGATCTGGGACTGTCCAGCCATCAGGTCGCTGCCGAAGAATGGCCTCCCCACCTCGCTGCAAGTGTTAATTGTCCGCAGATGCATCAAGCTGCGGCGCCTCCCAGCAGGGCTGCACAAGCTCACCAACCTCAAGAGATTGGAGATCTGGGACTGTCCAGCCATCAGGTCGCTGCCGAAGAATGGCCTCCCCACCTCGCTGCAAGTGTTAATTGTCCGCAGATGCATCAAGCTGCGGCGCCTCCCAGCAGGGCTGCACAAGCTCACCAACCTCAAGAGATTGGAGATCTGGGACTGTCCAGCCATCAGGTCGCTGCCAAAGAATGGCCTCCCCACCTCGCTGCAAGTGTTAATTGTCCGCAGATGCATCAAGCTGCGGCGCCTCCCAGCAGGGCTGCACAAGCTCACCAACCTCAAGAGATTGGAGATCTGGGACTGTCCAGCCATCAGGTCGCTGCCGAAGAATGGCCTCCCCACCTCGCTGCAAGTGTTAATTGTCCGCAGATGCATCAAGCTGCGGCGCCTCCCAGCAGGGCTGCACAAGCTCACCAACCTCAAGAGATTGGAGATCTGGGACTGTCCAGCCATCAGGTCGCTGCCAAAGAATGGCCTCCCCACCTCGCTGCAAGTGTTAATTGTCCGCAGATGCATCAAGCTGCGGCGCCTCCCAGCAGGGCTGCACAAGCTCACCAACCTCAAGAGATTGGAGATCTGGGACTGTCCAGCCATCAGGTCGCTGCCGAAGAATGGCCTCCCCACCTCGCTGCAAGTGTTAATTGTCCGCAGATGCATCAAGCTGCGGCGCCTCCCAGCAGGGCTGCACAAGCTCACCAACCTCAAGAGATTGGAGATCTGGGACTGTCCAGCCATCAGGTCGCTGCCGAAGAATGGCCTCCCCACCTCGCTGCAAGTGTTAATTGTCCGCAGATGCATCAAGCTGCGGCGCCTCCCAGCAGGGCTGCACAAGCTCACCAACCTCAAGAGATTGGAGATCTGGGACTGTCCAGCCATCAGGTCGCTGCCAAAGAATGGCCTCCCCACCTCGCTGCAAGTGTTAATTGTCCGCAGATGCATCAAGCTGCGGCGCCTCCCAGCAGGGCTGCACAAGCTCACCAACCTCAAGAGATTGGAGATCTGGGACTGTCCAGCCATCAGGTCGCTGCCAAAGAATGGCCTCCCCACCTCGCTGCAAGTGTTAATTGTCCGCAGATGCATCAAGCTGCGGCGCCTCCCAGCAGGGCTGCACAAGCTCACCAACCTCAAGAGATTGGAGATCTGGGACTGTCCAGCCATCAGGTCGCTGCCGAAAGAATGGCCTCCCCACCTCGCTGCAAGTGTTAATTGTCCGCAGATGCATCAAGCTGCGGCGCCTCCCAGCAGGGCTGCACAAGCTCACCAACCTCAAGAGATTGGAGATCTGGGACTGTCCAGCCATCAGGTCGCTGCCAAAGAATGGCCTCCCCACCTCGCTGCAAGTGTTAATTGTCCGCAGATGCATCAAGCTGCGGCGCCTCCCAGCAGGGCTGCACAAGCTCACCAACCTCAAGAGATTGGAGATCTGGGACTGTCCAGCCATCAGGTCGCTGCCAAAGAATGGCCTCCCCACCTCGCTGCAAGTGTTAATTGTCCGCAGATGCATCAAGCTGCGGCGCCTCCCAGCAGGGCTGCACAAGCTCACCAACCTCAAGAGATTGGAGATCTGGGACTGTCCAGCCATCAGGTCGCTGCCAAAGAATGGCCTCCCCACCTCGCTGCAAGTGTTAATTGTCCGCAGATGCATCAAGCTGCGGCGCCTCCCAGCAGGGCTGCACAAGCTCACCAACCTCAAGAGATTGGAGATCTGGGACTGTCCAGCCATCAGGTCGCTGCCGAAAGAATGGCCTCCCCACCTCGCTGCAAGTGTTAATTGTCCGCAGATGCATCAAGCTGCGGCGCCTCCCAGCAGGGCTGCACAAGCTCACCAACCTCAAGAGATTGGAGATCTGGGACTGTCCAGCCATCAGGTCGCTGCCAAAGAATGGCCTCCCCACCTCGCTGCAAGTGTTAATTGTCCGCAGATGCATCAAGCTGCGGCGCCTCCCAGCAGGGCTGCACAAGCTCACCAACCTCAAGAGATTGGAGATCTGGGACTGTCCAGCCATCAGGTCGCTGCCGAAGAATGGCCTCCCCACCTCGCTGCAAGTGTTAATTGTCCGCAGATGCATCAAGCTGCGGCGCCTCCCAGCAGGGCTGCACAAGCTCACCAACCTCAAGAGATTGGAGATCTGGGACTGTCCAGCCATCAGGTCGCTGCCGAAGAATGGCCTCCCCACCTCGCTGCAAGTGTTAATTGTCCGCAGATGCATCAAGCTGCGGCGCCTCCCAGCAGGGCTGCACAAGCTCACCAACCTCAAGAGATTGGAGATCTGGGACTGTCCAGCCATCAGGTCGCTGCCAAAGAATGGCCTCCCCACCTCGCTGCAAGTGTTAATTGTCCGCAGATGCATCAAGCTGCGGCGCCTCCCAGCAGGGCTGCACAAGCTCACCAACCTCAAGAGATTGGAGATCTGGGACTGTCCAGCCATCAGGTCGCTGCCGAAGAATGGCCTCCCCACCTCGCTGCAAGTGTTAATTGTCCGCAGATGCATCAAGCTGCGGCGCCTCCCAGCAGGGCTGCACAAGCTCACCAACCTCAAGAGATTGGAGATCTGGGACTGTCCAGCCATCAGGTCGCTGCCGAAGAATGGCCTCCCCACCTCGCTGCAAGTGTTAATTGTCCGCAGATGCATCAAGCTGCGGCGCCTCCCAGCAGGGCTGCACAAGCTCACCAACCTCAAGAGATTGGAGATCTGGGACTGTCCAGCCATCAGGTCGCTGCCAAAGAATGGCCTCCCCACCTCGCTGCAAGTGTTAATTGTCCGCAGATGCATCAAGCTGCGGCGCCTCCCAGCAGGGCTGCACAAGCTCACCAACCTCAAGAGATTGGAGATCTGGGACTGTCCAGCCATCAGGTCGCTGCCAAAGAATGGCCTCCCCACCTCGCTGCAAGTGTTAATTGTCCGCAGATGCATCAAGCTGCGGCGCCTCCCAGCAGGGCTGCACAAGCTCACCAACCTCAAGAGATTGGAGATCTGGGACTGTCCAGCCATCAGGTCGCTGCCGAAGAATGGCCTCCCCACCTCGCTGCAAGTGTTAATTGTCCGCAGATGCATCAAGCTGCGGCGCCTCCCAGCAGGGCTGCACAAGCTCACCAACCTCAAGAGATTGGAGATCTGGGACTGTCCAGCCATCAGGTCGCTGCCAAAGAATGGCCTCCCCACCTCGCTGCAAGTGTTAATTGTCCGCAGATGCATCAAGCTGCGGCGCCTCCCAGCAGGGCTGCACAAGCTCACCAACCTCAAGAGATTGGAGATCTGGGACTGTCCAGCCATCAGGTCGCTGCCGAAGAATGGCCTCCCCACCTCGCTGCAAGTGTTAATTGTCCGCAGATGCATCAAGCTGCGGCGCCTCCCAGCAGGGCTGCACAAGCTCACCAACCTCAAGAGATTGGAGATCTGGGACTGTCCAGCCATCAGGTCGCTGCCAAAGAATGGCCTCCCCACCTCGCTGCAAGTGTTAATTGTCCGCAGATGCATCAAGCTGCGGCGCCTCCCAGCAGGGCTGCACAAGCTCACCAACCTCAAGAGATTGGAGATCTGGGACTGTCCAGCCATCAGGTCGCTGCCGAAGAATGGCCTCCCCACCTCGCTGCAAGTGTTAATTGTCCGCAGATGCATCAAGCTGCGGCGCCTCCCAGCAGGGCTGCACAAGCTCACCAACCTCAAGAGATTGGAGATCTGGGACTGTCCAGCCATCAGGTCGCTGCCGAAGAATGGCCTCCCCACCTCGCTGCAAGTGTTAATTGTCCGCAGATGCATCAAGCTGCGGCGCCTCCCAGCAGGGCTGCACAAGCTCACCAACCTCAAGAGATTGGAGATCTGGGACTGTCCAGCCATCAGGTCGCTGCCAAAGAATGGCCTCCCCACCTCGCTGCAAGTGTTAATTGTCCGCAGATGCATCAAGCTGCGGCGCCTCCCAGCAGGGCTGCACAAGCTCACCAACCTCAAGAGATTGGAGATCTGGGACTGTCCAGCCATCAGGTCGCTGCCAAAGAATGGCCTCCCCACCTCGCTGCAAGTGTTAATTGTCCGCAGATGCATCAAGCTGCGGCGCCTCCCAGCAGGGCTGCACAAGCTCACCAACCTCAAGAGATTGGAGATCTGGGACTGTCCAGCCATCAGGTCGCTGCCGAAGAATGGCCTCCCCACCTCGCTGCAAGTGTTAATTGTCCGCAGATGCATCAAGCTGCGGCGCCTCCCAGCAGGGCTGCACAAGCTCACCAACCTCAAGAGATTGGAGATCTGGGACTGTCCAGCCATCAGGTCGCTGCCAAAGAATGGCCTCCCCACCTCGCTGCAAGTGTTAATTGTCCGCAGATGCATCAAGCTGCGGCGCCTCCCAGCAGGGCTGCACAAGCTCACCAACCTCAAGAGATTGGAGATCTGGGACTGTCCAGCCATCAGGTCGCTGCCGAAGAATGGCCTCCCCACCTCGCTGCAAGTGTTAATTGTCCGCAGATGCATCAAGCTGCGGCGCCTCCCAGCAGGGCTGCACAAGCTCACCAACCTCAAGAGATTGGAGATCTGGGACTGTCCAGCCATCAGGTCGCTGCCAAAGAATGGCCTCCCCACCTCGCTGCAAGTGTTAATTGTCCGCAGATGCATCAAGCTGCGGCGCCTCCCAGCAGGGCTGCACAAGCTCACCAACCTCAAGAGATTGGAGATCTGGGACTGTCCAGCCATCAGGTCGCTGCCGAAGAATGGCCTCCCCACCTCGCTGCAAGTGTTAATTGTCCGCAGATGCATCAAGCTGCGGCGCCTCCCAGCAGGGCTGCACAAGCTCACCAACCTCAAGAGATTGGAGATCTGGGACTGTCCAGCCATCAGGTCGCTGCCAAAGAATGGCCTCCCCACCTCGCTGCAAGTGTTAATTGTCCGCAGATGCATCAAGCTGCGGCGCCTCCCAGCAGGGCTGCACAAGCTCACCAACCTCAAGAGATTGGAGATCTGGGACTGTCCAGCCATCAGGTCGCTGCCGAAGAATGGCCTCCCCACCTCGCTGCAAGTGTTAATTGTCCGCAGATGCATCAAGCTGCGGCGCCTCCCAGCAGGGCTGCACAAGCTCACCAACCTCAAGAGATTGGAGATCTGGGACTGTCCAGCCATCAGGTCGCTGCCGAAGAATGGCCTCCCCACCTCGCTGCAAGTGTTAATTGTCCGCAGATGCATCAAGCTGCGGCGCCTCCCAGCAGGGCTGCACAAGCTCACCAACCTCAAGAGATTGGAGATCTGGGACTGTCCAGCCATCAGGTCGCTGCCAAAGAATGGCCTCCCCACCTCGCTGCAAGTGTTAATTGTCCGCAGATGCATCAAGCTGCGGCGCCTCCCAGCAGGGCTGCACAAGCTCACCAACCTCAAGAGATTGGAGATCTGGGACTGTCCAGCCATCAGGTCGCTGCCGAAGAATGGCCTCCCCACCTCGCTGCAAGTGTTAATTGTCCGCAGATGCATCAAGCTGCGGCGCCTCCCAGCAGGGCTGCACAAGCTCACCAACCTCAAGAGATTGGAGATCTGGGACTGTCCAGCCATCAGGTCGCTGCCGAAGAATGGCCTCCCCACCTCGCTGCAAGTGTTAATTGTCCGCAGATGCATCAAGCTGCGGCGCCTCCCAGCAGGGCTGCACAAGCTCACCAACCTCAAGAGATTGGAGATCTGGGACTGTCCAGCCATCAGGTCGCTGCCAAAGAATGGCCTCCCCACCTCGCTGCAAGTGTTAATTGTCCGCAGATGCATCAAGCTGCGGCGCCTCCCAGCAGGGCTGCACAAGCTCACCAACCTCAAGAGATTGGAGATCTGGGACTGTCCAGCCATCAGGTCGCTGCCAAAGAATGGCCTCCCCACCTCGCTGCAAGTGTTAATTGTCCGCAGATGCATCAAGCTGCGGCGCCTCCCAGCAGGGCTGCACAAGCTCACCAACCTCAAGAGATTGGAGATCTGGGACTGTCCAGCCATCAGGTCGCTGCCGAAGAATGGCCTCCCCACCTCGCTGCAAGTGTTAATTGTCCGCAGATGCATCAAGCTGCGGCGCCTCCCAGCAGGGCTGCACAAGCTCACCAACCTCAAGAGATTGGAGATCTGGGACTGTCCAGCCATCAGGTCGCTGCCAAAGAATGGCCTCCCCACCTCGCTGCAAGTGTTAATTGTCCGCAGATGCATCAAGCTGCGGCGCCTCCCAGCAGGGCTGCACAAGCTCACCAACCTCAAGAGATTGGAGATCTGGGACTGTCCAGCCATCAGGTCGCTGCCGAAGAATGGCCTCCCCACCTCGCTGCAAGTGTTAATTGTCCGCAGATGCATCAAGCTGCGGCGCCTCCCAGCAGGGCTGCACAAGCTCACCAACCTCAAGAGATTGGAGATCTGGGACTGTCCAGCCATCAGGTCGCTGCCAAAGAATGGCCTCCCCACCTCGCTGCAAGTGTTAATTGTCCGCAGATGCATCAAGCTGCGGCGCCTCCCAGCAGGGCTGCACAAGCTCACCAACCTCAAGAGATTGGAGATCTGGGACTGTCCAGCCATCAGGTCGCTGCCGAAGAATGGCCTCCCCACCTCGCTGCAAGTGTTAATTGTCCGCAGATGCATCAAGCTGCGGCGCCTCCCAGCAGGGCTGCACAAGCTCACCAACCTCAAGAGATTGGAGATCTGGGACTGTCCAGCCATCAGGTCGCTGCCAAAGAATGGCCTCCCCACCTCGCTGCAAGTGTTAATTGTCCGCAGATGCATCAAGCTGCGGCGCCTCCCAGCAGGGCTGCACAAGCTCACCAACCTCAAGAGATTGGAGATCTGGGACTGTCCAGCCATCAGGTCGCTGCCGAAGAATGGCCTCCCCACCTCGCTGCAAGTGTTAATTGTCCGCAGATGCATCAAGCTGCGGCGCCTCCCAGCAGGGCTGCACAAGCTCACCAACCTCAAGAGATTGGAGATCTGGGACTGTCCAGCCATCAGGTCGCTGCCGAAG
Organism: Hordeum marinum; assembly: GCA_022496015.1. Lineage (NCBI taxonomy): Eukaryota > Viridiplantae > Streptophyta > Magnoliopsida > Poales > Poaceae > Hordeum > Hordeum marinum. Next base: position 554,153,493 of record CM039674.1, on the reverse strand, counting down.
AATGGCCTCCCCACCTCGCTGCAAGTGTTAATTGTCCGCAGATGCATCAAGCTGCGGCGCCTCCCAGCAGGGCTGCACAAGCTCACCAACCTCAAGAGATTGGAGATCTGGGACTGTCCAGCCATCAGGTCGCTGCCAAAGAATGGCCTCCCCACCTCGCTGCAAGTGTTAATTGTCCGCAGATGCATCAAGCTGCGGCGCCTCCCAGCAGGGCTGCACAAGCTCACCAACCTCAAGAGATTGGAGATCTGGGACTGTCCAGCCATCAGGTCGCTGCCGAAGAATGGCCTCCCCACCTCGCTGCAAGTGTTAATTGTCCGCAGATGCATCAAGCTGCGGCGCCTCCCAGCAGGGCTGCACAAGCTCACCAACCTCAAGAGATTGGAGATCTGGGACTGTCCAGCCATCAGGTCGCTGCCGAAGAATGGCCTCCCCACCTCGCTGCAAGTGTTAATTGTCCGCAGATGCATCAAGCTGCGGCGCCTCCCAGCAGGGCTGCACAAGCTCACCAACCTCAAGAGATTGGAGATCTGGGACTGTCCAGCCATCAGGTCGCTGCCAAAGAATGGCCTCCCCACCTCGCTGCAAGTGTTAATTGTCCGCAGATGCATCAAGCTGCGGCGCCTCCCAGCAGGGCTGCACAAGCTCACCAACCTCAAGAGATTGGAGATCTGGGACTGTCCAGCCATCAGGTCGCTGCCAAAGAATGGCCTCCCCACCTCGCTGCAAGTGTTAATTGTCCGCAGATGCATCAAGCTGCGGCGCCTCCCAGCAGGGCTGCACAAGCTCACCAACCTCAAGAGATTGGAGATCTGGGACTGTCCAGCCATCAGGTCGCTGCCAAAGAATGGCCTCCCCACCTCGCTGCAAGTGTTAATTGTCCGCAGATGCATCAAGCTGCGGCGCCTCCCAGCAGGGCTGCACAAGCTCACCAACCTCAAGAGATTGGAGATCTGGGACTGTCCAGCCATCAGGTCGCTGCCAAAGAATGGCCTCCCCACCTCGCTGCAAGTGTTAATTGTCCGCAGATGCATCAAGCTGCGGCGCCTCCCAGCAGGGCTGCACAAGCTCACCAACCTCAAGAGATTGGAGATCTGGGACTGTCCAGCCATCAGGTCGCTGCCAAAGAATGGCCTCCCCACCTCGCTGCAAGTGTTAATTGTCCGCAGATGCATCAAGCTGCGGCGCCTCCCAGCAGGGCTGCACAAGCTCACCAACCTCAAGAGATTGGAGATCTGGGACTGTCCAGCCATCAGGTCGCTGCCGAAGAATGGCCTCCCCACCTCGCTGCAAGTGTTAATTGTCCGCAGATGCATCAAGCTGCGGCGCCTCCCAGCAGGGCTGCACAAGCTCACCAACCTCAAGAGATTGGAGATCTGGGACTGTCCAGCCATCAGGTCGCTGCCGAAGAATGGCCTCCCCACCTCGCTGCAAGTGTTAATTGTCCGCAGATGCATCAAGCTGCGGCGCCTCCCAGCAGGGCTGCACAAGCTCACCAACCTCAAGAGATTGGAGATCTGGGACTGTCCAGCCATCAGGTCGCTGCCAAAGAATGGCCTCCCCACCTCGCTGCAAGTGTTAATTGTCCGCAGATGCATCAAGCTGCGGCGCCTCCCAGCAGGGCTGCACAAGCTCACCAACCTCAAGAGATTGGAGATCTGGGACTGTCCAGCCATCAGGTCGCTGCCAAAGAATGGCCTCCCCACCTCGCTGCAAGTGTTAATTGTCCGCAGATGCATCAAGCTGCGGCGCCTCCCAGCAGGGCTGCACAAGCTCACCAACCTCAAGAGATTGGAGATCTGGGACTGTCCAGCCATCAGGTCGCTGCCAAAGAATGGCCTCCCCACCTCGCTGCAAGTGTTAATTGTCCGCAGATGCATCAAGCTGCGGCGCCTCCCAGCAGGGCTGCACAAGCTCACCAACCTCAAGAGATTGGAGATCTGGGACTGTCCAGCCATCAGGTCGCTGCCAAAGAATGGCCTCCCCACCTCGCTGCAAGTGTTAATTGTCCGCAGATGCATCAAGCTGCGGCGCCTCCCAGCAGGGCTGCACAAGCTCACCAACCTCAAGAGATTGGAGATCTGGGACTGTCCAGCCATCAGGTCGCTGCCGAAGAATGGCCTCCCCACCTCGCTGCAAGTGTTAATTGTCCGCAGATGCATCAAGCTGCGGCGCCTCCCAGCAGGGCTGCACAAGCTCACCAACCTCAAGAGATTGGAGATCTGGGACTGTCCAGCCATCAGGTCGCTGCCAAAGAATGGCCTCCCCACCTCGCTGCAAGTGTTAATTGTCCGCAGATGCATCAAGCTGCGGCGCCTCCCAGCAGGGCTGCACAAGCTCACCAACCTCAAGAGATTGGAGATCTGGGACTGTCCAGCCATCAGGTCGCTGCCAAAGAATGGCCTCCCCACCTCGCTGCAAGTGTTAATTGTCCGCAGATGCATCAAGCTGCGGCGCCTCCCAGCAGGGCTGCACAAGCTCACCAACCTCAAGAGATTGGAGATCTGGGACTGTCCAGCCATCAGGTCGCTGCCAAAGAATGGCCTCCCCACCTCGCTGCAAGTGTTAATTGTCCGCAGATGCATCAAGCTGCGGCGCCTCCCAGCAGGGCTGCACAAGCTCACCAACCTCAAGAGATTGGAGATCTGGGACTGTCCAGCCATCAGGTCGCTGCCAAAGAATGGCCTCCCCACCTCGCTGCAAGTGTTAATTGTCCGCAGATGCATCAAGCTGCGGCGCCTCCCAGCAGGGCTGCACAAGCTCACCAACCTCAAGAGATTGGAGATCTGGGACTGTCCAGCCATCAGGTCGCTGCCAAAGAATGGCCTCCCCACCTCGCTGCAAGTGTTAATTGTCCGCAGATGCATCAAGCTGCGGCGCCTCCCAGCAGGGCTGCACAAGCTCACCAACCTCAAGAGATTGGAGATCTGGGACTGTCCAGCCATCAGGTCGCTGCCGAAGAATGGCCTCCCCACCTCGCTGCAAGTGTTAATTGTCCGCAGATGCATCAAGCTGCGGCGCCTCCCAGCAGGGCTGCACAAGCTCACCAACCTCAAGAGATTGGAGATCTGGGACTGTCCAGCCATCAGGTCGCTGCCGAAGAATGGCCTCCCCACCTCGCTGCAAGTGTTAATTGTCCGCAGATGCATCAAGCTGCGGCGCCTCCCAGCAGGGCTGCACAAGCTCACCAACCTCAAGAGATTGGAGATCTGGGACTGTCCAGCCATCAGGTCGCTGCCAAAGAATGGCCTCCCCACCTCGCTGCAAGTGTTAATTGTCCGCAGATGCATCAAGCTGCGGCGCCTCCCAGCAGGGCTGCACAAGCTCACCAACCTCAAGAGATTGGAGATCTGGGACTGTCCAGCCATCAGGTCGCTGCCAAAGAATGGCCTCCCCACCTCGCTGCAAGTGTTAATTGTCCGCAGATGCATCAAGCTGCGGCGCCTCCCAGCAGGGCTGCACAAGCTCACCAACCTCAAGAGATTGGAGATCTGGGACTGTCCAGCCATCAGGTCGCTGCCAAAGAATGGCCTCCCCACCTCGCTGCAAGTGTTAATTGTCCGCAGATGCATCAAGCTGCGGCGCCTCCCAGCAGGGCTGCACAAGCTCACCAACCTCAAGAGATTGGAGATCTGGGACTGTCCAGCCATCAGGTCGCTGCCAAAGAATGGCCTCCCCACCTCGCTGCAAGTGTTAATTGTCCGCAGATGCATCAAGCTGCGGCGCCTCCCAGCAGGGCTGCACAAGCTCACCAACCTCAAGAGATTGGAGATCTGGGACTGTCCAGCCATCAGGTCGCTGCCGAAGAATGGCCTCCCCACCTCGCTGCAAGTGTTAATTGTCCGCAGATGCATCAAGCTGCGGCGCCTCCCAGCAGGGCTGCACAAGCTCACCAACCTCAAGAGATTGGAGATCTGGGACTGTCCAGCCATCAGGTCGCTGCCAAAGAATGGCCTCCCCACCTCGCTGCAAGTGTTAATTGTCCGCAGATGCATCAAGCTGCGGCGCCTCCCAGCAGGGCTGCACAAGCTCACCAACCTCAAGAGATTGGAGATCTGGGACTGTCCAGCCATCAGGTCGCTGCCAAAGAATGGCCTCCCCACCTCGCTGCAAGTGTTAATTGTCCGCAGATGCATCAAGCTGCGGCGCCTCCCAGCAGGGCTGCACAAGCTCACCAACCTCAAGAGATTGGAGATCTGGGACTGTCCAGCCATCAGGTCGCTGCCAAAGAATGGCCTCCCCACCTCGCTGCAAGTGTTAATTGTCCGCAGATGCATCAAGCTGCGGCGCCTCCCAGCAGGGCTGCACAAGCTCACCAACCTCAAGAGATTGGAGATCTGGGACTGTCCAGCCATCAGGTCGCTGCCAAAGAATGGCCTCCCCACCTCGCTGCAAGTGTTAATTGTCCGCAGATGCATCAAGCTGCGGCGCCTCCCAGCAGGGCTGCACAAGCTCACCAACCTCAAGAGATTGGAGATCTGGGACTGTCCAGCCATCAGGTCGCTGCCAAAGAATGGCCTCCCCACCTCGCTGCAAGTGTTAATTGTCCGCAGATGCATCAAGCTGCGGCGCCTCCCAGCAGGGCTGCACAAGCTCACCAACCTCAAGAGATTGGAGATCTGGGACTGTCCAGCCATCAGGTCGCTGCCAAAGAATGGCCTCCCCACCTCGCTGCAAGTGTTAATTGTCCGCAGATGCATCAAGCTGCGGCGCCTCCCAGCAGGGCTGCACAAGCTCACCAACCTCAAGAGATTGGAGATCTGGGACTGTCCAGCCATCAGGTCGCTGCCAAAGAATGGCCTCCCCACCTCGCTGCAAGTGTTAATTGTCCGCAGATGCATCAAGCTGCGGCGCCTCCCAGCAGGGCTGCACAAGCTCACCAACCTCAAGAGATTGGAGATCTGGGACTGTCCAGCCATCAGGTCGCTGCCAAAGAATGGCCTCCCCACCTCGCTGCAAGTGTTAATTGTCCGCAGATGCATCAAGCTGCGGCGCCTCCCAGCAGGGCTGCACAAGCTCACCAACCTCAAGAGATTGGAGATCTGGGACTGTCCAGCCATCAGGTCGCTGCCAAAGAATGGCCTCCCCACCTCGCTGCAAGTGTTAATTGTCCGCAGATGCATCAAGCTGCGGCGCCTCCCAGCAGGGCTGCACAAGCTCACCAACCTCAAGAGATTGGAGATCTGGGACTGTCCAGCCATCAGGTCGCTGCCAAAGAATGGCCTCCCCACCTCGCTGCAAGTGTTAATTGTCCGCAGATGCATCAAGCTGCGGCGCCTCCCAGCAGGGCTGCACAAGCTCACCAACCTCAAGAGATTGGAGATCTGGGACTGTCCAGCCATCAGGTCGCTGCCAAAGAATGGCCTCCCCACCTCGCTGCAAGTGTTAATTGTCCGCAGATGCATCAAGCTGCGGCGCCTCCCAGCAGGGCTGCACAAGCTCACCAACCTCAAGAGATTGGAGATCTGGGACTGTCCAGCCATCAGGTCGCTGCCAAAGAATGGCCTCCCCACCTCGCTGCAAGTGTTAATTGTCCGCAGATGCATCAAGCTGCGGCGCCTCCCAGCAGGGCTGCACAAGCTCACCAACCTCAAGAGATTGGAGATCTGGGACTGTCCAGCCATCAGGTCGCTGCCAAAGAATGGCCTCCCCACCTCGCTGCAAGTGTTAATTGTCCGCAGATGCATCAAGCTGCGGCGCCTCCCAGCAGGGCTGCACAAGCTCACCAACCTCAAGAGATTGGAGATCTGGGACTGTCCAGCCATCAGGTCGCTGCCAAAGAATGGCCTCCCCACCTCGCTGCAAGTGTTAATTGTCCGCAGATGCATCAAGCTGCGGCGCCTCCCAGCAGGGCTGCACAAGCTCACCAACCTCAAGAGATTGGAGATCTGGGACTGTCCAGCCATCAGGTCGCTGCCGAAGAATGGCCTCCCCACCTCGCTGCAAGTGTTAATTGTCCGCAGATGCATCAAGCTGCGGCGCCTCCCAGCAGGGCTGCACAAGCTCACCAACCTCAAGAGATTGGAGATCTGGGACTGTCCAGCCATCAGGTCGCTGCCAAAGAATGGCCTCCCCACCTCGCTGCAAGTGTTAATTGTCCGCAGATGCATCAAGCTGCGGCGCCTCCCAGCAGGGCTGCACAAGCTCACCAACCTCAAGAGATTGGAGATCTGGGACTGTCCAGCCATCAGGTCGCTGCCAAAGAATGGCCTCCCCACCTCGCTGCAAGTGTTAATTGTCCGCAGATGCATCAAGCTGCGGCGCCTCCCAGCAGGGCTGCACAAGCTCACCAACCTCAAGAGATTGGAGATCTGGGACTGTCCAGCCATCAGGTCGCTGCCAAAGAATGGCCTCCCCACCTCGCTGCAAGTGTTAATTGTCCGCAGATGCATCAAGCTGCGGCGCCTCCCAGCAGGGCTGCACAAGCTCACCAACCTCAAGAGATTGGAGATCTGGGACTGTCCAGCCATCAGGTCGCTGCCAAAGAATGGCCTCCCCACCTCGCTGCAAGTGTTAATTGTCCGCAGATGCATCAAGCTGCGGCGCCTCCCAGCAGGGCTGCACAAGCTCACCAACCTCAAGAGATTGGAGATCTGGGACTGTCCAGCCATCAGGTCGCTGCCAAAGAATGGCCTCCCCACCTCGCTGCAAGTGTTAATTGTCCGCAGATGCATCAAGCTGCGGCGCCTCCCAACAGGGCTGCACAAGCTCACCAACCTCAAGAGATTGGAGATCTGGGACTGTCCAGCCATCAGGTCGCTGCCAAAGAATGGCCTCCCCACCTCGCTGCAAGTGTTAATTGTCCGCAGATGCATCAAGCTGCGGCGCCTCCCAGCAGGGCTGCACAAGCTCACCAACCTCAAGAGATTGGAGATCTGGGACTGTCCAGCCATCAGGTCGCTGCCAAAGAATGGCCTCCCCACCTCGCTGCAAGTGTTAATTGTCCGCAGATGCATCAAGCTGCGGCGCCTCCCAGCAGGGCTGCACAAGCTCACCAACCTCAAGAGATTGGAGATCTGGGACTGTCCAGCCATCAGGTCGCTGCCAAAGAATGGCCTCCCCACCTCGCTGCAAGTGTTAATTGTCCGCAGATGCATCAAGCTGCGGCGCCTCCCAGCAGGGCTGCACAAGCTCACCAACCTCAAGAGATTGGAGATCTGGGACTGTCCAGCCATCAGGTCGCTGCCAAAGAATGGCCTCCCCACCTCGCTGCAAGTGTTAATTGTCCGCAGATGCATCAAGCTGCGGCGCCTCCCAGCAGGGCTGCACAAGCTCACCAACCTCAAGAGATTGGAGATCTGGGACTGTCCAGCCATCAGGTCGCTGCCAAAGAATGGCCTCCCCACCTCGCTGCAAGTGTTAATTGTCCGCAGATGCATCAAGCTGCGGCGCCTCCCAGCAGGGCTGCACAAGCTCACCAACCTCAAGAGATTGGAGATCTGGGACTGTCCAGCCATCAGGTCGCTGCCAAAGAATGGCCTCCCCACCTCGCTGCAAGTGTTAATTGTCCGCAGATGCATCAAGCTGCGGCGCCTCCCAGCAGGGCTGCACAAGCTCAGCCAAAAGAGATTGGAGATCTGGGACTGTCCAGCCATCAGGTCGCTGCCAAAGAATGGCCTCCCCACCTCGCTGCAAGTGTTAATTGTCCGCAGATGCATCAAGCTGCGGCGCCTCCCAGCAGGGCTGCACAAGCTCACCAACCTCAAGAGATTGGAGATCTGGGACTGTCCAGCCATCAGGTCGCTGCCGAAGAATGGCCTCCCCACCTCGCTGCAAGTGTTAATTGTCCGCAGATGCATCAAGCTGCGGCGCCTCCCAGCAAGGCTGCACAAGCTCACCAACCTCAAGAGATTGGAGATCTGGGACTGTCCAGCCATCAGGTCGCTGCCAAAGAATGGCCTCCCCACCTCGCTGCAAGTGTTAATTGTCCGCAGATGCATCAAGCTGCGGCGCCTCCCAGCAGGGCTGCACAAGCTCACCAACCTCAAGAGATTCGAGATCTGGGACTGTCCAGCCATCAGGTCGCTGCCGAAGAATGGCCTCCCCACCTCGCTGCAAGTGTTAATTGTCCGCAGATGCATCAAGCTGCGGCGCCTCCCAGCAGGGCTGCACAAGCTCACCAACCTCAAGAGATTGGAGATCTGGGACTATCTAGCCATCAGGTCGCTGTCGAAGACTGGCCTCCCCACCTCGCTGCAAGTATTAATTGTCCGCAGATGCATCAAGCTGCGGCGCCTCCCAGCAGGGCTGCACAAGCTCACCAACCTCAAGAGATTGGAGATCTGGGACTGTCCAGCCATCAGGTCGCTGCCGAAGAATGGCCTCCCCACCTCGCTGCAAGTGTTAATTGTCCGCAGATGCATCAAGCTGCGGCGCCTCCCAGCAGGACTGCACAAGCTCACCAACCTCAAGAGATTGGAGATCTGGGACTATCCAGCCATCAGGTCGCTGCCAAAGAATGGCCTCCCCACCTCGCTGCAAGTGTTAATTGTCCGCAGATGCATCAAGCTGCGGCGCCTCCCAGCAGGGCTGCACAAGCTCACCAACCTCAAGAGATTGGAGATCTGGGACTGTCCAGCCATCAGGTCGCTGCCAAAGAATGGCTTCCCCACCTCGCTGCAAGTGTTAATTGTCCGCAGATGCATCAAGCTGCGGCGCCTCCCAGCAGGGCTGCACAAGCTCACCAACCTCAAGAGATTGGAGATCTGGGACTATCCAGCCATCAGGTCGCTGCCAAAGAATGGCCTCCCCACCTCGCTGCAAGTGTTAATTGTCCGCAGATGCATCAAGCTGCGGTGCCTCCCAGCAGGGCTGCACAAGCTCATTTTATGGTGCTCATCATAAAATCCAATGTGAGGGTTCATTTTATGGTGCTCATCATACATTGCTTTACTTCCCGAATACTCCATCAGTGTATAGAAAGCAAGTCATTTCTTTTGTATCTTTTCATTGCCTACCTATTTGAGACTTGGCATTGCAATTCATACAGTGTGATCTCGCATACTCCGTCAGTGTATTCGTTCACCTTGCATAAGCCACTTCTTCCCGTGGTGTGTAATTTTTACCTATTATGTAGAGTTTGCATACTGCTCTTTCATATTTAGGGCGCTCACCATGCTTTGATTTACTCCCGACAATCCTTTGTAAACAGAGCCATCCATCTAGTCAGCAAGTTTTAAGAAAATACTTATTAGAAAGAGGAAAAAAGAGTGTTCGCAATCTAGAGCCAAAAGAGGAAAAAGAAAAAGAAAAAAGAGTGTGTTCGCAATCAAGAGCCAAAAGAGGAAAAAGAAAACGAAAAAAGAGTGTGCTCGCAATCAAGAGGCAAAAGAAAAAGAAAAAAGAGTGCTGGGAATCGAAATTTAAGAGGCTCTGATTTTTTTTAGTGGGAGGAGTCAATTAGCTCATACTTCATATCCTTGTGCAATCATCAGCTGCTGCCCTTATCCATATCCGATAATGACGACATCACTATTTGTAGAGATCACCTTCTGCCACTCAGATCATTCTTTTACCTTTTGACATATTTCCCCCTGTCACTGGAATGACAAGGCTTCAGTGTACTAGTTTCGGATACTTAATTAACTTTGCAATAACTGAAATTCTGGTTTGCTTACTTCATTTACCCCACCAAACCACACATAAGCCTCCACACATGCATATATATTTTAGGGGTAGGGTGAGGAGCCATATACTTGTGATTGAGAGAGATTCTAGATCATGACGAGTAAGTCCACACTAAACGCTCACTCTTGGGACAACTTTTAGCACTTGTGCTTATTAAAGGAGATCAAAACTGGACAGCAACCTAGTGACCTAATGTTGAACAACTTAAATGTTGCGCCGCTGTGAGGGCATTAGGATGTGACCATTTAAATGTGTGCATTATCTCTTGTAAGCTTGCAGGCTTACGAAGCTCGAGAACAACAAAGGTCTTCGTCTGCTCTGCTTCGTTGAATCAATCGCATCTTATATTCTTATATCAGAACAGGTCACACCACAAAGTTTCCAGAATCCTGAGACTCATATTGTTGAGAATTCCTCTTCCAGGGTTTAACCTAGGTGTTTGATTTGAGTCAGCCACAGGCCGAGTAAGTTGTAGTCCATTGATTTGGGTTGTGTAATCTTTGATTTTGTGTCGATTGGAGATCCCTCAAACTATTTGTAATATTTTACTATTCATGCACTGTACAAACTACAAAGATATGTGTCTTCATCTTTCCACGGAAAAGATAAATGATCATTGGTGAAAGGTGCTAACGCACTGTTTTTTTGTTTTCAAGTTTTTTTACGGTACATCATACAACCGAATTTAGTGAGTGGTATTAAATCGATATAACGGACGTCGTAGCATTTGGGATGACAACTACCCTGATTTGGAGCTTTACTGGCAGCAGCTATGCACTAGTGAGGAACTGCGGCAGCAACTCTGTGCATAGCTAGACCGTATACTTTCTTTTCTTCAACGAAAAAGCAGTCTAGTGGAGATGGTATTCAGACATCTACTTGGAGAAGAGGAAGACCCGATGCTCCCATCAACCGAGATCCTCGCTAGGTATCTGCTTCACATGGACTGCGACGACACATCTTCTGGCAATGCTTACTACAAGGGTACTCATCTTGCCAGTATGCTACTTCGCAACACGTGGAACCCTGCCAAACATGTCGCAAGTCATCTTCGCATTGTGGGTGGAGTTGCTATGTCATGCAGCCAGCCAAAGCCCAGATGTTGCCCATGCCAGGCAGCTCGGCAAAGGCGGTGACTTCCTCGCTGTTATCTACATCCTTATGTCTCACATCCAGTTGTTTACATTTGAATGGCCTGTAAATAGTGACCAAGTTTAGGCATGGCATGCTTGTTCTCTTCCATTCCATTCCTTGTGTATTTGTTTGTTTACCTGTTTGATTATGAGATGTACCCAATCTGTGGCATATATATATGAAAGTGGGGAATTAAGTACATTTGCTAATTCTGACCATTACAAACCCATATTTTTTTCTCACCAGATCTGGAAATTTTTCCGCACAGCTTGTGTTCAGTATTGCATTCGTTGAGGGACAAGCACAATATCAAAGTGTATACCTAGCTGATCCTATCAGAAAAATCGTGTTCAGTTTGTTGGTACACAACTACATCCATGTCAAGCCACCAAAAAATTGTTGCACGACGTGGGGATTGAGCCTATGACCTCAGGTTTCGGGTGCTAAGTCAATAGCCAACAAGACAAGAGTATTAATGCGGTGATTCATGGATGTTTTGCTTTGAATAGTATCACCTCGCCCCCTTAAACTAATTATGACCAGTTCATATACGTTCTCAAATTGTATGGAATAGACAACCGTCTTCCTTGAAAATCAACAAGCAGGTAGAAACGCGTCATTAAAACAAGCCCGGGCACAGGATGATGAATGTGGATCAATATTAATCGGTCATAGAGGAGAAGGCTGACAGTTACAGAGATGACCGCCGCCGCCGCAGCAAACAGACACACTGACGTTGCCAGAATTTCCTGTGCCGACGAGCATGCCGCGGCCGCCCCAGCCGCAGTAGCAAACAGACACACTGACGTTGCCAGAACTTCCTGCCCCAGCCGCAGCAGCAAACAGACACACTAACGTTGCCAGAAAGCCCTATATTCAACAAAGCTCTGAAACCATGCACTCTGACTTTTCTTGAACGCAACCAGGTACATGTCAAAACCATTTTCCGTAATCATGGAACCAAGTTTGAAGCTGAAATGGTCCCTCCCTCCGTTCCTAAATATAAGTCTTTTAAAAGTTTTCATTCATCAGCGGACTACATACGGATGTATATAGACATACTTTAGAGTGTAGATTCACTCATTTTGCTCCGTATGTAATCCCCTTGTGGAATCTCTTCAAAGACTTATATTTAGGAACAGAGGGAGTACAAAAATACAGGCAGAATTGAATATGGGCTTATAACTATATATGAACCTTCTTCTCTACAGAGATGTACACTACACACATGACTATACAATTTGTTAGAAAACAATTCTTCGACCCACTTTGCACCTCACCGTTTTTTAGGAAGATTGTAATATGTATTGTTCTTTTGCACACATCACAATTTTGTGTATCACCAGATAAATTTAAAGAGCAACTGAATTTTGACTTTTACATTTTCTTTTGAATGATGATTCTCGATGATACCTTAAGATTTTCTTACCACCGAAGATCCTAAAAATGTGGAATTGAATGGAGCAAAGACAATAAGCTTCAAGCTGAGAACTCAGCAGAGCCAGGCTAAGGACAAAGGAACCAGGAAAAAGTTAAGAATCACATTTAAGCTTTAGAATAACTCTCCAAAATCAGCATCAATGTTTCAAATAATTGATGTGGGTGTGTATTTTCTAGAGAAGTACTATATGTTTTTTTAATAATAATAAAGTAAGGAGTGCTTCTCACTGTTTGTCACGCAATTTTGCACAAAACCCCATGCCCATAGTACACATTTCAATCACAGCCGAACCGTTATTTTCCTTTTTTTGGAAACCCCCTTGACTTCTTAAGTAATTCACCCGTGGATTATATTTAAGTCAAACAAATGCTTTTCTAAATTATTCATATATTTTAAACCGTAAATCCGATTTTAATATATTATATATAAATTTTGATTAGAAAAATATGTAGAAACTGAATATAATGTTATTTTTACCTGTTAAATATTTTTAAAATATTATTTTGGAAACAAACTTATCATCTATAGCTTACAGTCTATAACCATACATGCACGCCTTAGGATTAACCACATCCAAACATGTTTTGGTTTGTGTAAATACTGAGTCCACCGCTGGCGAGGGTGAGGATGATAAGTGACAACACAAATTTGATGCCCCTCTAAAATAAAGGATGTGCACCTATTTTGGTCTTGAGTGATGATTATTGGGATAAGAGTGTGTGTTATTTTTTCTCCCGTTGCAATGTACGGACTTTTTTTGCTAGTAAGTATACAAGTAATATTCTGATATGGACAAGCTGGTTGCCAATGCAGTCGAGGCCTCCAGTCTTCACCTTAGGATTACAGGACGTGTGCAAGGTGGTCTTTTTTAGTTTCTGTAAACAAGACCAACTCACCTAAAAAGCGCAGTGAATGGGCTGGTAGGAAGGATTGGGTTGGTTTTGTTTCTGTTTTTTTTTATCGTAAAAGCAGTTTTCGCACCAGGTTTAATCCGGTTTTTCTGTTTGTTTCCTCTACACGTTTTTTCTTTCACTTTTTCTTTTTTCTGTTTTTCTTTTGGAAATTTTTTTTCTTCATTTTTCAAATACATGTCGACTTTTTTCAAATGCACATTTAACATTTTGCATATAGAGTTTGACATTTTGGCACATAAACGTTGAACATTTATCTAAATACATGTTTTAGCATTTGTAAAATGCACAGTCAACAATTTTTCGATACAGAGTGAACATGGTTAAGTACACATTTGAACATTTTTACAAATTGTGGTGAACTTTCTAAAACCCTTGCCAACATTTTTGAAGTACTTGATTTTTTAAAATGTAACAAATGTTTTTTCTATTCTATGACCATTTTATAAAATTGCGCGAACATTTTTTTACCTTTAATGAATATTTTTGTAAATGTTAAATGGAATATAACATATTTTGAAATGCACAGACAATTTCTAAATGTCATGAATATTTTTTTGAATGATACATACTTTTTTTATGCATTACACGATTTTTTTAACATTTTGATGAATAAATTTTAAACTGTCATATACATATTTTTAAACGTGTGTGCTTTTTTAAAATCTCAGGAACATTGTTTTGAATGATATGAAATATTTTTGAAATTTTGCAAAGAAATTTTGACATTCCATGAATGTTTTTAAAAATTGAGTAAAGTATTTTTTGGAAAATGCGGGCTAATGTACGCTATCAATTGCAAATAATGTTTTATGAAAATAATAAATAATATTTTTAAATAAAAAAAGAAATGAAACTAAAGCATGTTATCGATCAAAGAAAAAAACAAACGAAATAACATGCGCCCTATCGATCGAAAGAAGCAAGCTGGACCACCCCACTTGAGCGACCTTTCTGCAAACAAGACAGTGTTTAGACATAGACCCTGTTCAACGCTTATGACGCTTGAGACAGTGTTCTTTTTTTAGATAGGAAACAGTGTTAGCATTATGCAATCCTTGCGCACGTTTCGCACGGGCCGGCCCATGTCAGCTCCAAGTTTTTTTCTCTACCCAGTCTGGTTTGGAAACCTTTCGGTTTTCGGCAGGTTCTTTCTCTGTGTTTATGGCACTACCTTTACTCAGTTTTGCTTTCAATTTGTTTATTTTGTCTTTTTTATTTATGGTTTGATGTGAAACGCTCGTTTTACCTAGCCCAACCAAAGCCTGTTCGGTGGACTGGATCAGCTACGGGAAGCAGGCTCTCTCAACATAGTTGCTGCCCATGGCTTTTGTCTTGGTTACCCACCCTGATCTTGGGGCGCCCCTATATTCTAAATATATATATTAAAAAAACACTCTACAATAAACATTTGAAATATGTTGAGAAAGCATTTGAAAAATGTTAGATGCGTGTAGAGAAACTATTTTTCACATATATGAAAAATGTACACAAAAAAAATGTGTATGAAACAAATTGATTATGTATTTAAAACATTGTAATCAAGCGTTTGAAAGAATGTTGAACAGGTATTTGAATTTTTTTAATATGTATAATAAAATGTTGACCATGTATTAAGAAAATGTTGAAAAATTAGATTATGCATATAAAAATATTAATCAATCATTTGAAAAATGATGAAAAATATTTGAAAAATGTAAATCAACCATTTGTAAAATGTAAAATGTGTACAGAAAAAATGTTGACCATGTATTAAAAAAATGATGAAACATTTCATCATTTATATAAATATGTTAACCAAGCATTTGAAAAAATGTTGAACAGTGTTTAAAAAATGTCAATCAAGCGTTTGGAATATTTTAAATGTGTATAAAAATGTTGACATTGTATTGAAAAATGTTAGTCTTTTATCTGAAAGATGTTAGTCAAAAATATTTTTTAAAATGTATAAAAAAATGTTGACTATATATTAAAAAAATGCTAATCTTGCATTTGAGAAAATGCGTATGGAAAAAGTGTTGATCATGTATTAAAGAAATGTTAAATTTGTATTGTAAAAATGTTAAACATGTATTAGAAAAATATTTTGTACATATACGAAAAATGTTGAATGCAAAACAAAAGATACAAAAAAACTAATAAAAATAAGAAACTGAATAAAACTAATGAAAGATACAAGGGAAAGCGCAATAAAAAAAGGAGCAGAAAAAAGAAAACAAAACAAAAAGCAAACAAAAAGCAAAAGAAAACGGAAAAGAGAAAAACTGAATAAAATAGAAGTAAAGGAAAGAAAAGGAAAAAGAGTGAAAGCAAAGGAAGAAACGAAGAATAAAAAAGGTGAAAAAAGAAAGACAAAAAAATCGAAATAACCCAGGAAAAACAATGCAAAACCGGTTCTATTACCCTCAACTAGGCGTCGCCCTAGGAATTTATTTGAAGCTGAAGCTGGCATGGTGGCTAGCAGGGATAGGAGACCTGGGTTCGAATCGCTTTCTTTCTTTTAAATGTTTGCTAACAGGCCGGCCAAATAGCTACAACACTCGCGTAAGGCGATATATAGTCTCTGCGCTGATATTGTACCACAAAAAATTCAGTGTGGCCGGCCAGTCATCAGTGGCGGACCTAGAATGCCTGCCTTGGGGGTGCCACAGTTCAGAACTTACACTAAACATCATCATAATTTGAACAATTAGTTTTAAAATTTCATCAACTTCATAGATATTCAGTGCTACATACATAATAAATTTTCGTTTACAGTTTTGGAGGGGGTGCCATGGCACCCCACTAGATCCGCCCCTGCCAGTCATGTAGCTTAGCTTAACCATTTACTACATCATCGAACACTTTCCCGTTCGTCGCCAAGCAGATCGTCCAGTCCAGTAGATGCCAACCATCACAAGCTCCTGAGTTTTTTGTTTGCTCTGCAAAATCTGGGATTTGCCATCAGCAAAAACGATAGCAGGACCATTAATCCAATTGAACAGAATTCTGACAAGGAGAAGGACCTCGAGCATTGGAGTGTCATTTGGGGTACAGTTTCTCTCTTTGCACATCCGACCGGTGCTGAAGTGTGTACTACCTGCATGACGATAATTATGAAAAAAATTAGCAGTCTGTAGTGCTAACTGACCTGACCAGTTGATGATAATTCTAGCTCGGTGCAGTTGGGGAGCTCTTTTCTATCAGCATCATATATCTTCCATGGAAATACCAACATCATATACGTATTCCAAAAATATATCAGCATCATATGGAGAAATTATTGGACGAGTCACTGGCAGTTCGTTGTCATCTCCTTGATTCATGCATGCATGGACGCAGCCGTCCATATCATCCTTGGTGAATGGACGACCAAGCATTCAAATCATGTGTAATTTGTGGAGGCAAGCACACGGAGAAAGGTCTGAGTTTCCATCTAGAGTACGACGGGAACACGGGACCAAATGGCAAAATCGCATTCACTCCCCACTAGAACCTTAGATTCGTATATTTTGTCATATTTCACGACTCTTCTCATTCCACCGCAGCATAGCAGCCGCACAACATGCGTGGGCTTTATCTGACCTTATCTACATTCATAGGGTGTTGAAATGTGTAATATCTTCATGAAATGAATTCTCAAAATATAAGGGACTGTTGCAACCAGCAGACTGGCTGATAATAATTCTGGAAGGTTTGGGGTGTGGATGTGTAACCTTACAAGTATGACAGTCGTCTCATAATTGACTGACGTGAAGTCTTCTACTAGATGCTGTGCGGTGGAGACATAGCGGTGAGGATAAGAAGATGAAGCCGACACGTAAGAACAAGTCCAACCACGCAATCCAAACAGACGCGCGCTTTGTCCGTATTTTGTCTAACCCGAATTGCCCGAGCCGAGTTGGTCCTCCATGAGAGGGTCGGCCATGCCTTCATTGTTATCATCAAACGAGTACCCCATACCATTATGCCCGGCCATGAATGGGGTACGCCCATCTTGGCTTTGCGTCTCATCGGGATCGAAGGAAGCGCCATCACCACCACCTTCGTACACTAGTAGAAAACAGGGCATTGATTCGGGCCTCCTAAGCCCATTAATCCCGATTCGCTTACGAACCGGGACCAAAGGTGGAAACCGTCCCGGTTCGTGAGCGCAGGGGGCCGGCCAGGCCACGTGGTCCATTGGTCCCGGTTCGTTTGGCCCCTTTGGTTCCGGTTCCAGGCACGAACCGGGACCAATGCGCCTCGCTCCTGGCCCACGACCATTGGTCCCGGTTTGTGGTTGGAACCGCGACCAAAGGGAGACCTATTGTCCCGGTTCTAACCACGAACCGGGACCAATGATCTGCCTATATAAACCCTCGCCCGCCGCTAGCAGAGCCGTGGAGTGCTCTGTTTTTCCAGGACAGCAGTGTTAGAGCTTTGTGGTGCTCTAGCTCACCTCCTATGCACATGAGGTGTTCGATGAAATGCCCGAGCCACACTTAAGCTTTCTCCTCTCGAAGCTCCTTGTCCAAAGTCTATTTTCGTCAAGATTTGTCTAGGTTTGGCGGTCCATCCTGTCTCGTCCCCGTCCTGAACCCGCCGTTGATCGCCCGCGCGTGGTGAGCCTCTTGATCTTATCTTCTTTCTAAAAGAAAATATACTTACTCGTATGATTTTCTTACTTTTATTATTGTTTATTATTATATAGTGCCATGGTTATGGTATCTGCTCACGTCGGTCCTCGTCCAGTCTATGATTCAGATGTGGTATATTATCTTTTATAACTATTTCGCACATCTAATGTCTATGACAATTAATTATTTCACCAACTTGACGTAGATGTTTTTATCTATAGGAAGTAGTTGAAACAGAAATGGATACCGACTATGCAATTCTGCTCGACAAGTTAACTAAAGCTGAAAAAGAAATCGATCATTTGAAAGAAAAATTGAAAAGAACTGAAGATGAGAAGATGGGATTGGAGTTGCATGTTGCCGATATCGTCGATGATCACAGGACCAAGATGGCTGCAATGCGCTTGAAGCTTAGAAAGATTAGAAAATATGCCATTGATAAAGAGGATTGGTATCATTATGCCGTTGTATCAATTGGTACCTTAGTAGCGGTTATGATCACATTTGTTGTTGCATTTAAATTTTTTACATAGTTTCGATGTATGTTTTAATTAGATGCTCTAGAGAGCTATATGTTGGTCAACGAGAACTATGTATCTACTTTGGTTTTAATGTGATGATGAACTTTTATTAATTTGGTCACTTCTGTATTCCTGATGTTCTATAATGGTTTTTGACACACTTAATTATATATAATGTACGCAGATGAACCGGCAATGGATGTACGGTAACAGACGCACCGACGAGTACATTAAGGGGGTGCATCATTTTCTCCAAGTGGCCAAGGCAAACAAGCAGAATTGTTTTATGTGTTGTCCATGCCCTACATGTCGGAATTTGAAGTCTTACTCTGACCAGAAGATCCTTCACAGCCACATGTTTGTGAAGGGTTTCATGCCACACTATAATGTTTGGACCAAGCATGGAGAAACAGGGGTTATGATGGAAGGCGGCGAAGAAGAAGAGGATGATGACAACTATGTGCTCCCTGAATACGGTGATGCTGCAACTGGGGAAGCTGAAGATCAAGAGGAACCAGACGATGTGCCCGATGATGATCTTCGCCGGGTCATTGTTGATGCAAAGAGACAGTGCGAAAGTGAAAAGGAGAAACTGAAGTTCGATCGCATGTTAGAGGATCACAAAAAAGGGTTTTACCCCAATTGCTAAGATGGCAACACAAAGCTCGGTACCACACTGGAATTGCTGCAGTGGAAGGCAGAGAATGGTGTACCTGACAAAGGAGTTGAGAAGCTACTGAAAATATTAAAGAAGAAGCTTCCAAAGGATAACGAATTGCCCGACAGTATGTACGCAACAAAGAAGGTTATATGCCCTCTAGGATTGGAGGTGCAGAAGATACATGCATGCCCTAATGACTACATCCTGTACCATGGTGAGTACGAGGAACAAAACGCATGCCCGGTATGCGGTGCATTGCGCTATAAGATCAGACGCGATGACCCTGGTGATGTTGAGGGCGAGCGTCCCAGGAAGAGGGTTGCTGCCAAGGTGATGTGGTATGCTCCTATAATACCACGGTTGAAACATCTGTTTAGAAACAAAGAGCATGCCAAGAATATGCGATGGCACAGAGAGGACCATAAGAAAAACGGGAAGTTGAGAGCACCCGCTGACGGGTCGTAGTGGAGAAAAATCGAGATAAAGTACTGGAAGGAGTTTGCAGGTGACGCAAGGAACGTATGGTTTGGTTTAAGCGTAGATGGCATTAATCCTTTTGGGGAGCAGAGCAGCAATCACAACACCTGGCCCATGACTCTATGTATCTATAACCTTCCTCCTTGGCTGTGCATGAAGCGGAAGTTCATTATGATGCCAGTTCTCATCCAAGGCCCTAAGCAACTCGGCAACGACATTTATGTGTACCTAAGGCCACCACTTTATTCTACTAGAGATTAAGCTTGAGCGGGGAGTAGTAACCGTCTTAGACTCGAGACGAAATAAACCCGAGTTGTATGCGAACCTGACTGAAATGCTCCAGAGGTAAGTTCAATTGATCATTATCGCACCATATCGGCAACTTTGTTCATTTCCTGACATATATCAAGTAATTATTTTCTTTGTCTGGCAGGGTTTGCAAAGATTTCACCAAAATTGCTCTGGGACTGCCTACCGAGCTGCAATTTAGACACCCGAAAGTAAGTAATATATACTACCTAGTTTCGCCCATCTCCCATTGATTCTAGCTAGTTTCATCAATATATACCATTTAGCATGCTTGCTTATCAGTTTGATTGAGCTCTATTTCTCGTATAGTGCTTGTTTCAGGAACAAGGGACTAGTTTTTGTGGATACTACATTTGCGAGTTCATCTACAACGCGACGAATCCTAATAAGCGGGACTACACTGAAAAAGAATATGAAGTGCGTAAGAAAATATTCACAATTTTATTTTATTACCATCATTTGTGTTGAGTTTCATTCATATACATGTATTGACCCTTTTCTTCAACTTAGATGTGGCGGATGCAGGATGAACTCCTACCATAAGATCGCATAGGAGCAATCCAAGAGGAATTGGCGGGATTCTTTATTGACCACGTCATCAATAAAGCCGGAGAATACCATTTCAAATTTGATATTATATGTTAGGGATTGTAACATAGGATAGATATACGAAAACTTGTTGTTTGACCAATCTCTCGGAGAAGGAGGAGGTCGATCACTTCTCTCTGTATATGTTCATGACGATCTTGTGTACTTAATGGTTTCCTTCATTTGCTTACTAACTAGCGTGTCGCGAGTTCTCTCTATATGTATAGTACGTAGCATCGCGACCAAGCATGAAGATAAGAGAGGTCACTTCTCTCTATTAGCTAGCTAACAAAATATATGAAACCCCTAAATTAACCCTCCAAAACCCTCAACCCCCCTCTTTAAAAAAACAGCTCCTGAGCTGCTGACGCATGGACGCTCTTTGGTCCCGGTTGGTGTTACCAACCGGGACCAAAGGCCCTCCTGCCTGGGCTCGGCGGAGTGGCCACATGTAGCCCCATCTGTCCCGGTTCATAAGCGGACTGGGACTAAAGGTCATGGGCTTTAGTCCCGGGTATAGAAACGGGACAGATGGGCCTCTAGAACCGGGTCAAATGGGCCTTTTTCACTAGTGGTAGATGAGGGCCTCCATGAATAGGCTGGCCTCATCTTCCGCAGCCGGCATTTTGTCGAATAGGTTGCGGGCGTTTCGATCCGCCACCACCACCACCTTCATAGATGAGGCCCTTCATGAATAGGCTGGCCTCGTCTTCTGTAGCCGGTATTTTGTCGAATAGGTTGCGGGCGTTTCAATCCGCCACCACCACCACCTTCGTAGATGAGGCCCTCCATGAATAGGCTGGCCTCGTCTTCCGCAACCGGCATTTTGTCGAATAGGTTGCGGGCGTTTCGACCCGCCACCACCACCACCTTCATAGATGAGGCCCTCCATGAATAGGCTGGCCTCGTCTTCCGTAGCCGGTATTTTGTCGAATAGGTTGCGGGCGTTTCAATCCGCCAGCACCACCACCTTCGTAGATGAGGCCCTCCATGAATAGGCTGGCCTCGTCTTCTGCAGCTGGCATTTTATCGAATAGGTTGCAGGCGTTTCGATCTGCCACCACCACCACCTTCGTAGATGAGGCCCTCCATGAATAGGCTGGCCTCGTCTTCCGCAGCCGACATTTTGTCGAATAGGTTGCGGGCGTTTTGATCCGCCACCACCAGCACCTTCGTAGATGAGGCCCTCCATGAATAGGCTGGCATCGTCTTCCGTAGCCGGCATTTTTTCGAACAGGTTGCGGGCGTTTCCCATGGCGTCGGCTGGGAGCTAGCGATGCCGTTTGCGTGCACCCCCAGAGGACGATCCATCGCCAACAGGCACCGCGCTGAGATCGATGCCCGTGGGCGCTGGTGTGACAGGCGTGACCACGCTCACCTCTGGTGAACCAGAGCCCGTAGAGTAGTACAAATGAGAGGTTTGCGGGTGGTGCCGCTGGAAGACGTGCGCCGCCGGCGTGGTGGACATGCGCGGCGAGTCCGGAAATGGGTGATGAAGTGGCGATGACCCGGTGCTGGCTGCGGCCACAGCGGCAGCGACAAGCCCGTGCTGGCCTGGGCTTAACCCTAGGATCAGCAGGGGCTGCCTCGCAGACGAGTTGGCTGGGTCTTTGCAGTGTTGGACTCTTGCTGTAAGGTGGCAGCAAGGGTGGACGCAGCCGTGGCGTCGTTCCTGGCTTCTTGCTGATGCCGGCAGTTCTTTCTCCTCAACGATTGGACGGCATGCTCCTCGGGTGTAAGCACCTTCTTCTTGGTCGGCGCCAACCCTTTTTGTGCGCCGTGCGGACCGGCAGAGGCGAGGGAAGCGAGGCTAGTGGCGGCATCGAGGGTCGGCGCGTTGTCATCCATGGAGCACGTGGAGGTGGGCGGGAGGTTTTTTGGGAACTTTGGGGGGGGGGGGGGGAAACGATGGCGGTGTGCCACCGACGGGCGAGCTAGGGGGAGAAGGGTGGGCGTCGCGTGTGTCCATCCCGTGTTCGCACAGACGCAAATCCGGCCCAAATTTGAGCCTGGAATGGGTCACGGGCGGATAAAAAACGGATGCGTGTCCATTTGGGTCGACGCGTTGGGCTGAGTTTTTTGTCCACGCCGACCCAAACGGACACACACGGAGGAAATGGGTCGCTCGGCTGGAGTTGCTCTAAGATCCAGATCCACATTAGGGCATCTCCACACGACTGATCGGCAACTTTCATTCTGTATATGTTCGTGGATATAGTGAACCAGTCCGCGGATACAAATTCAAGAGTTAATCATACAACACTGTTCACATACATTTCCAACGGGTTTGAATAGGCAGGACAAAATTCGTGCAAACCGGCTGATTTTTTTAAGTTTGAAGATAATTTATATTAAACGATTGATATTTTACTGTTTAATTAAACTGCCCACCGCCGATGGAGTCCTGGCGACCGCTTTCCCACGGCTGGCATTGGGAAAGCAGTCGCTAGCGATCACTCGTCGCTGATCTTGGTGAGCTTGCTGTCAAGGCGGAGGCGCCGCCTAGCGACCGTCTTCGTGGTAGTGATGAGGAGTCGAGGACTCATGCGATGGTGCGATGAGGACCCAATCCGTCTTCACGTCGGTCTTGGCCAACACCGAACGACGACCGACATTACAACGGTCCTATCACGCTTGCTGCCTCACCGCAAGCCTCTGAGGTAGTGGAGGATGTGACGCCGTGCCTTCGTGATCGCGGGCGAAAGATCCTGCTTGATGGGGCCACGGTTGCGGCGGCGCGGTGACACAAGGCCGTCATTGTGGCCATATTGGTTGTGCGCTGGAGGTGACGGGGTCTTTTCCTTGACGCGGTGTCAGATCTGGATGCTGCGGTTGCGCATGGGCAATGGCGGCTCCTCCTTGACGCGGCACCCAATCTGGATGCCGCGGTTATGTGGGGGGCGACATGGTTTCCTCCTTGACACGCCGGATATCGGCTCGCGCTTCACATGATGGCACGACGGGTACGACGGCTCCTCCTTGACTCGCGCTGGTGATGGTGGCGGCAGGCCCATCTGACGAAGCGAACGTTCTGTTATGATCTTCATCTGACAAATTAATTCTTAGTCCCTCACATCGCCTCCCAAAGGAGGCGGGTGAGAGAGTCTGGGACTAAGGGGTCCTCGGGCCGTCGGTCGATTTCTTATGGGCCGGATAGGTGGGCAGCTCTGTGACTATCATTGCAAGGCCAAGCTATAGGACGACTCCGTGTTAAGGAAGGAAGCCTCTGATGCCTTGGTGTGTCCTCCAAGTCAAGATGGTAGATTCAACATGTTTATCCCATGATGGCAACCAACAATTTGTAACCCTAGGTACCCCTGGTGTCTATATAAACCAGAGGGTCTTAGAAGGAGGAGGGAATAAGCCTACTCATCTAGGGTTTAGTTCATCTTATCTCATGATAGATCGACTCTGTAATTGTCATACACACATCAATACAATCAAGCGGGACGTAGGGTTTTACCTTTTCGAGAGGGCCCGAACCTGTGCAAACATTGTCCCTCTGTCATCATGTTCCCCATTGATCCAAGATCCACAGCTCGGGACCCCCTACTGCTCGTTTTTGACACCGACATTGGTGCTTTCATTGACAGTTCCACTGTGGGATCGCTAACGGATTGATGGCTTTGCTAACATCAATAGTTACATCTGTAATGGGGCTGTTTTCATCCCTAGACAGATCTTCGTGTTTGGCGGCATCGTGCTGCACGCCGATCCGACCAGCCATCTTGGCCTGATCGAAAGTTTCGCCCCCGATTAGGAGATCAAGTTTGGGAACCTAGAGTTCGTCGCCGATTCCCCCGGGCTCGCGGCCTCACCCGATGAGCCTGGGAATCCCGAACCTTTAACTTTTGGCCCCCTGCTCAACCCCGCCCCCGGGTCGATCCTTATGTTGGATCCAGCTTTGAGCTTGGATCCGATCACAGCGTCCGAAGACCTGGGATCATCCTTGCCCAAGCACGCTCCCCGTGCCACGCCGGGGGCCAACTCCGAAAGACTCCGGAACACTAATCCGGCTTGCCTCTCGCAATTGAATGAGACGTTGACCCGGATCCAGACAATAAACATTATGGATGACCTGACCTTGACCCATGCTCGGATTGGTCTTGAGGCAGGCCATGGGGAATTTTACAGCCCACCCACCACCCACTTGGTAGCCACTATCGAAGATTAAACTGATATGCTGGACTATGCCTCCGAGGAGGTGGACGACATAGTTGAAGATGTCAACACCACTGCCCCTCCCACTACTGGACGATGGACAGTCACCTCCACCTACGATGTCTATATGGTGGACACCCCCCAGCGATAAGGGCAACGACTCCCCGAGAGAAAATGGTGACAAGCCCGGTGAGGAGCCACCCAAGCGCCGACATTTGTGCAAATGATCGAAGGCGCACAAGGGTAGTGTCATCGTTTTCTCACGACAAATGCCATGGGTAGGCTTATCGTGGGTGGTTGGGGCCGGAGGATGCCGACGGGCTCCGGGTGCGAGATTGGGCACAAGCGGCAGTGACACTCGATGTACCCAGGTTCAGGGCCCTCCGAGGGAGGTAATATCCCTAGTCCATCTTGGTCTGGTTAGATGGATAGATGTGTTTACAAGGTTGCTCCTGAAGCTGTATCTAGAGGAGGGAGAAGGAGTGACCGTCTCGTTCTCCTCCGTTGCTATGGATAGTGCGAGGGGGAAGCACTATGAGGGTGTGCGCGAGGTGATCGTCCGTCCCCGTTGCATGGGGGGTCCGGGGGGTTTTATAGGCCAACCCCCTGGCTCTACAATATGCCCTAAAGTACAAGGGTGGCGGGACCCAGCTGGCAGTCTCTCCGGCTGGCCAGGGGGTCCCGCCTTCCGTGTCATCTCGTCGCCTGTAGGGCCCACCGACTGAGCGGTCCCGTCTCCTGCTTGGGCCCGCCAGCCGGCTCTACGATTGGTCCTCGCTCACCTGCCGCGGCACGGGTCGCTCGGGGGGCATCGCCTAGCGCCAGCCGACCTAAGTCCCCGGTATGGCCGGTGGCACTGTAGCCACGCCGGAGCAGGTAATCGAGTGGGCGAGGGCGTGTCGACACTGTTTCCCTGCCCGGTCGCGCTCGCCAAGGTCGGCAGTCCAGACAGCCGAACTGTAGCCATGCGCACCAGCGCGTCATTAGCCGCTGTAGCCACTGGGCCGCCCGTCGTGGTGGTCATGTTTTGTCATTGTACCCGTGCGCAGGGAGACGGGACGTCGCACGTCCGTCCCGGGGTCAACGGAAGAGGCGGCCCGGAAGGCAGCCGGCCGCGCCCAGCCGGCCGGGGGTTGAGCCGGCCGCATGACCGTTTCTCGCGTCTCCAGCCGGTAGCAGCTCGAGCCGGCCGTCCTCTAGCCGGCCATGGGCAGCCATCCACGTAGTCATTCTTCGAAACGGTAGAGGGGAAGGATCCTGCTGCCTTGGCCTACGTAGGGGTAATATCCCCGTTAGGTAGGGAAAAGCAACACGGGCACCGGAGAAAATGATAGCCCGGACAATACGGAAGACCTCAGCGACCCCGTCTCCCCGAATAGCAACTTGACTACTCGTATGGGCACGAGGATCGGTGCAACCCTGAGGACCTCAATGACTCCGAGGACAGCAACTACCTTCCTCCATCAGAAGAGGAGGTTAGCCTCGGAGCTGAGGATTTCAACGTCCTCGAGGACCCACTGGATCAAGAATGGTTCAAGCTGCAACTTATAGCCATTGCCCAAAGCCTGAAGAAGAAGCAACAACAGCAAAAAGCCAAACAAGATACCCTCAACGACAGATGGACGAGAGTCCTAGCAGCCAAAAAGGGTACGACAATGAACGGGTGGATCAAAACAAAAGCTACCCATGCCGACGTTTGCTACCGCAATTCAACAAAATTACTATGGCATAGACGCACTCAGGGCAACCAGCAAAATTGCCCCCCTCGAGGACGGGACAGGACGGCTAGAGAGGCCGAAGGTCCACCTACACTCCCACGCAGGAGAGGAAAGGAGAAAACACAGCCTAAAGACTCATATGACCTATGACATGACCTGAATGCTAGAGAAGGTCACACAAGATCCATCTATGGATCTAGAGGGTACACTCCCGCTAGACGGGACGGATACCAAGATTAGCTAGACCGAAACGATAGAGAACAGGAACAAAACCGGGTCCGGATGAGAGACGATCTCCGGTGTGACATAGCTCGGGCCAGGGGCGTGCTTACCTAATCTTCTTTACAGTTGAGGTGATGCGGCATCAGTTCCCTGAAGGGTCTAAACACGTAAACATCGAACAATATGACGGGACAACTGACCCGGCCGTTTAGATTGAAGATTCCTTCTCGGCATTCATATGGCCCGAGGAGATGATTTCCACGCCATAAAATACTTACCATTAAAGCTTAAAGGACTAGCACGCCACTGGTTAAACAACCTCCCCAAAAACTCCATTAGGAGCTAGGAAGAGCTCAAGGATGCCTTCTGAGCTAACTTTCAAGGCACCTATGTCCGCCCCTGACTCCGATGACTTGAGCCACGTTGTTGAACAACCTGACGAATCGGCCTGACAATTTTGGAATCGGTTCTTTACTAAGAAGAACCAGATCATCGACTGTCCGGACGCCGAGGCAATAGACTCTTTCAGACACAACATCCGGGACGAATGGCTAGCTCGTCAGCTCGACCAAGGCAAGCCGAGAACAATGTCGGCCCTTACCTCAATCATGACTTGCTTTTGCGCCGGCAAGGATAGTTGGTTAGCTCGTCGAAACAGCAACCCCGAAGACCCCGACACCTTGGAAGTTCAGGATGGAAACGGGAAACCACGGTGCAATAAGAACAAGCACCGACACAACAACAGTGACGCCAAGGATATGGCAGTAAATGCCGGATTCAGCAACTCCAAATTAGGACCAAGGAAGAAGCCGTCCAAAGGGAGTCGGGATGGACCAACCATGCTGGGCAAAATCCTGGACATGCCTTGCTAGATCCATGGCACCCCAGGCAAGCCCACCGCCCACACCAACCATAACTGTTGGGTGATCAAATAGGCTGGCAAGCTCACAGCCGAGGAGCAGGGCAAGGGTCCCCGCAACAAGGACGATGACGAGCCTCGTGGACCGAACAATGGAGGTTAGAAACAATTCCCACCTGAGGTAAAAACCGTGAACATGATCTACATCATGCACATACCAAAGAAAGAAAGGAAGTGTGCGCTTTAGGACATCTACGCCATAGAGCCGGTAGCCTCAAAATTCAGCCCGTGGTTGGCATATCCGATCACCTTCGACCGTAAGGACCATCCGACCTGTATCCGTTATGGAAGATCAGCGACCCTAGTGCTTGACCCCATTATCAATGGGTACCACGTAACTAGAGTCCTCATGGATGGAGGTAGTAGCCTCAATCTGATTTACTCAAATACAGTGAGAAAAATGGGCATCGATCCGTCAAGGATCAAACTCAGCAACACCACCTTTAAAGGAGTAATTCCATGCGTCAAAGCCCGCTGCTCGGGCACCGTGACTTTGTAAGTAGTGTTCAGCTCGCCCGATAACTTCTGCAACAAAGACTTGATCTTTGACATCGCCCCTTTCGACGGTGGCTATCATGCACTTCTCGGCCGTACACCATTCTTTCACTTCAACGCCATCCCCCATTAGGCATATCTGAAGCTCAAGATGCCCGAACGCAAGGGTGTCATCACGGTTAGTGGCAACACGGAGCGCTCACTCCAAACTAAGGAACACACAGCGGCTCTGGCAGCCGATGCCTAGGTCGGCAATGAGGCGCCAAAGTCCTAGTCCGTCGTCAAGGCACGAGAGGCGAACAAATGAGCCCGAGCCCTATCTCAGCTCTCGGAGTCTTCCCATGCTCCACATAAATAGAAACATGCTCCCCACAAAATGGCCCCGATAGCCGCAAGGTACATAGCTCGGAGGCACTACTTCGTGCTCAAAATACCATGGGCTGCTGTGGGGACCCACTATCCATGGACCAGGTGTTCGGCTTGACCGAGCTATGGTCAAACATGTCTTCAGGAAATAGTAGTATCATCTTGGACTTACCTAGCATCAAGCTAACATATTATGACAACCTCTCAAGACCATCCGTCCGCGAGTCACTATCTCCTCCAAAGGAGCACACCCCTCAAGAGCAAAGGCGTAGACGTGCAGCAAGGCACAATAGGGATGTGAAACCACTCATAAAAAGCCCTGTGTAAATCGTTCCTCTGTAAGTTCATTTTTAAAGTATCTGTAACAGTTGCTTTGGCAGTTTGGATTGTACGACTAGACGTCATGAGTCAATCGGAAATAAAGGCTATTCTTCACGCTCCCATTGTAGTCATTCATGTTGTATAATATTTTTTCGCTCTCCGATGCTGAAACAAAATAGTTCGGTACATATTTTCCTTAGATGCGGCCGGCTAATAGACCGGGGGTCAACTATAAAACTCGCCCCAAGCATCATGCCGGCACTATGTTTTATCTTATGTGCTCGGCAACTCGAATATTGCATTATATGAATCGGTCCTGAATTGTGTCTTGGGTCAATAGTTGGTTTGCCTGGCTCCTATGTTTGCAAACTTACGTTTCGCATTTTCGGTTAGGACTGTAAAGGGAGAACCACTACGATTGTACTTCCAGCTCACCTGGTTAAGTACCTCAGTGGAGAAAGCCAAAAACTGACCATCATAATAAGCACAAACTGGTCTGCGATCCAATGACAAGTGTTAAACTAAAAATCGATGGAGGTTAGGCTGTGTTATACAAAGGGTCTATATTCACACAGACCAAGTGATAATGGTTTCAACCTCGGTAAATCCGAACATCACAAGATACTAGGGGCTAGTCACTAGCTCCTGCTACCTCTTGAGCTTGCGTTGGTTTTCCCTTGAAGAGGAAAGGGTGATGCAGCAAAGTAGATAAGTATTTCCTCAGTTGTTGAGAACCAAGGTATCAATCTAGTAGGAAGAACAATCAAGTCCCCAATGGATGCACCTACACAAACAATCAAACTCTTGCACCCAACGCTATAAAGGGGTTGTTAATCCCCTCACGATTATTTGCAAAGATTAGATTTGATAGAGATAGATGTAAATGAGTATGGAAGGTGAAAAGTAAATAAATTGCAGCAAGGTATTTTTGGTATTTTTGACTTAAAGATCTGAAGATATATTATGGAAGTAGACCCGGTGGCCATAGATTTCACTAGAGGCTTCTCTCTCGAAGGCAAATATCATGGTGGGTAAACAAATTACTGTCAAGCAATTGATAGAAAAGCAAATAATCATGTAGTTATCCAAGGCAATGATCATGCATATTGGCATCACGTCTGTGTCAAGTAGACCGAAACGATTCTGCATCTACTACTATTACTACACACATCGACCGACTCCTGCCTGCATCTAGAGTGTTAAGTTCATGAAGAACAGAGTAACACATTAAGAAAGATGACATGATGTAGAGGGATAAAATCAAGCAATAAGATGAAAACCCCATCTTGTTACCCTTGATGGCAACAATACGATACGTGCCTCGCTACCCCTACTATGTCACTGGGTGAGGACACCACAGGATTGAACCCAAAACCAAGCATTTCTCCCATTGCAAGAATTACCAATCTAGTTGGCCGAACCAAACCAATAACTCGAAGAGACTTGCAAGGATATGAAATCATGAAAATAAGAATTCAGAGGAGATTCAAATAAGATCATGGATAATCTGAACATACACTAACAATTCATCGGACCTTGACAAACACACCACAAAAGAAGATTACATTGGATAGATCTCCATGAAGATCATGAAGAACATGGTATTGAAGAGCAAAGAGAGAGAAGAATCCATCTAGCTACTAGATATGGACCCGTAGGTCTATGGCGGACTACTCACGCATCATCGGAGGGGCAGTGGAGTTGATGTAGATGCCCTCCGTGATTGATTCCCCCTTCGGCAGATTACCGGAGAAGGCCCCAGGATGAGATCTCTCGGGACTAGAAGCTTGTGGCGGTGGAGAAGTATTTGTGTTGATCTTTTTGATGTTGGGGGAATATTTGGGTATTTATAGGCCAAGAATTAGGGTTAGGAGACCTGCCAGGGAGCGACAAGCCTGCTAGGCGCAGCCAGGGGGGGCGCCTAGCAGGCTTGTGGTGCCCTGGCTCCTCCCCTGACGTGCACTCCAAGCTTGGATGACTTGTTTCCTTCCAAAAAAATTCCTTCTGAAGGTTTTATTCCATTTGGACTCCGTTTAATATCCCATATCTACAAAACTCAAAAACAAGGAAAAACAGAAACTAACACTTGGCTCTAGATTAATAGGTTAGTCCCAAAAATAATATAAAATAGCATAGTAATGCATATAAAACATCCAAAATAGATAATATAATAGCATGCCATCATAAAAAATTATAGATACATTGGAGACGTATCAGACCTCGCAGTCAAGCTCCCATGGCTAAGTGAAAGCACTAAAGCCACATAGTCTGATTGCGTCGTTTCCCTTACACACTACCGCCTCCGGGCACCGAGACATCGGCTAAGGGTCACAGTGCGGAGGTCAAAACACCCCTTGTAGCATCTACAAGGGGCTGAAGCCGACGACTGGCAACTTTCATATTGGTACGGCCACACAGGAGTCAAAATAAACAAAAGAAAGCATGACATACGATGCAAAGCAATGGCATCATAAAGCACAAGAGTTTAACTATCATTTGATACATGATAGTATGCTCATTCATAAATTACATCTTTCGATCACTAGGCCTCTATCGCCAGAGCACCATCGATTACGAAGGGAAAGTACTGCTCGGGGCGCCTGTGCTCCTTCCCAGGAGGGAGGGGTCCGATGGCCATATCGGTCGGCTTGGTCTTCGGCCAGTGCACCATGGTCTTTGTGAAGGCCATCCGAGATCCTTCGATGCATGTGGAGTGCTTCAGGATGTCAATTCGGGGTGTAGCATCGCATAAGTTCTGCACTACGCCAAAGTAACTGCTCGACAACGGCTCCGAAGGCAATAGCCTGATGCAGAGGTCCTTCATGGCCTTCTCCACCATCCGATGCAGCTCCATCAGCTGCTTCATGTTATTAGTGAGGAGGAGAGGGTGCTCGGGGGCTTGAAATTGCGCCCAAAACAGCCTTTGCTCGACATTACCCTCCTGGGACGCAAAGTGCCTTGCTGCATCTGCCGCACTTCTTGGGAGATCCACAAAAGCGCCTAAGGAACGCCACACTCATGTGAGCAATGTGATCCTGTTACCACTGAAGACACACTGCAATAACTACGGATTACCATTCGCAATATGCTTGACTTGGTGGAGCTCCTGTTGGAAGTCTCGCGCCTCCACACGTGCTTCCTTGATCGCCGACTTTAGCGAGGTCAGCTCGGAGGCCTGATCCTTACTATTATGCTCAAGGGCCTCACATTTAGTGACGGCATCCTTGAGCTCCTGCTACACCTTGGCCATCCTGGCCTAGTGCTTATCACTAACGGTCTTCGTCAATGACACTTCAGAGGTCGCTTGTTCGGCCACCGCCTTTTGTTCCGTGGCCTCTTGCCTCGCCTTGTTCAGCTCGGCCTTGAGGTTCTCGACCTCTGTGGCAACAACCGTAGTTATAATGAGCACCCCACGCTTAAGGATAAAACCCGAATACCTCATTTAATGAGGAAAACCATGACATTAAAAAAGTCTAGTTCGGGCTTACCTTGCAGTGCATCAAACCGTTTGTTGACAAGGTCAAGTTCCTCATCGAAGCTCTTGAGCCTCCGATTCACCTCGGCGAGCTCCATGGTGTTGGCAACTGTCGCCGAAGACGAGGCCTGCACAACAGCTCATGCATGTCAGACTCCCGAGGTATTGGTTTTCAGACCCCTTGCCAGGTTTTCTTCAATCCTGCCAATATTCTTGCTGTTGGAAATATGCCCTAGAGGCAATAATAAAATGGTTATTATTGTATTTCCTTGTTCATGATAATTGTCTATTGTTCATGCTATAATTGTGTTAACCGGAAACCATAATACATGCGTGAATACATAGACCACAACATGTCCCTAGTGAGCCTCTAGTTGACTAGCTCGTCGATCAATAGATGGTCACGGTTTCATGACCATGGACATTGGATGTCGTTGATAACGGGATCACATCATTAGGAGAATGATGTGATGGACAAGACCCAATCCTAAGCATAGCACAAGATCGTGTAGTTCGTTTGCTAAAGCTTTTCAATGTCAAGTATCGTTTCCTTAGACCATGAGATTGCGCAACTCCCGGATACCTTAGGAATGCTTTGGGTGTGCCAAACGTCACAACGTAACTGGGTGGCTATAAAGGTACACTACGGGTATCTCCGAAAGTATCTGTTGGGTTGGCACGAATCGAGACTGGGATTTGTCACTCCGTGTGACGGAGAGGTATCTCTGGGCCCACTCGGTAAGACATCATCATAATGAGCTCAATGTGACTAAAGAGTTAGCCATGGGATGATGTATTACGGAACGAGTAAAGAGACTTGCCAGTAACGAGATTGAACAAGGTATAGGGATACCGACGATCGAATCTCGGGCAAGTACCATACCGATAGACAAAGGGAATTGTATACGGGATTGATTGAATCCCCGACATCGTGGTTCATCCGATGAGATCATCGTGGAGTACGTGGGAGCCAACATGGGTATCCAGATCCCGCTGTTGGTTATTGGCCGGAGAAGTGTCTCGGTCATGTCTACGTGTCTCCCGAACCCGTAGGGTCTACACACTTAAGGTTCGATGACGCTAGGGTTATAGGGAAATGGTATACGTGATTACCGAAGGTTGTTCGGAGTCCCGGATGAGATCCCGGACGTCACGAGGAGCTCCGGAATGGTCCGGAGGTAAAGATTGATATATAGGAAGTCCAGTTTTGGTCACCGGAAAGTTTTCGGGCTCATCGGTATTGTACCGGGAGTGCCGGGAGGGTGCCGAAGGACCCCCGGGAGGGGTGTGACGACCAGAGGACTTAGTGGGCCTTTAGAGGAGGTGTGCCAGCCCATATTGGGCCAGCCAAGACCTCCTAGAAGGGCCCATGCGGCTGGGATCTAGAGATAAGGGCAAAAGGGGTTTGAAAGGAGGAGATCCACCTCCCTTGTGGGAGGTGGACTCCTCCCCCACTTCGGCCGAACCTCTCCTCCTTGGAGGAGGGGCCAAGCCAGCCCTCCCTCTCCCTCCTACTATATATACTTGAGGTTTTGGCCCTTTGAGAACAGATCTGAACTCTCTCTCTCTCGGCGAAGCTCTACCTCTCTTCTTCCTCCTCCGCAGCGCTTGGTGAAGCCCTGCCGGGATACCTTGATACTCCACCACCACCACGCCGTCGTGCTGCTGTTGGAGCCCTTCCCCAACCTCTCCTTCCTCCTTGCTGGATCAAGGTGTTGGAGACGTCACCGGGCTGCACGTGTGTTGAACGCGGAGGTGCCGTCCGTTCGGCACTTGATCGGATCTACCGCGATCTGAATCGCTGCGAGTACGACTCCATCAACCACGTTCTTGTAACGCTTCCGCTTAGCGATCTTCAAAGGTATGAAGATCCACTCTCCCCTTGCTCGTTGTTGGTTTCTCCATAGATGGATCTTGGTGAACGCGTAGGAATTTTTTTGATTTACTACTACGTTCCCCAACAGTGGCATCATGAGCTAGGTCTATGCGTAGAATCTATGCACGAGTAGAACACAAAGCAGTTGTGGGCGTCGATTTTGTTAATATGCTTGCTGTTACTAGTTTTATATTGATTCGACGGTATTGTGGGATGAAGCGGCCCGGACCAACCTTACACGTACGCTTACGTGAGACCGGTTCCACCGCCTGACATGCACTAGTTGCATAAGGTGGCTAGCGGGTGTCTGTCTCTCCCACCTTAGTCGGATTGGATTCGATGAAAAGGGTCCTTATGAAGGGTAAATAGCAATTGGCATATCACGTTGTGGTTTTGACGTAGGTAAGAAACGTTCTTGCTAGAAACCTATAGCAACCACGTAAAAACTTGCAACTACAAATTAGAGGACGTCTAACTTGTTTTTGCAGCATATGCCGTGTGATGTGATATGGCCAAAAGGATGTGCTGTGATGCATTGTGATGTATGAGATTGATCATGTTCTTGTAATAGGGTTCACGACTTGCACGTCGATGAC
The DNA here is from genome assembly GCA_022496015.1 of Hordeum marinum. NCBI lineage: Eukaryota > Viridiplantae > Streptophyta > Magnoliopsida > Poales > Poaceae > Hordeum > Hordeum marinum. Next base: position 554,119,077 of record CM039674.1, on the reverse strand, counting down.
TATGACAACCGGCAGGAGCCATAGGAGTTGTCTTATACTATTGTATGACCTGCGTGTCAATCATAAACGCCATGTAATTACTTTACTTTATTGCTAAACGTTAGCTGTAGTAGTAGAAGTAATATTTGGCGAGACAACTTTATGGAGATCATGATGATGGAGATCATGGTGTCGTGCCGGTGACAGTGATGATCATGGTGCCCCGAAGATGGAGATCAAAGGAGCAAGATGATATTGGCCATATCATGTCACTATATTGATTGCATGTGATGTTTATCATGTTTACATCTTATTTGCATAGAACGACGGTAGTAAATAAGATGATCTCTCAATAAAATTTCAAGAAAGGTGTTCACCCTAATTGTGCACCGTTGCTAAGGATCGTCGTTCCGAAGCACCACGTGATGATCGGGTGTGATAGGTTCTAACGTTCGCATACAACGGGTGTAAGCCAGATTTACACATGCGAAACACTTAGGTTGACTTGACGAGCCTAGCATGTACAGACATGGCCTCGGAACACGGAAGACCGAAAGGTCAAACATAGGTCGTATAGAAGATACGATCAACATAGAGATGTTCACCATGGATGACTAGTCCGTCTCACGTGATGATCGGACACGGGCTAGTTGACATGGATCATGTATCACTTGGAAGACTAGAGAGATGTCTATCTAAGTGGGAGTTCATTAATAATTTGATTAAATGAACTTAATTATCATGAACTTAGTCTAAAAATGTCCTTGCAAATTATGTCGTAGATAACTCGCGCTGTAGCTCCACAGTTTTATTGATACAATCCTAGAGAAAAGTAAGTTGAAAGTTGATGGTAGCAATAATGCGGACTGGGTCCGTGATCTAAGGATTGTCCTCATTGCTGCACAGAAAGCTTATGTTTTTGATGTACCGCTAACTGCACCACTCCCTCAAGCGTTGTCTGTAGATGTTGTGAACATATGACAGGCACTTTTTGGTGACTACGTGATAGTTCAATGCGTCATGCATTACGGCTTAGAATTGAGGCTCCAAAACGTTTTGGACGTCACGGAACATATGAGATGTTCTAGGAGCTGAGATTGTGATCTCAGGCTCTTGCCTATGTTGAGAGGTATGAGACCTCCAACAAGATTCTTTGTCCACAAGATAAAGGAGAATAGCTTAATCGCTGAGCGTGTGCTCAGATTGTCTGGGTGCTACAATCACTTGAATCAAGTGGGAGTTAATCTTCCAGATGAGATAGTGATTAATGCAGTTCTCCAAGTCACTGCCACCAAGCTACTAGAGCGTCGTGATGAACTATAACATGCCAGGGATGGATAAGATGATCCCTGAGTTGTTCGTGATGTTTGACACCACGAAGGTAGAAATCAAGAAGGAGCATCAAGTGTTGATGGTTAAGTGAAACCACTAGTTTCAAAAGGGGCAAGGGCAAGAAGGGAAAACTTCAGGAATGGCAAGCCAGTTGTTGCTCTAGTGAAGAAACCCAAGGTTGAGCCCGAACCCGAGACTAAGTGCTTCTGTTATGAGGAGAATGTTCGCTGAAGCGGAAAAACCCTAGATGCTTGGTAGATAAGAAGGCTAGTAATGTCAATGGAATTATATTTGATATACGTGTTAGTGATGTGTACCTTGCTGGTACTCCTAGTAGCACCTGGGTATTGGATACCGGTTCGGTTGCTAAGTGTTAGCAACTCGAAATAAAAGCTACAGAATAAATGGAGACTAGCTAGGTGAAAGGTGACGATGTATGTTGGAAGTATTTCCAAGATTGATGTGATCACCATCGCACGCTCTCTCTACCTTCGGGATTTGTGATAAACCTAAATAAATGTTATTTGGTGTTTGCGTTGAGCATGAACGTGATTAGATCATGATTAGTGCGATACGGTTATTCATATAAGTTAGAGAATAATGGTTATTCTGTTTACATGGATAATGCCTTCAATGGTCATGCACCCACTCGGAATGGTTTATCGAATCATGATCGTAGTAGTACACATGTTCATAACGTTGGTACCAAAAGATACAAAGTTAATAATGATAGTACCACATGCTTGTGGCACTGCCACGTAATGTCATATTGGTATAAATCGCATGAAGAAACTCCATGATGATGGTTTTTTTGACTCACTCGATTTCGAATCGGTTGAGACATGCGAGCCATGCCTCTTGGGCAAGAAGACTGAGACCCCGTCATCCAATATGATGGAGCGGGCAAGTGGCTTATTGGAACTAATACATGTTGATGTATGTGGTCCAATGAGTGTTGAAACACGCAGTGGATATCGTTGTTTTTCTTTACCTTCACTGATGATTTGAGTAAATATGGGGATATTTACTTAATGAAACACGAATCTGAAATGTTTGAAAGGTTCAAGGAGTTTCAGAGTGAAGTTAAAGATCATCGTGACAAGAAGATAAATGTCTATGATATGATCATGGAGGTGAATATCTAAGTTACGAGTTTGGTATGCAATTTTAGACAATGTGGAAATTGTTTCACAGCTCACGCCTCCTGGAACACCATAGTGTGATGGTGTGTTCGAACGTCGTAGTCGTGCTCTATTGGATATAGTGAGTATTATGATGTCTCTTATCGTTTTGCCACTATCGTTATGGGGTTATGCATTAAAGGCAAATCCATTCACTTTAATAGGGCACCATCTAAGTCTGTTGAGATGAGACCGTGAGAATTATGGTTTGTCAGAAGCCTAAGCTGTCATTTCTTAATGTTTGGGGCTGCGACGCTTATGTGAAAATGGGTTTTTCACCTAGCGAGCTCGAACTCAAAGCAGACAAATGCATCTTCATAGAATACCCTAATGAGACATTGGGTATACCTTCTATCTCAGATCCAAGCGCAAAAGGTGTTTGTTGCTAAGAACGGGTCCTTTTTTGAGAAAGAGCTTCTCTCGAAAGAATTGAGTGGGAGGAAGATAGAACTTGATAAGGTTGTTGAACCTTTGTTTCAACCAGAGAATAGCGCAACATAGAAAGATGTTTCTGTAGAGCCTACTCAGTTGAAAAGGAAGTTAATGATGATGATCATGAAGCTTCGGATCAAGTCACTATCGAACCTCGTAGGTCGACAAGGACGCGTACTGCTCCTGAGTAGTACGACAACCCTGTCTTGGAAATCATGTTGTTGGACAACGATGAACCTACGAACTATGGAGAAGCGATGGTGGGCCCGGATTCCAACAAATGGCTAGGAGCCATGAAATCCGAGAAAGGATCCATGTATGAAAACCAAGTATGGACTTTGGTAGACTTGCCTGTTGAATGGCGGGTCATTGAGTACAAATGGACCTTTGAGATAAACATAGACGCTAATGGTGAAATGTCACCGTTTATAAAGCTCGATTTGTCGCAAAGAAGTTTCCGCCAAGTTCAAGGAGTTGACTGCAATGAGATTGTCTCATCTGTAGCGATGCTAAAAGTCTATTAAAATTTTGTTAGCAGTTGCTGCATTTTTCGATTATGAAATCTGGCAGATGGATGAAAAAACAAGGTTTCCGTAATGGTTTCTGTGAGGAAGAGTTGTATGTGATACAACCAGAAGGTTTTGTCAATCCTAAGGATGCTAATAATATGCAAACTCCAGCGATCCTTCTATGGACTGGAGCAAGCATCTCGGAGTTGTAATATATGCTTTGATGAGGTGATCAAAGTGTTTAAGTTTATACAAAGTTTATGAGAAACTTGTATTTGCAAGAAAGTGAGTGGGAGCACTATGGAATTTCTTATAAGAATATGTAGTTGACATATTATTGATCGGAAATGATGTAGAATTTCTAGAAGAGCATGAAGGGTTGTTTGAAAAGTTTTTTTTCAAAGGAAGACCCAGATAAAGCTACTATTTTATTGAGCATCAAGATCTATAGGGATAGATCTATTCGCTTGATAAGTTTTTTCGACGAAGACATACCTTGACAAGTTTTTGAAGGAGTTCAAAATAGATGGGTCAAAGAAGGAGTTCTTGACTGTATTGTAAGGTGTGAAATTGAGTAAGACTCAATACCCGACCACGGCAGAAGATAAAGAAGAGATGAGTGTCATCTCCTATGCTTTAGCCATAGGCTCTATATAGTATGCCATGCTGTGTACCGCACCTCTGTGTGCCTTGCCATGAGTCTGTCAAGGGGTACAAGAGTAATCCAAGAGTGGATCACTGGACAGCGGTCAAAGTTAGCCTTAGTAACTTGAGAACTAAGGAAATATTTCTCGATTATGGAGGTGATAAAGAGTTCATCGTAAAGTGTTACGATGATGCAAGCTTTAAAGCCAATCCGGATATCTTAGTAGAAATCCATCTACGTATAGTGGAGCAGCCATTTGGAATTGCTCCATGTGCAGCATGGGAGTAGTATCTACAAATATGACATGGAAAGTTTGCAAGGTACACACGGATCTAAATGTCGCAGACCCGTTGACTAAAAACCTCTTTCACGAGCAGAACATGAACAAACCCCAGAACTTATTGGGTGTTAATCACATGATGATATGATCATATGGTGATGTAAGTGTTAATCGCATGGTGATGTGAACTAGATTATTGACTCTAGTGCAAGTGGGAGACTGTTGGAAATATGCCCTAGAGGCAATAATAAAATGGTTATTATTGTATTTCCTTGTTCATGATAATTGTCTATTGTTCATGCTATAATTGTGTTAACCGGAAACCATAATACATGTGTGAATACATAGACCACAACATGTCCCTAGTGAGCCTCTAGTTGACTAGCTCGTTGATCAATAGATGGTCACGGTTTCATGACCATGGACATTGGATGTCGTTGATAACGGGATCACATCATTAGGAGAATGATGTGATGGACAAGACCCAATCCTAAGCATAGCACAAGATCGTGTAGTTCGTTTGCTAAAGCTTTTCAATGTCAAGTATCGTTTCCTTAGACCATGAGATTGCGCAACTCCCGGATACCTTAGGAATGCTTTGGGTGTGCCAAACGTCACAACATAACTGGGTGGCTATAAAGGTACACTACGGGTATCTCCGAAAGTATCTGTTGGGTTGGCACGAATCGAGACTGGGATTTGTCACTCCGTGTGACGGAGAGGTATCTCTGGGCCCACTCGGTAAGACATCATCATAATGAGCTCAATGTGACTAAAGAGTTAGCCACGGGATGATGTATTACGGAACGAGTAAAGAGACTTGCCAGTAACGAGATTGAACAAGGTATAGGGATACCGACGATCGAATCTCGGGCAAGTACCATACCGATAGACAAAGGGAATTGTATACGGGATTGATTGAATCCCCGACATCGTGGTTCATCCGATGAGATCATCGTGGAGTACGTGGGAGCCAACATGGGTATCCAGATCCCGCTGTTTGTTATTGGCCGGAGAAGTTTCTCGGTCATGTCTACGTGTCTCCCGAACCCGTAGGGTCTACACACTTAAGGTTCGATGACGCTAGGGTTATAGGGAAATGGTATACGTGATTACCGAAGGTTGTTCGGAGTCCCGGATGAGATCCCGGACGTCACGAGGAGCTCCGGAATGGTCCGGAGGTAAAGATTGATATATAGGAAGTCCAGTTTTGGTCACCGGAAAGTTTTCGGGCTCATCGGTATTGTACCGGGAGTGCCGGGAGGGTGCCGGAGGACCCCCGGGAGGGGTGTGACGACCAGAGGACTTAGTGGGCCTTTAGAGGAGGTGTGCCAGCCCATATTGGGCCAGCCAAGACCTCCTAGAAGGGCCCATGCGGCTGGGATCTAGAGATAAGGGCAAAAGGGGTTTGAAAGGAGGAGATCCACCTCCCTTGTGGGAGGTGGACTCCTCCCCCACTTCGGCCGAACCTCTCCTCCTTGGAGGAGGGGCCAAGCCAGCCCTCCCTCTCCCTCCTACTATATATACTTGAGGTTTTGGCCCTTTGAGAACAGATCTGAACTCTCTCTCTCTCTCGGCGAAGCTCTACCTCTCTTCTTCCTCCTCCGCAGCGCTTGGCGAAGCCCTGTCGGGATACCTTGATACTCCACCACCACCACGCCGTCGTGCTGCTGTTGGAGCCCTTCCCCAACCTATCCTTCATCCTTGCTGGATCAAGGTGTTGGAGACGTCACCGGGCTGCACGTGTGTTGAACGCGGAGGTGCCGTCCGTTCGGCACTTGATCGGATCTACCGCGATCTGAATCGCTGCGAGTACGACTCCATCAACCACGTTCTTGTAACGCTTCCGCTTAGCGATCTTCAAAGGTATGAAGATCCACTCTCCCCTTGCTCGTTGCTGGTTTCTCCATAAATGGATCTTGGTGAACGCGTAGGAATTTTTTTGATTTACTACTACGTTCCCCAACAGTGGCATCATGAGCTAGGTCTATGCGTAGAATCTATGCACGAGTAGAACACAAAGCAGTTGTGGGCGTCGATTTTGTTAATATGCTTGCCGTTACTAGTCTTATCTTGATTCGACGGTATTGTGGGATGAAGCGGCCCGGACCAACCTTACACGTACGCTTACGTGAGACCGGTTCCACCGCCTGACATGCACTAGTTGCATAAGGTGGCTAGCGGGTGTCTGTCTCTCCCACCTTAGTCGGATTGGATTTGATGAAAAGGGTCCTTATGAAGGGTAAATAGCAATTGGCATATCACGTTGTGGTTTTGACGTAGGTAAGAAACGTTCTTGCTAGAAACCTATAGCAACCACGTAAAAACTTGCAACTACAAATTAGAGGACGTCTAACTTGTTTTTGCAGCATATGCCGTGTGATGTGATATGGCCAAAAGGATGTGATGTGATGCATTATGATGTATGAGATTGATCATGTTCTTGTAATAGGGTTCACGACTTGCACGTCGATGACTATGACAACCGGCAGGAGCCATAGGAGTTGTCTTATACTATTGTATGACCTGCGTGTCAATCATAAACGCCATGTAATTACTTTACTTTATTGCTAAACGTTAGCTGTAGTAGTAGAAGTAATATTTGGCGAGACAACTTTATGGAGATCATGATGATGGAGATCATGGTGTCGTGCCGGTGACAGTGATGATCATGGTGCCCCGAAGATGGAGATCAAAGGAGCAAGATGATATTGGCCATATCATGTCACTATATTGATTGCATGTGATGTTTATCATGTTTACATCTTATTTGCATAGAACGACGGTAGTAAATAAGATGATCTCTCAATAAAATTTCAAGAAAGGTGTTCACCCTAACTGTGCACCGTTGCTAAGGATCGTCGTTCCGAAGCACCACGTGATGATCGGGTGTGATAGGTTCTAACGTTCGCATACAACGAGTGTAAGCCAGATTTACACATGCGAAACACTTAGGTTGACTTGACGAGCCTAGCATGTACAGACATGGCCTCGGAACACGGAAGACTGAAAGGTCAAACATGAGTCGTATAGAAGATACGATCAACATAGAGATGTTCACCATGGATGACTAGTCCGTCTCACGTGATGATCGGACACGGGCTAGTTGACATGGATCATGTATCACTTGGAAGACTAGAGAGATGTCTATCTAAGTGGGAGTTCATTAATAATTTGATTAAATGAACTTAATTATCATGAACTTAGTCTAAAAATGTCCTTGCAAATTATGTCGTAGATAGCTCGCGCTGTAGCTCCACAGTTTTATTGATACAATCCTAGAGAAAAGTAAGTTGAAAGTTGATGGTAGCAATAATGCGGACTGGGTCCGTGATCTGAGGATTGTCCTCATTGCTGCACAGAAAGCTTATGTTTTTGATGTACCGCTAACTGCACCACTCCCTCAAGCGTTGTCTGTAGATGTTGTGAACATATGACAGGCACTTTTTGGTGACTACGTGATAGTTCAATGCGTCATGCATTACGGCTTAGAATTGAGGCTCCAAAACGTTTTGGACGTCACGGAACATATGAGATGTTCTAGGAGCTGAGATTGTGATCTCAGGCTCGTGCCTATGTTGAGAGGTATGAGACCTCCAACAAGATTCTTTGTCTACAAGATAAAGGAGAATAGCTCAATCGCTGAGCGTGTGCTCAGATTGTCTAGGTGCTACAATCACTTGAATCAAGTGGGAGTTAATCTTCCAGATGAGATAGTGATTAATGCAGTTCTCCAAGTCACTGCCACCAAGCTACTAGAGCTTCGTGATGAACTATAACATGCCAGGGATGGATAAGATGATCCCTGAGTTGTTCGTGATGTTTGACACCACGAAGGTAGAAATCAAGAAGGAGCATCAAGTGTTGATGGTTAAGTGAAACCACTAGTTTCAAAAGGGGCAAGGGCAAGAAGGGAAAACTTCAGGAATGGCAAGCCAGTTGTTGCTCTAGTGAAGAAACCCAAGGTTGAGCCCGAACCCGAGACTAAGTGCTTCTGTTATGAGGAGAATGTTCGCTGAAGCGGAAAAACCCTAGATGCTTGGTAGATAAGAAGGCTAGTAATGTCAATGGAATTATATTTGATATACGTGTTAGTGATGTGTACCTTGCTGGTACTCCTAGTAGCACCTGGGTATTGGATACCGGTTCGGTTGCTAAGTGTTAGCAACTCGAAATAAAAGCTACAGAATAAATGGAGACTAGCTAGGTGAAAGGTGACGATGTGTGTTGGAAGTATTTCCAAGATTGATGTGATCACCATCGCACGCTCTCTCTACCTTCGGGATTTGTGATAAACCTAAATAAATGTTATTTGGTGTTTGCGTTGAGCATGAACGTGATTAGATCATGATTAGTGCGATACGGTTATTCATATAAGTTAGAGAATAATGGTTATTCTGTTTACATGGATAATGCCTTCAATGGTCATGCACCCACTCGGAATGGTTTATCGAATCATGATCGTAGTAGTACACATGTTCATAACGTTGGTACCAAAAGATACAAAGTTAATAATGATAGTACCACATGCTTGTGGCACTGCCACGTAATGTCATATTGGTATAAATCGCATGAAGAAACTCCATGATGATGGATTTTTTGACTCACTCGATTTCGAATCGGTTGAGACATGCGAGCCATGCCTCTTGGGCAAGATGACTGAGACCCCGTCATCCAATATGATGGAGCGGGCAAGTGGCTTATTGGAATTAATACATGTTGATGTATGTGGTCCAATGAGTGTTGAAACACGCAGTGGATATCGTTGTTTTTCTTTACCTTCACTGATGATTTGAGTAAATATGGGGATATTTACGTAATGAAACACGAATCTGAAATGTTTGAAAGGTTCAAGGAGTTTCAGAGTGAAGTTAAAGATCATCGTGACAAGAAGATAAATGTCTATGATATGATCATGGAGGTGAATATCTAAGTTACGAGTTTGGTATGCAATTTTAGACAATGTGGAAATTGTTTCACAGCTCACGCCTCCTGGAACACCATAGTGTGATGGTGTGTTCGAACGTCGTAGTCGTGCTCTATTGGATATAGTGAGTACTATGATGTCTCTTATCGTTTTGCCACTATCGTTATGGGGTTATGCATTAAAGGCAAATCCATTCACTTTAATAGGGCACCATCTAAGTCTGTTGAGATGACACCGTGAGAATTATGGTTTGACAGAAGCCTAAGCTGTCATTTCTTAATGTTTGGGGCTGCGACGCTTATGTGAAAATGGGTTTTTCACCTAGCGAGCTCGAACTCAAAGCAGACAAATGCATCTTCATAGAATACCCTAATGAGACATTGGGTATACCTTCTATCTCAGATCCAAGCGCAAAAGGTGTTTGTTGCTAAGAACGGGTCCTTTTTTGAGAAAGAGCTTCTCTCGAAAGAATTGAGTGGGAGGAAGATAGAACTTGATAAGGTTGTTGAACCTTTGTTTCAACCAGAGAATAGCGCAACATAGAAAGATGTTTCTGTAGAGCCTACTCAGTTGAAAAGGAAGTTAATGATGATGATCATGAAGCTTCGGATCAAGTCACTATCGAACCTCGTAGGTCGACAAGGATGCGTACTGCTCCTGAGTAGTACGACAACCCTGTCTTGGAAATCATGTTGTTGGACAACGATGAACCTACGAACTATGGAGAAGCGATGGTGGGCCCGGATTCCAACAAATGGCTAGGAGCCATGAAATCCGAGAAAGGATCCATGTATGAAAACCAAGTATGGACTTTGGTAGACTTGCCTGTTGAATGGCGGGTCATTGAGTACAAATGGACCTTTGAGATAAACATAGACGCTAATGGTGAAATGTCACCGTTTATAAAGCTCGATTTGTCGCAAAGAAGTTTCCGCCAAGTTCAAGGAGTTGACTGCAATGAGATTGTCTCATCTGTAGCGATGCTAAAAGTCTATTAAAATTTTGTTAGCAGTTGCTGCATTTTTCGATTATGAAATCTGGCAGATGGATGACAAAACAAGGTTTCCGTAATGGTTTCTGTGAGGAAGAGTTGTATGTGATACAACCAGAAGGTTTTGTCAATCCTAAGGATGCTAATAATATGCAAACTCCAGCGATCCTTCTATGGACTGGAGCAAGCATCTCGGAGTTGGAATATATGCTTTGATGAGGTGATCAAAGTGTTTAAGTTTATACAAAGTTTATGAGAAACTTGTATTTGCAAGAAAGTGAGTGGGAGCACTATGGAATTTCTTATAAGAATATGTAGTTGACATATTATTGATCGGAAATGATGTAGAATTTCTGGAAGAGCATGAAGGGTTGTTTGAAAAGTTTTTTTTCAAAGGAAGACCCAGATAAAGCTACTATTTTATTGAGCATCAAGATCTATAGGGATAGATCTATTCGCTTGATAAGTTTTTTCGACGAAGACATACCTTGACAAGTTTTTGAAGGAGTTCAAAATAGATGGGTCAAGGAAGGAGTTCTTGACTGTATTGTAAGGTGTGAAATTGAGTAAGACTCAATACCCGACCACGGCAGAAGATAAAGAAGAGATGAGTGTCATCTCCTATGCTTTAGCCATAGGCTCTATATAGTATGCCATGCTGTGTACCGCACCTGTGTGTGCCTTGCCATGAGTCTGTCAAGGGGTACAAGAGTAATCCAAGAGTGGATCACTGGACAGCGGTCAAAGTTAGCCTTAGTAACTTGAGAACTAAGGAAATATTTCTCGATTATGGAGGTGATAAAGAGTTCATCGTAAAGTGTTACGATGATGCAAGCTTTAAAGCCAATCCGGATGACTCTTAGTAGAAATCCATCTACGTATAGTGGAGCAGCCATTTGGAATTGCTCCATGTGCAGCATGGGAGTAGTATCTACAAATATGACATGGAAAGTTTGCAAGGTACACACGGATCTAAATGTCGCAGACCCGTTGACTAAAAACCTCTTTCACGAGCAGAACATGAACAAACCCCAGAACTTATTGGGTGTTAATCACATGATGATATGATCATATGGTGATGTAAGTGTTAATCGCATGGTGATGTGAACTAGATTATTGACTCTAGTGCAAGTGGGAGACTGTTGGAAATATGCCCTAGAGGCAATAATAAAATGGTTATTATTGTATTTCCTTGTTCATGATAATTGTCTATTGTTCATGCTATAATTGTGTTAACCGGAAACCATAATACATGTGTGAATACATAGACCACAACATGTCCCTAGTGAGCCTCTAGTTGACTAGCTCGTTGATCAATAGATGGTCATGGTTTCATGACCATGGACATTGGATGTCGTTGATAACGGGATCACATCATTAGGAGAATGATGTGATGGACAAGACCCAATCCTAAGCATAGCACAAGATCGTGTAGTTCGTTTGCTAAAGCTTTTCAATGTCAAGTATCGTTTCCTTAGACCATGAGATTGCGCAACTCCCGGATACCTTAGGAATGCTTTGGGTGTGCCAAACGTCACAACGTAACTGGGTGGCTATAAAGGTACACTACGGGTATCTCCGAAAGTATCTGTTGGGTTGGCACGAATCGAGACTGGGATTTGTCACTCCGTGTGACGGAGAGGTATCTCTGGGCCCACTCGGTAAGACATCATCATAATGAGCTCAATGTGACTAAAGAGTTAGCCACGGGATGATGTATTACGGAACGAGTAAAGAGACTTGCCAGTAACGAGATTGAACAAGGTATAGGGATACCGACGATCGAATCTCGGGCAAGTACCATACCGATAGACAAAGGGAATTGTATACGGGATTGATTGAATCCCCGACATCGTGGTTCATCCGATGAGATCATCGTGGAGTACGTGGGAGCCAACATGGGTATCCAGATCCCTCTGTTGGTTATTGGCCGGAGAAGTGTCTCGGTCATGTCTACGTGTCTCCCGAACCCGTAGGGTCTACACACTTAAGGTTCGATGACGCTAGGGTTATAGGGAAATGGTATACGTGATTACCGAAGGTTGTTCGGAGTCCCGGATGAGATCCCGGACGTCACGAGGAGCTCCGGAATGGTCCGGAGGTAAAGATTGATATATAGGAAGTCCAGTTTTGGTCACCGGAAAGTTTTCGGGCTCATCGGTATTGTACCGGGAGTGCCGGGAGGGTGCCGGAGGACCCCCGGGAGGGGTGTGACGACCAGAGGACTTAGTGGGCCTTTAGAGGAGGTGTGCCAGCCCATATTGGGCCAGCCAAGACCTCCTAGAAGGGCCCATGCGGCTGGGATCTAGAGATAAGGGCAAAAGGGGTTTGAAAGGAGGAGATCCACCTCCCTTGTGGGAGGTGGACTCCTCCCCCACTTCGGCCGAACCTCTCCTCCTTGGAGGAGGGGCCAAGCCAGCCCTCCCTCTCCCTCCTACTATATATACTTGAGGTTTTGGCCCTTTGAGAACAGATCTGAACTCTCTCTCTCTCGGCGAAGCTCTACCTCTCTTCTTCCTCCTCCGCAGCGCTTGGCGAAGCCCTGCCGGGATACCTTGATACTCCACCACCACCACACCGTCGTGCTGCTGTTGGAGCCCTTCCCCAACCTCTCCTTCCTCCTTGCTGGATCAAGGTGTTGGAGACGTCACCGGGCTGCACGTGTGTTGAACGCGGAGGTGCCGTCCGTTCGGCACTTGATCGGATCTACCGCGATCTGAATCGCTGTGAGTACGACTCCATCAACCGCGTTCTTGTAACGCTTCCGCTTAGCGATCTTCAAAGGTATGAAGATCCACTCTCCCCTTGCTCGTTGCTGGTTTCTCCATAGATGGATCTTGGTGAACGCGTAGGAAATTTTTTGATTTACTACTACGTTCCCCAACACTTGGGGGCTACGGTTCATTTTTACTATTATAAGCATTTTTCTAAGCTTTTTCAACCCCTGCTTGAGTTTTTCAAACTCACCCAGGGCTCGGGGGATACTATATATGAGGACTGCATAACCTTATAAATTAAATTCTCTCTGTAAAAGTGGTATTACATGATTTATGTTGAATCCCATCAAGAAGCCGCTAAAAGCATCCTTCAGTCCGCTGTCAACAGAACGGATGCTTTGTGAAACCGCACCCATGAGGGCGCGGGATCCTTCGGTGATGGAGGGGCTATTTAAAGCCTCCTCCATTATGGCCGACCACCTAGTTTTGGCCTGTTCTGCTACGGGTGGCACCGATGGCAGCACCTCGGCTCTCCCATTGGGGGAGACCGGGACGGACAGCTCCAATGTCCTAGGGGGATCCGAGACTGTCTTCGAAGAGAGCTCAGACTGACCGGGCTCCCCCTCCTGGTTTGCCAGAAGAGATCCCCTCCTAGTCTTCAGCGATCGAGGTATTAACCTCGGGCATGATGTCGTCACGCCCGCCCCTCATGTTCGTACCAGGAGGGGCCTTTCGGGAAAGCACCTACTTGGTCTCCTCGACGACCTGAGGAGGTGTAGTGCGTGACGCGGTCCTGCTCTCCGCTAGCATGGCTGGCGGAGAGTTCCCCTGTGAGACTCGATCGGCGGGGAGGTCACGCAGTAGGCTACAATATGAAAAGCATTCATTTGGTTAGTAATGAACCTCAATATGGATGTACTAGGGAGTCTTTAGATTCATACCTTTGGGACGGGGGCTTGGCCCTAGGTTTTCTTCGGGGAACCTTTTTGGAAGCCTCAGACTCCTCGGCGGAGGCCGAGCTATCATCATCCAGGGCCACCTTGGCCATGCATTGCCTTTTTGGGGAAGGAGGAGGCAGGTCCTCCTTGGCGTTATCGGACAACACCCTCTTCCTTGTTCGGGAGGAGTCGCTCTCCTCCTCGTCCTTTCCTTTCTCTTTCTCATTAGCGGAAGAGGCATGGGTTTCCTCGGACTTAGTGTCCGGGGGTTCCTCTTCAACGGAGGCCCTCTTGGGCCTCCCTCTTCTCTTTCTTCTTCTCTTTCTTCTCCGATGCCTGGTATGATGCCTCGACCAACATCTCCATCAACAAGGCCGTCCTGGGGCCCTCGGGCAGCGAGGCCGGACCATCGGTCCACTTAGCCTTGTCCAGCCAGCTCTGTGAAGGCGATGAAGAAAGGGTTAAGTTCCTTGTTATAAGGTAGAACTAAAATATAAGAATAAAACTTTATTGTACCTTGATACATCTCGAACGTTTCTATAATTTTTGATTGTTCCATGCTATTATTTTATCATTCTAGGATACTTTTTGGATGTTTATTTAACAATCAATATTATTTTTGAGTACTAACCTATTGACCTAGTGCCCAGTGCGAGTTGCTCTGCAATTTTTTTGCTTTTCAGGTTTACCATACCAAATGAAGTCCAATTCCCACAAAACTTTAATATGATTTTTTCTAGACCAAAAGAAGGCCTGGAAGCTTTGGGCGGAGAGAAGAGGAGGCACGAGGGAACCAGGAGCCAACAGGGCACGTTGGGGGGCGAGGCCGCGCCCTGTTAGCTCGTGGCTCGCTCGGTCGTCCTCTGGTGCCCCTCTATGGCCGATAAATTCTCAAATATTCCAAAAACTCTAAGAGAGCTCCCAAAACACTTTTTTCACCGCCGCAAGTCTCCGTTCTGTCACATGCCCATGTGGTGAACTTTTTTGGGGATCTGTCGAAGGGGGAATCAATCACGAAGGGGCTATACATCACCCTTGCCGCCTCCATGATAATTTGCGAGTAGTCCACCATAGACCTACAGGTATGTAGTTAGTATCTAGATGGCTATCTTCTCTCTTGATCTTCAATAGAATGATCATCACATCTTTGTTTTGATCTATCTGATGTAATCCTTTTGTGCGATGTGTTTGTTGGGATCCGATGAATTCTAGGTTTATGTTTAGATTATTCATGATCAAAGATTGGATCCTTCTATGAATTCTATTTCTGATTCTTATTTGCATGATCATTGTAGCTTCATAAATCTCTCCGATCTATTGATTTGGTTTGGCCAAGTAGATTGATTTTTCTTCAGTGAGAGGGGTGCGTTGTAGTGGGTTCAATTTGGCGGTGCTCTATATCCCAGAGACAAAAAGGGACCAGACACATATTTGTATTGATGCCACTAAGGATAAAACGACGGGGTTAGTCCATATTAATTGAAGTCTCTTTGTCTACATCATGTCATTGTTCTCCAAGCATTACTCTATTTTACTTAATACTCTAGATGCATGCTGGATAGCGGTCGATGGGTGGAGTAATAGTAATAGGTGCAGGCAGGAGTCAGCCTATTTGCTTATGGACGTGATGCCTATATATACATGATCGTTGCCATGAATAAAGGTTGCATAACTATCTGCTTTTTATCAATTGCCCAACAGCAAGTTGTTTAACCACCATATGCCTGCTACATGAGAGATGTCACTAGAGAACACTATGGCCCCCACGTGTATCCACTTATTAGTTTACAAACACTTTCAATACCTTGCTGCCATTTACTTTATTTTATTTTATTTCGCAATTTGCAATTATATACTATCATCTACACATCTCATTTACTTGCAAATAACGAGATCAAGGGGTTTGACAACCCTCTTGCCGTGTTGGATGCAAGTGTGTGCTCTTTTGTGTGTAGCCGCTGAAGACGGTTGCTGACCGTTATTCCTATTGGTTTGATAAACATTGGTTGTTAACTAAGGGAAATACTTACATGCATTGTGCTGCATCACTCGCTCCTCTTCACGGAAAACCCAATGCAAATCACGAGCATTAGGAAGGATTTCTGGCGCCATTGCCGGGGAATATCATCATCAACTATCAAGTAACTTCACACAAATTATCATTCACTTGTTATTCTTTTTATTTTCTGTTATATTTAGTTTGCATTATAAAAATCAAAAATACAAAAATATTTACCTTTGCTTGTTACTAGTTTACCTTGTCGCTTGTTGCTATGGCTAGTTCTTCTTTTGTTCCCTTCACTCTCGAAAATGAGGTACTCAATTTTAAACAAAGGGGAGGAGAAAGTTTGAAAGACGCATGGTATAGGATTTGCAATTCTTCGTCATTTATAAGCAATCTCCTAGCATCTTGCTTCGTAATTTATATGTTGGTATTACTACTTGGTATAGATTTGTACTTGATACGATCACTGGTGGTAATTTCTTAATGAGCCACACTTGGATACTTTTAAGGCCATGGAAAATTTGGTAGGGTCACATTCTCTTATTATTAATGAAACTATTTTGACCATGGAATATGTTATGCAATGGCTTGATGCTATTGAAAAGAAAATGACTACTAATGAACAAATTGAGGAGTTAGATAAAAAGCTTCATAATCATATCACTCAATTTGGGTCACGAGTAGGAATGACTTTGAAAACTTTAAATGAGAAGGATACACATATTTATGAGAGGTTAGAACGAAGATTGAATATAATTGATGAAACGGGGAAAGTCATTGATAAAGTAGGTTCCGCTTTCACACCCTCAAAAAACTAATCCGAGTACTTCTCGAAATAAAAGTCCCAGGTTCATATATGTTCCCAAGCGCATTAGTACCCCTCCTACTAAAAGAAACGAAGATCTCAAAATGATTAGTGTGCTTCCCAATTTTATAAACCTGATAAAAGACCCTATTTTCAAGCCTCCTATTGTTCCTAAGAATCATGGTTGTGTTATTGAGGAGCTTGCTATCAAGGATGACAACACTTGATCATACGCGTTATGCCTAGCTAGGGGCGTAAAACAATAGCGCTAGTTGGGAGGCAACCCAATAGTTATCTTATTTTTCTTGTTCTACTTTATATTTTTGAGTCATAACATAATTGTTTCCTCTATAATTCTTGTGTTTTTATGTTTTGACTAGTGTTTGTACCAAGTAAAGCCTTTGGGATAATTTACATGATGAGTATAATTGATGCTGTGAAAAAACAGAAACTTTCGCCTCGAGTGCAGAATTTTTGGTTCTCTAATGGAGCATGGTAAATTCGTGAAAATTTTATAGAGTATTGATATACAAATTCCCTAGGTCGATCTAATGTTTCAGAATTTTTACAGATATAGAAGTATAGTTTCTCTCCATATCTATATAGACTGTTCTCTTTTAGACCGATTCTATGTTCGCTTTCATGTTTTGCTTGTTTTGATGATGCCATGGATTATATTTGGCGGTATAAATCATGAAGAATTAAGAATACAGTACCTTATGCAATAATAAAATATGAATCAATTTATAACAATATCTAAAGTATTTGATATGTTTATTATACTAACAGATCTCACGAGTTTTCTGTTGAGTTTTGTGTGCTGAAGTTTTTTAGTTTTGGGTGTTATCACGATGGATGAAGGAATAAGGAGCGGAAAGAGACTAAGCTTGGGGATCCCCAAGGCACCCCAAGGTAATATTCTAGGAAGACTGAAGCGTCTAAACTTGGGGATGCCCCAGAAGGCATCCCGTCTTTCGTCTCAATCCATCGGTATGTCACTTGGAGCTATATTTTTATTCATCATATGATATGAGTTTTGCTTGGAGCGTCATTTGCTTTAGTTTTCTTTTTTGTTTGAGTTTCCCACAATCATTGGCTGCAGAACACACCCACTCGAGAGAGACACACTATCATCATAATTTATTAGAATACTCTATGTGGTTCACTTATATCTTTTGAGCTTGGCAGTTGCTCTAGTACTTCACTTATATATTTTAGAGCACGATGGCGTATAGATTTTATAGAAATAATTACAGTCTCATTCTTCATTTATATTTGTCTGAGAGTTAATAAATAGCGATGGTAATTTGCATGGGTCATAAGACTAGTCCAAAAATAATAGGTATTCAATGAGTGTATAATCAAAACCACATGTAGCACATAAAAGAGAAATCATGGTTAATGATATTAATGTGGTAATGTAAAAAAGCATAAGTGCATGTTCATTGGTTAATAAAGGTATCATGAATTATAGGTTGTTAACTTGTTGTTCATCCAAATAGAAATCCTAGTGTTGTTTAGGTCGGGGGCACGCGATGGTGAATTCCTACCAACCTCCTCCCTAGGGGCATGCGAGTAGTGCTTTGCTTACAAAGAGATAATAAAATCTTGCAATAAGTATGTGAATTATTTATGACTCATGTGAATCCATGGATATACGCACACTCACTTTCACATATTTGCTAGCCTCTTTGGTACCGTGCATTGCCCATTCTCACCTCGAGGATCGGTGCAACTTTCGCAGGTGCATCCAAACCCTGTGACATGATACACTCTGTTGCACATAAGCCTCATTATATCTTTCTCAAAACAGCTATCATACCTACATATCATGGCATGTACATAGCCATTATGAGATATATTGCCATGCAACTTCCGCCACCACATCATATGACCTGTACTTCCATTGTCATATTGCTTTGAATGATCATATAAGCTGACATAGTATTTGTGGAAAAGCCACCATTCATCATTAATATCATACATGCTATGCTTGATCATTGCACATCCTGGTACACTGCCAGAGGCATTCATGTAGAGTCATACAATTTTTCATGATGATTTGTAAGTAAATAAGTGTGATGATCATCATTATTAGGGCACTGTCTTAGTGAGGAAAGGATGATGGCGACAATGATTCCCGCACAAGTCAGGATGAGACTCCGGACAAAAAATAAAATAAAAAATAAAAAAAGCAAAAAAAGAGAAAAAGAAAGAAATGAGAGAAAAGAGAGAAGGGACAGTGCTACTACCTCTTATTCCACACTTATGCCTCAAAGTAGCACCATGTTCTTCATATAGAGAGTCTCATGTTTATCACTTCCATATGCTAGTGGGAAATTTTCATTATAGATCTTGGATTGTATATTATGATGACGGGCTTCCTGAAATGCCCGACGTCTTCATGAGCAAGCAAGTTGGATGCACACCCACTTAGCTTCCGTTCAACTTTCATACACTTATAGCTCTAATGCATTCGTTGCATGACAATCCCTACTCCTCTCATTGATATCTATTGATGGGCATCTCCATAGTGCATTGATACGCGAAGTTGATGCGAGACTTTCTTCTCCACTTTCACCCCTTTGAAACCTACCACCATATTCTATTCCACCTTTGTGCTATATCCATGGTTCACACTCATATATTGTGCGAGTAATAAAAAGCTAAGGCGCTTTAAAAAGTACGATCCAATTGCGGACTTGACAATGTGGTGCTTGCCATTTGTATTTATATGGTGAAGACGGAGCCATGCTGTTCTAATACGATAAAATGAATAGGGGGTGAACATTCTTTTCGGATCATATACTTTGAAACTTGATGGTTATGTTCCTTATGTTTATAAATATTGATATGTTGATGTTTATTAATTCATCATTTCTCAATGAACAAACTTGCATTAGATTACATGTTGGGTAGCATGTCGCATAAAAAATTCTTGTTTTTATCATTTACCTACTCGAGGACGAGCAGGAATGAAGCTTGGGGATGGTGATACGTCTCCAACGTATCTATAATTTTCGATTGTTCTATGCTATTATATTATCATTCTAGGATACTTTTTGGGTGTTTATTTACCAATTAATATTATTTGTGATTACTAACCTATTGACCTAGTGCCCAGTGCCAGTTGCTGTTTTCTACATGTTTTTTGTTTTTCAGGTCTACCATACCACACGAAGTTGAATTGCCACGAAACTTTAATATGATTTTTTCTGGACCAAAAGAAGACCTGGAAGATTTGGGAGGAGACGAGAGGAGGCACCAGGGAACCACGAGCCAACAGGGTGCGTCGAGGGGCCAGGCTGTCAGTGTCAAAACCGGTGGATCTCGGGTAGGGGGTTTCGAACTGTGAGACTGGAGTCAACGGTAACAGGAGACAAAGGGGACACGAGTTTTCCAGGTTCGGGCCCTCCTATGGAGGTAATACCCTATGTCCTGCTTGGTTTTATTGATGGTGTGAGGGTTTACAGAGTTGATCTACCTCGAGATCGTATAGCTAACCCTAGATGACTTGTCCTCCCTATACCCTAGAACCCTCTGACTTATATAGTACCCAAGGAGGCCTACAGTTTACACATGGTCCGTTACGTGCCGAAAAGATAAACATGCCTAACTAATACATCAGACTTGAAGCGCAAGCCGTGCTTCTCGAAGCTTCCATCTTCGAGACTGGGCCTTCAAATCCTTCGGTGTTCGGTAAATAGCCCTCATAGTCCGGCCCATAACAATAGGTCGGTTATCCGAGGACCCCCTAATCCAGGACTCACCCAGTAGCCCCCGAACTTGCCTCCAATGCCAGGGGTCTTCAGCTTCGATTGCTTAGCAAACAGAGTCTTCGGCTTGCGAGGTGAGTTCCTTCCTGCCGAACCATAGTTCGGTCTCCGATAGTAGTCTCCCGTATAGTGACACGTCCGAATATTGTAGATTAATCGACCTTGAAGGCCAAACGTCAAGGGGTACACAACGGCCCTCTGATGACCTTTCTGACGAAAGGCTACAGCCCACCACGACCGCTAGGCCATTGATACGTCTCCAACGTATCTATAAATTTTGATTGTTCCATGCTATTATATTATCTGTTTTGGATGTTTTAGATGCATTAATATGCTATTTTATACTATTTTTGGGATTAACCTATTAATCTAGAGCCTAGTGCCAGTTTTTGTTTTTTCCTTGGTTTTGAGGATTGCAGATAAGGAATATTAAACGGATTCCAAACAGAATAAAATCTTCAGAATACTTTTTCTTGGACCAGAAGCAACCCAAGAGACTTGGAGATGAAGTCGAGAGAGCCTCCGTGTGGCCACAAGCCATAAGGGCACGCCCAGGGGGGTAGGACGCGCCCCTAGGCTTGTGGGCCCACGGCAGCTCCCCTAACCCTATTTCTTGGCCTATAAATTCACAAATATTCACTGTATACGAGGGGGAGCCACGAAACCACTTTTCCGCCACCGGAAGCCTCTGTTCCCGAGAGATCCAATCTTGGAGCCTTTCCGGTAATCTGCCGGAGGGGGATTCTATCACGGAGGGCCTCTACATCAAGTCCATTGCCCCTCCGATGATGCGTGAGTATTTCACTATAGACCTTCGAGTCCATACCTAGTAGCTAGATGGCTTCTTCTCTCTCTCTTTGCTCTTCCATACCATGTTCTTCATGATCTTCATGGAGATCTATCCGATGTAATACTCTTTTGCGGCGTCTTGTCGAGATCTGATGAATTGTGGGTTTATGTTCAGATTATCTATGAATATTATTTGAGTCTTTTCTATATTCTTATATGCATGATTTCATATCTTTGCAAGTCTCTTCGAGTTATTGGTTTGGTTTGGCCAACTAGATTGGTAATTCTTGCAATAGGAGAAGTGCTTAGTTTTGGCTTAAATCTTGCGGTGTCCTCACCCAGTGACAAAGTAGGGGTAGCGAGGCATGTATTGTATTCTTGCCATCAAGGATAAAAAGATGGGGTTTTCATGATATTGCTTGAGTTTATCCCTCTACATAATGTCATCTTACCTAATGCGCTACTCTGTTCTTCATGAACTTAATACTCTAGATGTAGGCAGGAGTCGTTCGATGTGTGGAGTAATAGTAGTAGATACAGAATCATTTTGGTCTACTTGACACGGACGTGATGCCTATATGCATAATCATTGCCTCGGATATCTTCATAATTATTCGCTTTTCTATCAATTGGTCGACAGTAATTTGTTCACCCACCGTAATACTTGCCATCATGAGAGAAGCCTCTAGTGAAACCTATGGCCCCTGGGTCTACTTTCCATAATTTATTTTCATATATAAAACCAAAAATACCAAAAATACCTTGCTGCATTATTTTTACCTTTTGTTTTAATTTCCATTCAAGCAACCTATTCTATCTATCTCTATTAGATCTAATCCTTGCAAGTAACCGTGAAGGGATTGACAACCCCTTTATAACGTTGGGTGCAAGTGTTTGATTCTTTGTATAGGTACATCTATTGGGGACTTACTTGTATCTCCTACTAGATTGATACCTCGATTCTCAACAACTCAGGGAAATACTTATCTACTTTGCTGCATCACCCGTTCCGCTTCACGGAAACCAATGCATGCTCGAGAAGTAGCAAGTAGGATTTCTGGCGCAGTTGCCGGGGAGATAAATAGCAAGTCAGGATAATAACTCTCCCATCACCTTGTCAATTTCTCGTGCCGTTGCCGGGGAGATCTACATCAAGCCTACCTAGTACCCATCTCAAACTCATCTCTTGCATTTACATTATTTGCCATTTGCCTCTCATTTTCCTCTCCCCCACTTCTAAAATGATTTTCCAAAAAGATTTGCCTTTTTATTCGCCCTTTTTCGTTCGTCTTTTTGTTTGCTTTTTTGCTTGCTTGTGTTTTAAATTGGTTGGTCATCTTTATGGCTCAACCTAAAGGCTTTGATCCTTATCTTAGAAAGTTGGAAGAGATTGACGATAACGTTAAAAGTTTCATGTCGCTTCAATATGATTATAATAGCTTGTTCAAGCAAGAACTTAAAGAACAAAATATTATGTGGGAGTAAATGAATAAGGAACTTGCTGATATGTATAAAGAGTTCTATGGTTTAAAATGTCAATTTACTCACCTTGAAAACTTAGTGGGCCAAATTTCCGATAAACAAGCTACTTTAGTCAATAAAATGGCCACGAAGCTAGAATCTCTGAATATTGATGAAGATCTTAAAGTGATTGATGTGACTCCTATTGAATCTTTGTTTTCCAATGTTAATGTTGATAAAGATGGGACTGGATATGAGTCAACTTTAGTTAAAAGGCGTCCCAATGATTCAGAATTTATAGATCTTAATGCTAGGATTGATAAAAGTGGGACTGAAGAGGTCAAAACTTTAATAGGAATGAACCCACTCTTTTGGATTTCAAGGACTTTAATTATGATAGATTCTCTTTGATTTATTGTATTTCCTTGTAGCAATCCATGTTGAATTCTCCTCATGCTTATAATCAAAACAAAGCTTTTACTAAGCATATTGTTGATGCTATGATAAAATATTTTGAAGAAAAACTTGAGTTCGAAGTTTCTATACCTAGAAAGCTATATGATGAGTGGGAACCTACTATTAAGATTAAGATTAAAGATTATGAGTGCCATGCTTTGTGTGATTTGGGTGCTAGCGTTTCCACGATTCCCAAAACTTCATGTGATGTGCTAGGTTTCCGTGAATTTGATGATTGATCCTTAAATTTGCATCTTGCGGATTCCACTATAAAGAAACATATGGGAAGGATTAATGATGTTCTTATTGTTGCAAATAGGAATTATGTGCCCGTAGATTTCATTGTTCTTGATATAGATTGCAATCCTACATGTCCTATTATTCTTGGTAGACCTTTCCTTAGAACGATTGATGCAATTATTGATATGAAGGAAGGGAATATTAGATTCCAATTCCCACTGAGGAAAGGCATGGAACATTTTACTAGAAAGAAATTAAAATTACCTTATGAATATATCATGGGAGCTACTTATGGATTGCATACCAAAGATGACAATACCTAGATCTATTGTGTTTTGCCTAGCTAGGGGCGTTAAACAATAGTGCTTGTTGGGGGGGGCAACCTAATTTTACTTTTGCTTTCTGTTTTTGTTTCTGTTTTGCTGTGTTTTGCACATTATTACTTCTGTAATAATTGTGTTCTCTTGTTTTAATTAGTGTTTGAGCCAAGTAAATCCTTTGGGGTGATCTATGGCAGTTGTTGATTTGATCTTGCTGAAAAACAGAATCTTTTGCGCTCAGTCCAGGAATTTTCTAATTTTTTCAGAGCGTCAAATTGATCTGAAATGTTTACACAAAAAATTTATATACAAATTTCCCTGATTTTCCTATTTTTTAAAAAGTTTTAGAGTTTCAGAAGTATTCGAAGTCTACAGATGGCTACATACTGTTCTGTTTTTGACTGATTCTGTTTTCTTTGTGTTGTTTTCTTATTTTGCTGTATCTATGGGTTGTATCGGGGGGGTATGAACCATGTAGAAGTTAGAATACAAAAGGTATTACACAAATATAAATAAAGAATGATTTCACAACAGTACCTAAAGTGGTGTTTTATTTTTCTTATACTAACGGATCTCATGAGTTCTCTGTTGAGGTTTGTGTTGTGAAGTTTTCAAGTTTTGGGTGAAGATTTGATGGAATATGGAATAAAGAGTGGCAAGAGCCTAAGCTTGGGGATTCCCAAGTTACCCCAAGCCATATTAAAGGATACCCAAAGGCCTAAGCTTGGGGATGCCCCGGAAGGCATCCCCTCTTTCGTCTTTAATCTATCCGTAAATTTACTTGAAGCTATATTTTTATTCACCACATGATATGTGTTTTGCTTTGAGCGTCTTGTGTGATATCAGTCTTTGTTTTTCTAGTTTGACACAATCATCCTTGTTGCACACATATTTTGAGAGGGACACGCTGAATCGCGAATTTATTAGAATACTCTATGTGCTTCAGTTATATCTTTTGAGCTAGGCAATGTTGCTCTAGTGCTTCACTTATATCTTTTTAGAGCATGGTGGTGTTGTATTTTATAGAAATTATTGAACTCTCGTACCTCAGTTATATTATTTTGAGAGTTTCTTAAAACAGCATGGTAATTTGTTTAGGTTATGAATTTAGTCCTAATATAATGGGCATCCAAGAGGGATATAATAAAAACATTCATATTTAGTGCATTGAATACTATGAGAAGTTTGATTCCTTGCATATAGTATTGAGATAATAGAGATGGTAATACGAGAGTCATGCTAGTGAGTAGTTGTGAATTGGAAGATATACTTGTGTTAAAGTTTGTGATTCCCGTAGCATGCAAGCATGGTGAACCGTTATGTAACGAAGTCGAAGCATGATTTGTTTAATGATTGTCAACCTTTGTGTGATGGTCGGGAGCGCGCGATGGTTAACTCCTACCAACCTCTCCCCTAGGAGCATGCATCTAATGCTTTGTTTGATAACTAATAGACTTTTGCAATAAGTATGTGATTTCTTTATGACTAATGTTGAGTCCATGGATTATACGCACTCTCACCCTTCCACCTTTGCTAGCCTCTCTAGTACCGCGCAACTTTCGCCGGTACATCAAACCCACCTTCCTAAAAACAGACACCATATATTTTGCTCAAAACAGCCACCATATCTATCTATTACGGGATTTCCATAGCCATTCCGAGATATACTGCCATGCAACTTCCACCATTCAGTTTTTCATGACATGCACCATCACTTCATCTTGCATATAGAGTCATATTTTTTTAGGTATCGAGTTGTAAGGAAATAAAAGTGTGATGATTTTAATTAATAGAGCATTGTCCCGTGTGAGAAAAGGGTGATGGAAGCCATGACTCCCTCACAAGTTGGGATGAGTATCCGGACTTTACAAATAATCAAAGAGGCTACCGAAGCCCAAATAAAAAAAGAGGCCAAAGATGCCCACCGAAATATATATATATATATATATATATATATATATATATATGAGAGAAAGAGAGAAGGGACAATTGCTACTATCTTTTTCCACACTTGTGCTTCAACGTAGCACCATGATCTTCATGATAGAGAGTCTCATATTTTGTCACTTTCCTATAACTAGTGGATATTCATCTTGCACGACCACTTAGTTTTATTTTTGAGATTTCACACACTTATAGCTCTAAGTGCATTTGTTGCATGGCAATCCCTACTCACTCACATTGATATCTATCGATGGGCATCTCCATAGCCCGTTGATATGCCTAGTTGATGTGAGACTATCTTCTCCCTTTTTCCTTGCATCTCCTCCATATTCTATTCCACCTATAGTGTTATATCCATGGCTCACGCTCATGTATTGCGTGAGAGTTGAAAAGGTTTGAGAACACCAAAAGGGTGAAACAATTGCTTGACTTGTTCATCGGGGTTGTGCATGATTTAGATACTTTGTGTAGGGAAGATGGAGCATAGCCATACCATATGATTTTGTAGGGATAAATTTCTAAGGCCATGTTATTTCGAAAGTACACGATTGCCTTGTTGGTGTGCTCGAAGTATTACTGTTTTTATGTCAATATTAGACTATTGTTTTGAATCTTACGGATCTGAATATTCATGCCACAATAAAGAACATTACATGGATAAATATGTTAGGTAGCATTCCACATCAAAAATTCTGTTTTTATCATTTACCTACTCGAGGACGAGCATGAATTAAGCTTGGGGATGCTTGATACGTCTCCAACGTATCTATAATTTTTGATTTTTCCATGATATTATATTATCTATTTTGGATGTTTTATATGCATTAATATGCTATTTTATACTATCTATTTTTGGGAATAACCTATTAATCTAGAGCCTAGTGCTAGTTTCTATTTTTCCTAGTTTTTGAGTATTGCAGATAAGGAATATTAAACGGGGTCCAAATGGAATAAAATCTTCGGATTAATTTTTCTTGGACCAGAAGCAACCTAGGAGACTTGGAGATGAAGTTGGGAGAGCCGTCGTGTGGCCACAAGCCACAGAGGCACACCAAGGGGGGTAGGGCGCGCCCCCCAGGCTTGTGGGCCCACGGCAGCTTCCCTAACCCTATTTCTCGGCCTATAAATTCACAAATATTCCCTGTATACCAGGGGGAGCCACGAAAACACTTTTCCGCCACCAGAAGCCTCCGTTCCCAAGAGATCCAATCTTTGAGCCTTTTCCCGTAATCTGCCAGAGGGGGATTCCATCACGGAGGGAATCTACATCAACTCCATTGCCCCTCCGATGATGCGTGAGTAGTTCACCATAGACCTTCGGGTCCATAGCTAGTAGCTAGATGACTTCTTCTCTCTCTTTGCTCTTGAATACCATGTTCTTCATGATCTTCATGGAGATCTATCCAATGTATACTCTTTTGCGGTGTGTTTGTCGAGATCCGATGAATTGTGGGTTTATGTTCAGAATATCTATGAATATTATTTGAGTCTTTTCTGAATTCTTATATGCATGATTTCATATATTTGCAAGTCTCTTCGAGTTATTGGTTTGATTTGGTTTGGCCAACTAGATTGGCAATTCTTGCAATAGGAGAAGTGCTTAGTTTTGGGTTAAATCTTGCGGTGTCCTCACCCAGTGACAAAGTAGGGGTAGCAAGGCACATATTGTATTGTTGCCATCAAGGATAAAAATATGGGGTTTTCATCATATTGCTTGAGTTTATCCCTCTACATCATGTCACCTAATGCGTTACTCTGTTCTTCATGAACTTAATACTCTAGATGTAGGCAGGAGTCTGTCGAGTGTGGAGTAATAGTAGTATATGCAGAATCGTTTTGGTCTACTTGACACGGACGTGATGCCTATATGCATAATCATTGACTTGGATATCTTCATAATTATTCGCTTTTCTATCAATTCCTTGACAGTAATTTGTTCACCCACCGTAATACTTGCCATCATGAGAGAAGCCTCTAGTGAAACCTATGGCCCCCGGGTCTAGTTTCCATAATTTATTTTCCGATCTAAAACAAAAAATACCAAGAATACCTTGCTGCATTATCTTTACCTTTTGTTTTACTTTCTGTTCAAGCAATCTATTCTATCTATCTCTATTAGATCTAATCCTTGCAAGTAACCGTGAAGGATTGACAACCCCTTTATAACATTGGGTGCATGTGTTTGATTCTTTGTGTAGGTACATCTATTGGGGACTTGCTTGTATCTCCTACTAGATTGATACCTTGGTTCTCAACAACTGAGGGAAATACTTATCTACTTTGTTGCATCACCCGTTCCTCTTCACGGAAACCAACGCATGCTCAAGAAGTAGCAGCCATTTGCCCAGACTCGATTCCCGGTTCGAGGTCGTTTGAATCATCACGATCTATCAATATACTGATCGTGTCCCGTTTTATATGGGATATACTTAACCACGCGCGTGCAACGGATTGCACGTCTCGGGAAGTGGAGAGATTCACGACGCAGCAAGGGGAGTTTAAATTGATAGGCCTTATAAAAAGGGAAAGAAAACCCCAAAGGCCCCTTCACGCTCCTCATTCGACTTCTCTGCCTTCCGTTCTCTTGCGCCCTCAGAGCACAGATCTAGGTTTCTCCAGCCCCACCTCCAAGCTTAGGAATGGCGGGCTCTAACGGCAGTGGGAAGCCTCCACGGTCACCAACAAGGACATACTCGACCTAAAGAAGGCCGGTTACCTCCCCGCCAACATCCCCCACCGCGCGGTGGAGGAGGGACAAGTGATCCCCACCCCTGGCCATTTGAGAGGGTGGTGTTCATCCCCCACTTCGTCAGGGGGTTGATCTTCCCACTCCACACCTTCGTCAAGGGGTTAATGTTCTTCTACGACCTATACTTCCATGACCTCCCGCCGAATTCCATCATGCACATCTCGGCATTCATCCTCGTCTACGAGGCCTTCCTCCGCGTCGAGCCGCGCTTTAGGGTCTGGCTGCAGGTCTTCAACATCAAGCCCAAGTGCGTCGGCGGCAAGCACGCGGACTACGGTGGGGCAGTGATCGGCAAGCTTACCCGCGTCGGGTGGCCGTCGGGCACCTTCATTGACACCATCAAGGGATGGAAAAAGGAGTGGTTCTATGTCACCAAACTACAAGAAGAAGGTTAGCTCCCCGTCGCCGCATTCAGATCTAGTCCCCCCACCAGACTAGCTTATTGGCCTGAAAAAGGTCTAGTCTGGGGATCAGGCAAGGAGGCGACCGATCTGCAAAAGCACCTCCACTCTCTGGTCGAGGAGGGCATCGAGTTAGACGATGTGTTTCAGGTGATGCTCTGAAGATGCATCGTCCCCTACCAGCGTCAAGACACTCCCCTATGGGCTCGAGAACTCGAAGCCGAGCCCACAGTCTGGAATATCTTCCGCACTACGTGGGAGAAGTTGTGGAAGGCGCTCTTTAAGTCAATGAAGAGTTGGCCATCCGAGGAGGAGGACAAGGGTCTG
This sequence comes from Hordeum marinum, assembly GCA_022496015.1. Classification (NCBI taxonomy): domain Eukaryota; kingdom Viridiplantae; phylum Streptophyta; class Magnoliopsida; order Poales; family Poaceae; genus Hordeum; species Hordeum marinum. The sequence goes on along the minus strand of CM039674.1, from coordinate 554,089,872 downwards.
CACGCCCCCAAGCCCGATTCCGAGGTACGATTCAACCCATCTTGGTCGGTTTTATTACGTAGACAATTCTTATAACCTTTTGTAGGATCTGTTTGAACAGAGATGGCTGAAGAAAGCCATCAAAATCAACAGTCCGACTCCTCAGCCCGAAGATGAGAGGACCGCGCTGTTAGCCAAGATGCTCGTGGAGAATCCCTACGAGGCTCCCACGAAGAAAGAGAAGAAGAAGAAACTAGGCGAGGCTGGCCTTCGTATCAAGGACCAACCTAATGTCGCATCCGAAGACACCCTCGCCTCCTCAAATAAGTAGGAGGTCGAGGAGGAGGAAGAAGAGGAGGAGGAGGCCGAGGTCGAGAGCGAGGGGGGAGGCAATTCCCCCACGCCAAGAAAAGAGCAGCGCCTTCGGACGGCCCGGGGCAGGCTGCTTTTCCTGCCCCGAAGAGGGCGCGACAGACGCGGGTGGTCCTATCTGACGATAGCTCAGACTCGAGCTCCGCGTCCGTAGAGGAGCCAATGGGTCAAGGCCCCCCATCTAGGTTAGGATCCAAAGACCCTCTTGCCTATCGTAAGTAGATTTAGAGTTCACTAACATGCAGGGTAATGGTCTTACGGCCCCCCGCGCATTATCCACACTAAGGTGATATCGGATGGGGAGACCCAACCCGCCGAACTGGCGAAGAGTGGGGATGCCTCACACCCCACCACTCCAGGCACCATGAAAGACGCTTTGGAGGTGTCGTCCCAGCCTACTCCAATGGAGACGGACACAGGGGGCGAGGCACACTGCACCGTGGCCGAGGCTAATGCTTAAGCCATTGAAGACCGGGGGGCACCACCCCCGGAAAGTGAGGAGGCTGGGCGAGCGGACGACCAGTCCCCTCCGAGAACATCTCTGGAGCGCACTATGCGTCCGGAGGCACCGGTCCAATCCCGGGTGGGTGATCGGGGAATCCAATCATCTTCGACACCGACGACCAATAGGTGGTCGGCCATGGAGGAGGCTCTATCGAGTGCCTCTCTCCTCGAGGATCACCACACCCTTATGGGTGCGGTACTATAGAGCGTCTAGTCCGTTAACAACGGACTGAAGGAGGCATTCGGAGGTCTCGTTGCAGGCTTTCAAGTAAGTCACCCGATGTTTACAATTTTTTTATATATCCGCATTGTATACATGGCAGCCCCCGAGCCCTAGGTGAGGTGAACAAGCTCACCTAGGGGTTACATCTGAATCCGATAACACACTAGAAGCACTTTAAGTGTTCAACATGCCAGAATAAATCGATATATGATCAGATTGTCTATAATTCAGGAAGTGAGCGCCGATGTAATGGATTAATTGTGTGTTTAATGCAGGCTTCATCATCAGCTGCGGCCATGAATGGCGCCGAGCTGGAGGAGTTAAATCGGAAGCTGAAGCTTTCTCAAGAGGAGCTGCGGCCCTCAACCAAAGGCTCGACAAACCTCAAGGTATGTTGACACAGAATCCGAATGCCTTTGCCTGAATTTGATAGTCCGAATACTGTCAATGCATATTCTTTATCTATGTATGCATGCGTAGCCTCGTCGAAGGGGGTGGAGTAGCTGAAGGCCGAGCTCCAACGCGCGATGGAAGAGATGGCCGCCGAGAGGGCAGCCGCTATGGAGATGGATACCACCCTTTCCGCCATGCGGGCCACTAGTGGCAAGCACGAAGCACGAGTGTCAGAGGTCCAGCAAGAACTCAAGGATGCCAGCGACAGGTGCGATGCCTTGGAGCAAAAGAACAAGGCGAGCTCGGCCGAACTGTCCACCTTGAAGAATGAACTTCAGAAGGAGCGGGTGGACAGACGATTCTATGAGGAGCAAGTGCGCCAGTCCAAGGCCATAGTGGTTGGTAAGCCGTACTCACTAAAGTGTGTATTTGGAGATTGCAGATTCGAATTGCTGACCCGGGTGTGGCGATCTTCAGGTGCATCCTCGGATCTCCAGAAGAGTGCGGCAGACGCCAATCAGCTGTTTGCCTCACGGAGAGAGGAAGATGAAGTTCGGATATACTGGGCACAATTTGGAGCCCCCCGAGCGTCCTCCTCTCTTGATAGAGCAGCTAAAATAGTTGATGGAGCTGCACCAGAAGACGGTGCCGGCCATGAAGGACCTTTGCATCCGCTTATGGCCCGGCGAGCCGCTACCAAGCAGCTACTTCGGCCTGGTGTCGGGACTGATCGCTGCCACGCCCCGCCTCGACACCGTCAAGTGCTCCTCCTGCATCGAAGGAGTCCGGATGGCCCTAGAAAGGGCCAAGGTACACTAGTCGGGGCTGAATCCGATGAAGGTCGCCACCGACATGCCGCCACCTGGGAAGGAGCACCGACGCCCCGAGCTATACTTCGACGGAGTGATGGATAGTGCTCGGGTGATAGCGTCGTAGTGCTCGGACGAAAAAAAATATTTGAATGAGCTTGTAATGTGTCCGAAGACTCGTGATAACTGTTTAATGATATTAGTATCCATTCTTACATGGTTTTGCATTCCTTTATAACTCCTATGTGGTTGTTTAATACTGAAAGATGCGAGTCGTCGGCTTCAGCCCCCACGTAGATACTAAATGGGGTGTCTATGCCAATGCATTGTGTTTCATAGCCGTATTATTGGTACCCGAAGGCGGTGTAGTGCGGCAGACTAGGCAATCAGACTATAGTGCTTTATTTCTTTCACTTAACCGAAGGGGCGCAAAAAGGACTGCGGGAAGCGTACGATTAGCCACCGGGTGATATTCGGACGAACTATGGCCGAAGCCTACATCGTAATATTTGCACAAAGGGAAAGGTCCTCGTACAACACGGAACAACCGCTAACGAGGTTTGAAGTATAATACTTCTAGTTTGGGGTTCATAGATCGGATCGCGCATACTATGACAGTCCGTTTCAGCTTTCTCCCCTGAGGTGCTTGACCGGACTATCCGGAGACATGATCACAGGGATGCTCCCTTTGCCCTTTTAGCAGAACGAGCGGAACATAAAGCGAATGCCAAGACACCGAGCACACGATAGTTAAGGTGATTTGTGCGATTTGTGTTTGAGATTGAGCCCCCGGTCTATTAGTCGGTTACCTCGCGTCATACCGAACAGGTTCGCGAGAAGAGGGACAAAAGAGAAAAAATATGCGCCGAAAACAGGACAGATGAGGCGTACTCTTATAACTCGGATTGCCGAAGCAACTGTTTATAGGTATGTGAATGAAAATAAGAAATAAAATCATACAAGATTTGTTGTACCAGGGGTCTTCAATTGGTGACCTGACATCCTCGATATCCCCCTTTGCTAGTTGACTCCTGCTCTTGGATGCACCTTGATGGGTGTTAGTGTTCGGCAGACGGATTTTGCTGACAAAATCATGAGAGGCTACCGAATTGTGGGTGAGATTTACGTCGTAGGCAGGCTCTTTTAGGAGCGCCTGTGTCTTGTCCGAAGACTAGTTGATGGTAATAGTCTGGGGGAGCCGAACACCCATCTTAATGTCCCCACCATTACGCATGGAATCTTAAGCGCGAATTTGTGTCTTCTCGGCACATACTTTGCTGGTCCTAAGGTTTTGTGGTGGGGCGCGAGTCCCTATAGAGGGGAGGAGGGAGGATCCGAGTTTTCAGTCGGACGCCGAACTCGCTTCCCAGCCTTATGTGCCTTTATGGCGGGTGTCGGAACTTGTCAATCTTCTTTATAGCTGAATTCATCGGCTAGGGCCAATGCATGTTCCTCAGTTCTAAGGGAGCGCTCGGTGTTGCCGTTGACAGTAATGACCCCCTTGGGGCCCGACATCTTGAGCTTGAGGTATGCGTAGTGTGGGACCACATTGAAACGAGCGAACGCAGTCCGACCAAGCAGCGCGTGATAGCCGCTGCGGAAGGGAACAATATCGAAGATCAAGTCTTCACTGCGAAAGTTATCGGGTGAGCCGAACACGAAGTCTAGAGTTACCAAGCCCATGCATCATGCCTCAACGCCCGGGAACACCCCTTTGAAAGTAGTGCTGCTAGGTTTGATCCTTGACGAATCGATGCCCATATTTTCCACCGTATATGAGTAAATCAGGTTAAGGCTACTTCCTCCGTCCATTAGGACCTTTGTTAGGTGATACCCATCTATATTGGGGGTCTAGGATGAGGGCCGCCGAACCCCCATGACGGATACTGGTCGGATGATCACGCCGATCAAAGGTGATCAGGTATGCCGACCATGCGTTGTACTTCGGGGCTATGGGTTCACTTTGTAGACTTCCCAAAGGGCGGACTACATTTCCTTCTTGGGTATATGAGTGGCGTATATCATGTTCACCGTTTTGACTTCAGGAGGGAACTTCTTCTGTTCGCCACCAATTGGACCCCAAGGCTCATCTTCGTCCTCGCTGCGAGAGCTTTTGCCCTGGTTTTTGGATGCTGGCTTGCCGGCCTGTTTGAACACCCAACAATTGCGGTGTGTGTGGTTGGCGAGCTTGTCCAAAGTCCCATGGATTTGGCAAGGCCTTTCCATGATTTTCTCGAGCTAAGTGGGTCCATCGCAATTGCCTTTAGGAGGCTTCTTCCGTTGCCCAGGTCGGGAGTTGCGGAATCCGGCATTGACGGCTGTGTCATTGGCATCGCTATTATTGTGCCAACACTTATTCTTATTGCGCTTTGATTTCAAGTTGCCATCCCGGGCTTCAGGTGCCATGGGGTCCTCGGCATTATGGCCACGCTTTGCTAGCCAGTTGTCTTCGCCCGAGTAGAAGCAGGTCATTAGGGTAGTGAGGGCGGACATGGTTCGAGGATTATCCTGGCCGAGCTAGCGGGCTAGCCATTCATCCCGAATGTTTTGCCGGAAGGAGCCTATAGCCTCGACGTCCAAATAGTCGATGATTTGGTTCTTTTTAGTCAAGAACCGATTCTAGAATTGCCGGGTGGACTCGCTGGCTTCTGGACGACATTGCTGAGCTCGGAGGAGTCCGGAGGACATACATAGGTTCCTTGGAAGTTAGAGCGGAACGCATCCTCCAGGTCTTCCTAGCATCCAATGGAGTTTTCGGGGAGGTTGTTTAACCAGTGCTGAGCTAGCCCCTTATGCTTAAGAGCGAGATATTTGATGGCGTGGAGATCATCTCCTCGCGCCATGTGAATATGGAGGAGGAAATCCTCGATCCATACAGTTGGGTCAGTGGTTCCATCATACTGTTCTATATTTACGGGTTTAAACCCTCCGGGGAACTGATGCCACATTACCCTATCTGTGAGGCACGGTAGGTGAGCAGTGCCTGAGACCCGTGCTATGTGATGCCTGTATTCGACATCTGTATGGGGCCTGTTGCGTTCCCAAACTCTGCTATTATGGTAGAACGATGGCCTGTACTCACCCCGTCTATCAAGGGAGTGCTCTCTGGATCCATAGATGGTCCGTGTGCGGCCTACTCTGTGATTCAGGTCCGCTCACTGTGCTCTAATGGCTCCTTCCCCGTCTCCGGGGCATTGCCGGTATATAACCGTCGTTTCTAGTCGTTCTGTCCCGCTCGCGAGGGGGGCGATCCGGTTTTGCCATATGGGGTATGGTCCGGGGACGGCGTACCGATGAGTTCATCATCGAATTGCGGCAACAGCCTTCTCCGCGGGTAGCTTTTGGGCTGGTTTGACAGACCGGTGTTGTATACTTCCTCGGATGAGAGGACTTTCGTCCATCGATCATTGAGGTCGGCCTGTTTGGCTTTAAGTTGCCGTTCTTTAGCCTTTATGTTGTGGGCCGTTGCAATTGAGCCGCTGCCTGATTTCTTCCCGATCTTCGAGGTTATCGGGAATGTACAGGTCATCGGCTTCCGGTGTGCCTTCCTCCTTGACGGGGGGGGGGGGGGGTAATCATCGGCTTCGGGGTTGTTGGTGTTATCGGGATTGTTTTGGTCCTAAGGCCCACCTGGACCCTCCAACAGTTGCTCGGGGATATCGGGATTACCATGATCGGCGGGGTATTACCGTCCCCGTTGCTGACAATGGTTTTTCTTCCCTTTTTGCCTTTGGTCGGTTTATGCAATTTCCAATGCCTTGATGGCGCATTGCCTGATTTGTGACCGTCGCTGGCAGGTGTGCCGTTCCCATTGGTGGCAGGAGTAGCCACCATGTAGACATCGTATGTGGAACTGGCGGTCCAACTCCCGGTGTTAACGGGCGTGGAAACATGGTCTTGTTCAGCCATATATTCTGCCTCCTCGGAGGTATAGTCCAATACGTCGGTTAAATCTTCGACGGTGGCTCTCAAGTGGGTGGTGGGTGGGTCGGAAATCCGTCCCTGCCCGTACTGTAACTGAGCCGAGCATAGATCAGGGCTGGATTGTCAGTGATCTTCATCGATGGAAATCGATCCAGGGCCTCATAGAACGCTGAGGGACCGATCAGATCCAATTGTTCGGAATTCGTGGAGTTTACCTCCATGGCTTCCGAACATGGGAATTGCTCGGAAAGAACATGTGTTCGTTCATCTGGCTCAACGGCCGGACCAGGATAAGAGATCGGTTCGACGCCCTGGGTGACCGCATTGGCATGTCCGAAGAAGGGGCTCCAGTTTAAAGCCTCAGAGTCCTTGCGGGCTACAGCCAATGCTGTGAGCCCGATTAGTGAAAAGTCGCCCCGGGGGTCAACGGAGAACTCTAGATTTCCAAATCTGACCTCTTGATCGGGGGCGAAGCTCTCAATACGGCCTAGGTGACCGGCGGAATTAGCATGCAGCACAATGCTACCAAAGGCGAAGATCTACCCGGGGACAAAAACGTCCATGCCGTGGACCTCTTCGTTGATGACAAGGTGAGGTGCCGATTCCATCTCGCTCACAGAGGAACTCTCAATGGAAGCACCAATGTCGGTGTGAAAACCGGCGGATCTCGGGTAGGGGGTCCCGAACTGTGAGACTGGAGTCGACAGTAACAAGAGACAAAGGGGGCACGAGTGTACCCAGGTTCGAGCTCTTCTATGGAGGTAATACCCTACGTCCGACTTTTTTGTATTGATGGTGTGAGCGGTTACATAGTTGATCTACCTAGAGAACGTAGAGCTAACCATAGATGAGTTGTGCTCCCTATACCCTAGAACCCTCCGGCTTATATAGTACCCAAGGAGGCCTAGGGTTTACACATGGTCGGTTACATGCCAAAAAGATAAACATGCCTAACTAATACATAAGACTTGGAGCGCAAGCCGTGCTTCTCAAAGGTTCCATCTTAGAGACTGGGTCTTCAAATCCTTCATTGTTCGGTAAATAGCCCTCATAGTTCGGTCCATAACAATAGGTAGGCTATCCCAGGACCCCCTAATCCAGGACTCCCTCATAGGCTACGCCCCGTTAGCTCGTGCCTCCGTCGGACGCCCTCTGGTGCCCCTCTTTGGCCTATAAATTCACAAATATTTCAAAAACCCTAAGAGAGAGCTCCTGAAACACTTTTTCTGCTGCCACAAGTCTCTGTTCTGCTGCGTGCCCATCTGGCGACCTTTTTCGGTGATCTGCCGGAGGTAGAATCGATCATGGAGGGGCTATACATCACCCTTGATGCCTCCATGATGATTTGTGAGTAGTCCACCACAGACCTATTGGTCCATAGTTAGTATCTAGATGGATCTCTCTCTCACTCTCTTGATCTTGATCTTGTCTTTAATACAATGAACATCGCTTCGATTTTTTTCACTACTACGACCGAATTTGTAGCAAATTCAAAAATCGTATGCCCTAATTAAAAAAATAGAAATGGGACCCCGTCGGCTTCTGATGGGCCGAAGAGGGGCCTTTCGGCCTGCGGGTGGCCGAAGAGGTGCCCGTCAGCTTGCGGGCGGCCAAAGAGGGCCGGTCGGTCCGCCAGGTGGTCGAAAAGAGTCCCGTCGGCTTGTGGGCGGCCGAAGAGGGCCCGTTGGACTCCAGGCGGGTGAAGAGCCCCTAGATAAGCCCGATTGAGACCTTCTTCCTCCTCTGGTCGCTGCCTCCTCTCTCTCTCTCGTATCTCTCAGCCATTTTCCACCCCGCGCCGATCTCCTGTCTCCTCCACCCATTTTCCAATCCAACCCACAGAAACAAGAGATCATAGCCTTCTCCACCGGCCTACGATATCTTTTTGTGCCATGGGGTAGTTTTTTGTGCATTTGGCAGATCCATGGTGGGGTGGAGGAGGTGTGGCTGGTGAGGAGGTGGTGGGGTGGAGAGGAAGAAGAAGAAGAAGGGGACACATGCGTCGAAGGTATACCATTATCGTCACTAATTTTCTATGAGTTGTACATTTTATTTAGTGTACGTAGTCATTTTAGTGTACGTTTATTTAGATTATTTAGTGTAGTCATTTTAGTGTACGTAGCCCTGGGAATAATTTTGATCGTTGCGATTAATGAGAAGGTGGCAATGTCCCACAGGTGAAAATGTCTAAATCAGTAATTTTGACTGTTTATTACGGCCCTGGTAATGTTCGATTAAATGAGTTGGGAGTTGATCTTAGTGAGTTTAAAAATGGCGTCATGACACTTTCAGACCCGAACAGGCTGGACATTAGACAGTTGAAGCACTAGTTGGCAACTAGTTTTGGGCTGGATCCTGAAGTATGTTCTGTCAGTATTCATGCATTGTGGACCAAATCGTGTAAAAATGTCAAGTGGGAGATGATGCCGATAGATAGGAGCCAGCATTGGGTGACCCTGTTAAGTCGTTGTCGAGACCAAAGAATCCACTCATATGCCCTAGTGCAACCAGTGGCAAAGGAGGAGAATATTGTACAACTCAGCATGGGGTATGAACCAGACCAGTGTAGCCAAGTGGCTAACAAGATTTATTTATCCAGGTCACAGCCACCGGATGTGGATGCTAGCCAAGCTGAGAAAGAGTCAGATTACGTGCCACACAATGTTTGTGGTCATGATACTGGGCATATTATTCAGTCAATAATATTAGTTTGTTCTGGTGTTGCTGATGGGGATTAGGAAGGCGATGAAATGCAGAGGGTGATGGAGGAAGAGGATGAGGATGGATTTGCGGAGGATCTGGATTTTGAACATTCCGAGGATGAAGTGGAGGTACCGACTCCTTCTGCATGGGATCAGGACATACCCACCGGCCTTACTGTCAACTATGGCCATGAGACTCCGTGGCAATATACTGTGAACCAAGTCCAGATAGGGGCTATGTTTGACACAAAGAAAAAATTGAAGTATGTGGTGATAAAGTGGGCTATGCCTATGCAGAGGGTTTTTCGAACACACATATCGAGTCCAACAAGATATACCATGAAGTGTGTTGAAATAGGTTGTCCTGCGAAGGTGCACGGGCACGTGCCAAAGTATAACATCCACTGGGTTGTTACCAATGTGGTGCCACATAATGGTGTGAGGAAAAACCTGTTGGTTCGTCATCCAAACCTAACTTCAACTCTCATTGCGCAACTCATCACCACTAGGGAAAATCTTATACACAGAACCTTAGCAGTAGTGCTGGATAAAAAGAGACGCTACTGCTACATAACAGTAGCGTGCGTCAAGAAACGATGCTACTGCTAACTACTTAGCAGTAGCGCGTCATTAAAAAACATGCTACTACTACTAATGCCCCACCGTTGCCGCCAGGCTAGGTTTAGCAGTACCGCCTCCCCCAAGAGCACGCTATAGCTATGTCAGGTAGCAGTAGCACGCGTTCCTAAAACGCGCTACTGCTATCTTGACATAACCTCGGCTCGGGCTTCCTCCTCCACTTCTTTCCTCCATCCATTCCCCCATTCCTCCACCCACACCCGTACGTCGCTGCCCTCTCCTTCGACGCCGCTGTCGCCCTCCGTCGCCTGCCAACACTGCCGTCCATCGCCGCCCTTCGTCGTCGCCCGCTCCTCCACCCGCACCCGTCCGTCGCCGCCCGCGCGCCCTCCGTCTCCCACGAGATCCACCTCGCCGCCGACATATCCCCCGAGCTCCACCTCACTACCGACGTATCCCCTAGCCCCTTGTAAGTCCTCTACCCCTCCATTTCTCTCTCTATTTCTCTAGGATAGATTAGGTCAAATTAGGATGAATTAGTAAACTTGGTGTCTCATTAATGTCATTGATGTTGATGATGATGCATTCTGAATATAGAGGATGTCTTGGTGTTCTTGTTTGCAATGTACCCCTGAGTGGCCTATTTTTTGCCGGAATGTTTATTTGTTTCCGCTCCGGCAAATTTCAGACGCTCCATATGTCCTGTTTTAAGAAAAGGTCATGCCGATTTTTTTCATGAATTTTAGCATGACTTGTGCTACAATGGAGGACATATCGAGTGCTTCTGATTTGCCACAACGGGAATTCAATGATATTCCGGTAAAACATAGGGCATTTTTTATATGTCATTGCTCGATATATGGAATGGGTTGACTTTAGGTCTACTAAGTGTTTATTAATTTTGTTTTCATAATTAAGCATTTGTTCTCAACGTCGACGATGCTTGGCCCGCATCCTCGTCATCGATCCGGCGGAGGAGGCCTACTTGATTATAGGGGCCATGTCCGGGAATGGGCTCCGCCGGGCTAGTACTGGGAGGTCCTGCCTTCCGGGGTGCGCAACTTGGTGAGGAGGCAGCCCGTCGTTGACGCGGAGGTTATTTGGTGGCGGTCGCGTGGGCCACTGTCGGTGCAGAGGGAGCCGGCCCCCGCGGAGGTGATACGTCGCCGTGTTAGGGAGGAGGACGAGCACGTCCGATGCTATATGGTTGCGTTGGACGCTAGGTTTTCCAATACATGGTAGGTTCTTCAAGGATCTCACCCGAGCTATGATCCTGTGATGGTTCCTTCTCTTTGGGTGTCCATCGCCCGCGCTGATACCCGTCGTTCGTTATAGTTCTAATTGTATTAGTGATGTTATATGTATGATACTATTCGAGATGTATTAGTGATAATATTCGACGATGTACGAACGCAAGACATGATTTAGTTTTGCTTATTGAATGCATGCTAATTTGAATACTAATTTGTTTTATGATTTAGTTTTTCTTATTGAATGCACGTATGTTTCAACTATGAACATCGGAAATGTCTTGTGCTACAATGTAGGACGTATCGAGTGCTTGTGATTTGCCAGTCATTCTGGCAAAACATAGGGCATTTTTTCTATGTCATTGCTCGATATACGGAACGGGTTGACTTTAGGTATGTTTTGGCTCCTTGTGTGTCTTTCAGTGAGGGAGAGTGTCCACCATATATATATATATATATATATATATATATATATATATATATATATATATGAGAGGAAGAATCCCGACTGTTGTCATGGGGGTCGCTTCTCCTTCGTTCCCGTGTGCTAGACATTTTTGTGTAATGCACTCGGGGATGAATGGAGGAGCCGCCATCACCGACGGTTGCAATATCAGAAGGAGTGCCCACCATATACATGAGATGAGAGTTTAGGAAGGAAAGACTCGACAAACCTAAATTCAACCTGTTGCATATTGAGTAATAGTGATCTGTGTATTGATCAGTTTTCTCGTAGTTTCCTTCGATCGATTTTAAATGTTTCAACTCTGAACATATGAAATGTCTGACGACGAAAGCGAATTCACTATGTGTGAATACTACAAAGACGAGCGCGGCCTGTGTGACAAGCCTGACCTAGTTGATGGTAGGCGCTTCAGCATCATGCTGGATGAGACCTTCAAAGTGGATACAGTAAGTCACAACGACAAGTCATTTTTCGTAATTAAGCATGACTTCTGCTTCTTTTGCTTCAACTTATAATTTTAATTTTTTACTATTATACTAGCGTATCCCCTGCCATGCAAGAATCTATGTCTTGGATAAGATTGGTTTCAATACTAAAAAAAGCATGGAGGTAAAGAGAGTTCACTTGAGGACCGACCATGGTTATACTTTTGCCATAAAATTGTACAATGCAAAAACCTACGCCTATTTTGAATGCAGAAGTTGGAGAGCACTATGGAAGGCTTATGCATTTGAGCCTAATATGCATATCACCTTTGATATTCGTCCGGAAGATGAAATTGAAGGTAATATCAACATCTGGGTCGATGTGTAGACGCCTCCAGTTCTACCATTATGTGAGTTTCTCAACCATGTTTATGAAGTAATTTATATTGTTTATTTAAAAATAGTTGACAACTTATTTCAATTGACAGCTTATTTTCATTCTTCAAAAAATGTATGGAAGATGGTAGACAAAACCTACTACTACAATGATGAAGCAGAATTAACTTATAAGGAGAAAGATCATCTTATTGCATTTCTTAATGATCTTGAGAATTACAATAGCTATTATCAAACTCCTCCACATCATGGTCAATACATGCCACTAGTGCACGTGGTGAACTACGGTAACATCCATGGAGATTGCATGGTAAGATTTTCTACTATTACGACATCCGTGCATCTTTTGCATAAATTTTTCTAAAACTAAACTACATTGCTAACTACAAAGTTATTACTATGTTCTTCAATAGAAATCCCGAAGGATAGTGTGCCTTATCTGATGTTTCCAAGAGGTCGCGTTGATGTTATGAGCTTACGGCCAGCACGGCCAGGTCAGCCTACGCATGACTCCTGTCCATACCGGATTTCTAAAACCGATGAAGACATGGCAATCAAAGATTGGAAAAAATGTATGGTCAATTGTAGAGAGCTACTTGGAAGCTACATTGTGCGTAGGCCAAGAATTGTAGACAGGATGATCTCCATTATTCATAATGAGAGTCAGGGCCTATCTTGTTTTATGATATTGTACCTAAGAGAGGGTAGAGTAGGTGCTATGAGAGAGGAGTAGGTCCTAGGTACAATGTGTTATTATGTGCTACAATGTGTTAGAGTTGATGAGGAGGAGGAGGAGTTGTGATTATGACTAGTGACCAACTTGTTATATGATGTCTCATTGATGAAAAGGATGATTAAATAGTGTTGGTGGTAATGACTATGATGATTATTAGCTATAGTGTTGTTGCTGATGATATGATGCAAGAGTTTTTATATTAATATGATGATGATGTTGATCATGATTATCATGATGATTCGTTATATCATTGGGGAAGGAAAGCGGATTAGATTCATGTGGATGGATCAATAGTGACCAAAAGTTGAATTAGTAGGATAGTCGTCCTACTAATTCAAGTTTTGATCACTTTTGATTCATTTGGATGAATAAAATCCATGTTTCTTCCTCACAATGATATAATAATTCATCATGAACATAATGATATAACAACCTCTTAATTGGTACTGTATCAAAATTTGTATAACGGCATATAAATACACTAAAAATTAAAAATAATGAAAAACACATTACTAGTAGCACACATTTGCAAGAACTGTACTAATAGTTGTCTTATTAGTAGCGATTGTATGATACACGCTACAGCTATATGTCTTAGCAGTAGCGCGTCTTACACGCGTTGCTGGTAAGTAATAGCTGTCGCGCCTTACTAGTAGCGCGGTAACCCGCGCTATTAGTAGGCACTAAATCCGTGCTACTACTAGGCTTTTCCCTAGTAGTGCATGTATACTGAGATAGTGGAGAAGAAAGATATGAAAGCAAAACACATCCAGACAGTAGTGAAGGTCAGATGGAATTATAACATTCCATATGGGAAGGCTTGGAGGGCTAAGCATAAGTCTATGTAGGAAAGGTTTGGGACGTTCTTCGACTCATGTGATAATGTTGTTCGTCTCCTTGACATACTAACGGAGAGGAATACCGACACTTATGTTAGCATACAACACATGAGGTTGGAGATTATACCAGATTACAAGGTGTTGAAACGAGTATTCTTCTCTTTCACTATGTGCATCGAAGCTTTCCGGCATTGTCCTCCTATGATGTTTGTGGATGGTACATTCTTTACTGGTCAGTACAAAGGGCAAATCCTGACTTCTATTGGTGTGGACAGGAACAATCAAATCATCCCACTAGCCATGGCATTTGTGGAGGGTGAGAACTTTCTGAGCTGGGTATGGTTCTTCCGGCAAGTTAAAATTGCGACCGTGAAGGACCGACCAAACGTTTGTGTCATTCATGACACACATCCTGGTATGCTGAAGGTCGTGAAGACACTAAGGAATGCAACAGCTGACGAACCAACACCTTGGAAGGACTTGCACAGCCAGTGGTGCATGCGCCATCTTGGTGCTAATTTTTTCTCACAGTTCAAAAACAAATGGTTGATGAACTTGTTCAAAAAAGTATGCAGGCAGAACCAGCAACGCAAATATGAATTTATTTGGTCAAAACTAGATGAGTTTACTAAGAAGCAGGTCCTTGCAAGGAAGAAAATGGAAAAAGATAAGGTTAAATTAGCAGCACTCATCGCCGAGCTAGAGCAGCCAGTAGATCTTTTTGACATGCCAGCAATTGACCCTCCTAATACTTAGAGAAAGAATGGTAGGGCAAGAAAGAATTTTTCTGAGTGGATAGAGAAAGAGCCTCTAGTGAATTGGTCTTTGGTGCATGACACTCATGGAGCTAGGTATGGCCACATGACAACCAATCTTGCAGAGGTGTATAACTTTGTACTCAGAGGGAATAGAGCATTGCCACTCACAGCTATTGTGCATGGTGTATTCCATGGCACTTTGAGATACTTCAGAGAAAGACGCGAGTTAGCAAAGAAGCATATTGCAGGTAATCAGAACACACCTTATTATAGCCATGTCATGGAGTACATGGTTTAGAAGATAGAGAAAGAAAAAAAGCACACTGTCAGACTCATGGGTAATCAGGAGAGGAGGTATGAGGTTCAACTTCCTACTGATGGTTTTGGCTCTGCAAATCAGGTGAAGACGCACGAGGTTAAAATTGGAACAGAATTTTATCCAACTTCTGAGTGTACATGCAAAAAACCACAGTTATTGCACCTGCCTTGCTCACATGTGCTGACTGCTTGTGGCCAGATTGAGTTGGATGCTATATTCTTCGTGTCCCCATACAATTTAAAAGAGGCAGTACTCAATGTATGGACATGTGAGATGATAGGGTTTAAAGTCGTCAGCAATTTCAACAAGGTAAACGACGGGGAGAGAGTATACATCCCGGATCCAGGACTTCGGCGAACAAGCAGGGACCGATGTAAGGTAAAGCGCATCCAAAACGATATGGACCAATCTGAAGCTGGTGGAGCAACCAGACAATGTTTGCTATGCGCGACTTATGGGCATAGGACGAAATATTGTCCTGACATGAACAAAGATGGTGCTTCCACATCGACGAGTGCTTCCACATCGACGACTGTGACAACAATAGCAACATGTGGTCGTGGCAGTCGTGGTGGTCGTGGCAGTCGAGGCCGAAGGGGCGGAGGAGGAAGAAATAACTCACAAGCTATATAATGTGTCAGCCTATGTTTTAATTTGTAATATGTCCGGACTATGTTTTAATGTGTAATATGTCGGACTATGTTTTTATTTGTAATATGTATGGACTATGTTTTATTTTGTAATATGTCTAGACTATGTTTTAATGTGTAATATGTCGGACTATGTTTTATTCTGTAATATGTGTGGACTATGTTGTAATTGCAGATATGGATTCATATCCGTTGCTTAATGGTAATATCGATAGAGGGCACCGGGGTGCACTTATGGAAGCGGGCAAGAACTTAGACATGTTGATCACTCGCACCCCAAAGTCTAACTGAATGATACACCCTTTATGGGTTGATAGGTATGTGTCGGTATAATGACTTACAATGTTTGACATCCTTTTGATAGCCGCTAACTGTATGCTACATTCTATTTATTTTCTATGTTAAGTTGGGATGGACTTGTACCCTTGGCATGGCTGGTTGAGGGTACATTGGATGAGTGGGTTGAACATCCGGATTTGGATGAGGCAGGTGAACCAATGCAGTTACACAAGAGTCAAGTCACACGTTTCTCTTGCGACAGGTCACTCCTTATCAACATAGTAGATAGATGGAGACCAGAGACACATACGTTTCACTTTTCCTGGGGAGAGATGGCGCCTACTTTATAGGATGTGTCTTACTTGTTGGGATTACCTTTGGCTGGTGCTGCCATAGGTCCTGTAGAGGCAGAACCTGTTTTGGCTAGCATCGATGGAGGCCCATTTTTTCGCTGCGGTGCCAACTACTACAGTGCTAGAGAACGATCGTCACGGGCCTCTTTTTAGGTGGTTGAGCCAGTTTCAGATTGTCTTCTTAGGATATCCTGGTGTTCAGTTGTCAGAGGCACAGATTGACCGATCCCTAGAGGCATACATTATGTGGTTCTTTGGCAAGACGATGTTCATGGAGATTCGCGTGACCACTGTCGATGCACGACTCATCGGTATTGAACGAGATATAGCTGACGCATGTTGCCTAGGGGACATTGTGCAGAGGAGTTTTGGTTCTGCTGTGTTAGCGGCTACGTACAAAGGCCTGTGCAAAGCTTGCCCGTTGAAGTCTAGAAAATCAGGTCTTTTTGGATGTCAACTATTGTGGCAGCTCTGGTCATATGAGAGATTCCCTATTGATTGACCCTATGTGAGCGTTGAAAAAGCTTTTGGTTATGAGGACATGGCTGGGACTTACGTGCCTTCTATCGGCGATTGCCTACTATGGGATCTGTTTGGGAACGGAGAGAGGTATTTTCATATTTAGTAACAATATGAATTACTAATGTTTATTTCTTGCTATTCAATAGTATTACTAATGCATATTTGTTGTCATGAACAGAGACAGTTTGCGCATAGCCAGGTGAGGGGCTGCTATCCCTCCTTCACGGTGCAGTCACTACTGGAATCAGCAAATTTGCCATCAGCGAGTTCTTTGCCGTCAGCTGGCGGACGACAAAGAAGCTCTTTGCCATCTGTTTCCAGAAAATAGACGGCAAACAACTAGCTGACGGCAAAGAAGCTCTTTGCCATTACCACTTCTTTGTCGTCCGCTAGCAGACGGCAAAGAAGGTTTGCCGTCAGCTAGCGGGCGGCAAAGAGGGAGGTGTGCCCACTGACGAGAACTAGCTAACGGCCATTTTCTTTGCCGTTTGCTACCGGACGGCAAAGCTTCTTTGCCGTCTGCTAGCAGACGGCAAAGAAAATGCTACCTAATTAATACCGTGATCTCCTCTCTCTCTGCCTCTCTGTCCTCCCCCGACCCCCGCCGCCCGCCGCCGCACCTGCCACCCCAACCCCCACACCCGCCGGCCGCCGTCCCTGCCACCCCACCGCCCCCGCTGGTCGCCGCCCCCAACCCCCACCGCACCTGCTGCCGCCCGTGACGCACCCACCGGCCACCGCCCCCACCGCACCCGACCCCCACCACCGCCTGTCGCCGCCCCTACCACCCCCGACCCTCACACCCGCTGGCTGCCGCCTCTGTCGCCCCCACCACACCCGCCGGCTGCCACCCCCTAACCCCACCACCCCTGCCGCACCCGCCGGCCATTGGCCCTACCACCCCGACCCCCCTCCCCTATGGTGGCCGCCCGAGCCTCGCGGTGAGGCAGGCCGCGGCGCCGCCCCCCTTCCCTACGGCGGCCCTCCTCCACCGGCCCCCTCCTCTCCTCCAATGTGAGCTCCTCTTTTGTTTTTTTGTTTTTTAGGTTTAGGTTTAGTTTAGATTTAGTTTAGGTTTAGGTTTAGGTTTAGGTTTATGTTTAGTGAGGCCTAGGAGGTCATAGTTTTGTAAATTATGAGGTAGGTCACATATTTTACTATTTTGTTATAAAAAACATCATATTTTGTGTTGATCAGGTGAATGTCAATGTGCAGTTGTTCGACGACCTCCCCATGCATTTGAAGAGCTTCCTTGCGGTGTTTGTTGCTGAGCACAAATGACATCTTCTCCTGGCACCCTTAAATTTTTTTGCTCTCTTCCAGTCTTCGTGCTGATGAAACTTGCTAGCTATAGCTGTCTTCAATCATCAGTATGCGTGATTACTATGCGTCTCCCGTTCAAAAGGGTTTCATCTATAAATATGCATGCATTAGCATATTTATAACCGTGATTCTTTCAAATTGTCGAACGTTATCCATGGACAGCCCGAGTATGTGTCGATTGGGTTTGTTTTCCCATATGATCTCCTCCGGATCCGATGTAGAATTTTGTCAGTGCCTCCCTGTTGTTCTCCGGGTACACATCCTCTTTGCTTATTGCCGAGATGTGTATCAGGAGAACAGCGGGGAGGTGCTGCCAAAATTGTGCGTCGAATCCAGAGCAGAGCATGGGAAAATGAAGCCAATCTACACATACTCGGATGGGATTAGGACATATCTTTACCTACTAGCGTCTAGGTTGCATCGACGTAATAAAACTGACAAACTCTATTAACTGATGAATATGGTTTGCTGAATTATGTATATATTTTTTGTGTGTCCAGTAGCTAGGCAAGATGAGTGATCGTGGGTGAATGTATGCCGGTCACACTAGTCAGAAAGACATGACCCATGAATGGATAAAAAACCAAAGAGTTTGTGAGAGTCGCATTTGCAAATGGACAAAAAACAACCTGGTGCCCCTGTGTCGATTGCAACAACTTTAAGAAGAGGCCAGAGTTTGAAATGATCAAACACCTGTATAAGTGGGATTTTTTGACTGATTATACAGTCTGGACATTTCATGGTGAGTCTGCCCAACGTGCCAGAGTTGAGGTGGTCCGTCTTCACACCGACGAGCATGGTACCGGGATCGAAGACATGGTGCAAGACTTTGATGATCCTCGGGATTCGGACAATGAGATGGAGGAATCTACAATGGCCTTCTATGAAATGTTGGAGTCTTCAAAACGTCCTCTCCATGAGCACACTGAGCTTTGTCAGCTGGATGCCATCGCACAAGTAATGGCTCTGAAGGCTCAGTTCAACCTGGGCAGAGAATGCTATGACGCGATGATGACGATATTTGGACGCTTTCTACCCAAAGGCCATGTATTGCTAGCAAACCTGTACCAGTCAACCGAAATCCTATATGCGCTTAAGATGCCCTATGAGAAGATAGATGCCCGTGAGAATGGATGTGCCTTATTTAGGCTTTAGTATGCGGGCTTCAACTATTGTCCCATTTGCAATGCTTCCAGGTATGTTGTGGTAGACAACGGTATGGGTGAGAAGATTCAGACCAAAATCCCCATTAATGTTCTTCGGTATCTGCCAATCATACCAAGACTTCAACATCTTTTCATGGTCGAAGAGACGGCCAGACAGATGACGTGGCATGAATTGAGCAAAAGAACAAAACTAGATGCAGATGGGAATCCGATGTTAGGACACACTTTAGACGCTTTTGTGTGGAAGCACTTCGATGCATTACATAATGATAAAGCGGTAGATCCAAGGCATCCACGAGTTGCCATCAGCACGGATGGGTTCAATGTGTATGGTATGACGGTAGCACAATACAGTTCTTGGCCTGTATTTTTCATTCCACTCAATCTCCCCCAGAGAGATTATAAAAAGAAAGAACATTTTCCTGATGTTGATAATTCTAGGGCCCAAACATCCGGGGAAGAATATGAATGTGTACATGCAGCCACTTAAGGATGAATTGCAAGAAGCCTGGGATAATGGGATCAAGACATACGACGCCTCTACCAAAAAGAACTTCAAAATGCATGTGTGGTACATGTACTCGTCGCATGACTTGTCGGTGTATGTGCTATTCATTGGCCAGTGTGCGCATGAAAGGTTCCCGTGCCCCACATGCAAGGCAGCTCTTGAGTTCTGTTGGCTGCAGGCGGGTCGCATGTTTTCTTGCTTCGACATGCATAGACAGTTCCTGGATCCTCACCATAAATTCAGAAAAGACAAGAAGAATTTCATCAAAGATAGAGTTGTCTAAAACACTGCACCACCTGCGTTGACAGGCAAATAGACCCTGGATCAGATAAACGCTCTTGAGCCGGATCCAAATCGTCTAGGGTATTTCAAAGGGTATAATACGGAACACGCCTGGACTCGCAAGATATGTTTGTGGGATCTGCTTTACTTTAAAGACCTCCTTTGCCCACACAACATCGACGTGATGCACACTGAAAAGAATATCGCCGAGGCCCTTTTTGGTACATTGTTCGGCATAGAGTGGAAGTCGAAGGATAATCCTAAGGCTAGAGTCGATCAAGAGGCTCTATGTGATAGACTCTTACAAAACATGCGACAACCAACAGGAAATAAGAAATGGAGGAAGCCAAAGGCATGGTTCAATCTTGGAAGGCCATCTATGAGGGAAATGATCTTGTGGGTGAAAATACAGTTGATGTTCCCTGATGGGTATGCATCGAATCTAAAGAGGGGAGCAAGTCTTGACAAATTGAAAATATTTGGTCTCAAGAGTCGTGATTGGCACATATGGCTTGAGCGGGTAATGCCAGTGATGTTGCGTCACTTTATCCCTGAGGATGAATGGCTAGTACTGGCAGAGCTAAGCTATTTCTTCCGTGCTCTTTGTGCGAAAGAACTATCGCCTGACGTGCTAGACGAACTGGAAGTTGGCGCCGGAGTTGATCTGCAAGTTAGAAAAGATCTTTCCACCGGGCTTCTTTAATCCAATGCAGCATTTGGTTTTACATCTCCCGACCGAGGAAAGATTGGGGGGGGGTGCAAAATCATTGGTGCTTCACAACTAAGAGGATGCAGAAGACCCTTCGAGCAAAATGTAAAAATAAACGTAGAGTTGAAGCATCGATGGCCGAGTCATTTATTACTGAGGAGGCGGCAAACTTCGTGACAGCACACTACAAAGCCAAGAATCGTCATTTGCATAATCCAAAGCCTTGGTACAATGATGGCGACCATGAAAAAGGTCGATCCAACCTCAGCCTATTCAAAGGGAAGCTCACACCAGCCGGTGCTTCGAAAGCAATAGCGTTGGATGTCGAAGAATGGCAGACCATTTTGTTGTATATCTTCAACAACCTATCAGAATTGCGGCCTTACATCGAGTAAGTTCTCGGTACATTGTTTCTGATCTTATACCCGGATATGTGATACAGTCGATACGTCGCCAAATTCTCGGATGGAGCGGTGATCCAAAAGGATTCCATCGAAGAGTATGAGCTTCTGGCAAAGCACGGAGGCGGCTGTCTCTTGGTTCAAGCAAATGGTAATTTCCATTAGACAATTTCATTTCTTCATCTAGTTTGCGGCTAATGCAACAATCCTTCTGTATTAAACCTGTAGGCTAATGCAGAGTCTATGGACTACAAATTGAGACCAGTTGGTAAAGGTTTTGACTATAAGGTCTGTTCATTTGACAAATATGACATCAACAGGTATCGCTTTCATACTTTTGTCAAAGAGCTATCTATGGCAGACCAAAAGTCTACAAATTGCCGTGTCTCCACTATCGGTGAAGGAGGGGTCGAGTATTATGGTAGAGTTGAAGCAATTTATGAACTTACATTCTTTGGTGAAAACCCACCAAATGTCGTAGGCTTCGAATGTTATTGGTTCCAACCGAAGGAGACTAGAAGGACTCATGAACATATAGGGCTAGTCGAAATCAAAGAAAGCAGCCATTTAGATGTTCCCGATGTCTATATTACGGCTCAATAGGCGACCCAAGTTTTCTATCTACCATAGGCCTGCCAAACGGATCCAAATCTGAATGGTTGGGATGTCGTTTATGATGTGGCGCCACATTTTAGACCACCTCCCCTCAATGAAGATGATTATGAACATCACTTTAACCCAGAGACATATAAAGGAGAATTCTTCCAAGAAACACGTGTTTCCAAAAAAACGTTTCAAGAACCGCTCTACTTCACCCCAGAACATTGAGGTAGACAGCGATAGTGAATCTGACTTCACCCCTGGGCCAGAACAAGAAGAGACGGAAGAAGAAGAGGTTACTGTTGCGGATGAACTGTCAATGCTTGACCGATTACATAAAGGATACATTCCACATGTTGATGCATTTATTGATGATGCTGATGAGCACGTCATTCCTGATAGCGATAATGATTATGCATTTATTGATCCCAGAGCATACATAGACGATGAAGATTAATATTAGTAATGTCAGGTATTCAATTATGATTATGTACATATATATTATTAATTAGTTCATGTTATTAGGTATTCAATTTTTTTATGTTGAACTAATTTTGTTCACTCTTTGTCATTGTAGGTGTTGACAGATGGTGGGCGCGGGTCGAGAGCACTCTGAGCCTCCTTCCTTGGTGCGTGCTGGGAGGGGTGCTATTATTCCACCCCGCAACCCCAAAGAGCACTGGTACACAGTATGCAAACACCGGCGGGCGCTTCTTCTTCGACCAGGAGAGGTTGGGGGAAGACGAAGAGAGGTGCTAGAGGTAGGAAGCCTACTGTGCCTTCCTCGCCACCACCTCCAGCTGATTCTCCCGACTATAGGAGTGCTCCATCTCCGATGGACCCGTCTGACTTGGACCCGTCTCGGACACAAGTCACCGAGCCTCGGGCTGACAAGCCTCGGGTCGCCGAGCTTTCGTCCCAGGAGACTCCGGTCCCAGAGACTTTGTCCCACATGACTCCGGAGGCTAGTCGCCATGCTGATCATGGCGAGGACAACTTTTCTGAGGACACCTATAGTGAGGGCAAGCTGGTTGAGGAGGGCAAGAAGGTCTACCAGCATGGTGGTACAGAGCTCCTGCCTGTGCCGGCGACCCGTGATCAAAGGTGGTTGATTGTGCCTAATGCGGAGAAGTAAATGCATTTACTCTTTTTTAACCTTTTGCCTTCATGTTTCTTCCAATTAATATGTAATGTGTTGACCTTCTCATACTGCAGGGGTTGGAAACACGACCCTGGTGTCCGCAGGCCCAACCAGGTCCTTGGTGTGGTTATCCGGCACCAATTCCTGGGGAAGGTCAAGTTACCCGGTGAGGTTGAGGTTCCACAGGTAGCATTGACCTGGGAGTTGTACATGGCTGCCCCGGTCCCGCCGGAGGAGAGGGTCGACAGTGTCTTGTGCGAGATGGTGGCCGACATTGTGATCCGGCGGTTTTGGGTAATTTCTCCTTTACAGAATTAAAAATCAACAACACCTAGTGATTGTACAAATCAGTGTTGTCTTGTTTGATTGCAGACCTTCTACAGGTCTCTTGAGGAACACAAGGCGGAGTGCAAGCGCCTACTTCAGAACTTACAGCACGAGGCTCGGGTGCAAGCTATTCGAGACTACTATGCCTCGACTAACATTAAGAGGGCCAAGAAGAAGTGCCACAAAAAATTTCTGAGTAAGGAGAAGTACATGAAGGTAATTACCTATTCTTAAGGCCTTGCACTTAGTTTCCTTGATTTGATTCGTAGGCGTAGCGCTGAAATATCTCTTGTCTAACTTATGTGCCCCCGAGATGGTGTGCGGATAGGATGGACTGTTGGGAGGCACTGGTGGATGAGTGGTGCTCTCCCAAATGGCTAGCCAACCACAACAAGGCCAAGGATAAGCGTGCCCAAATGAAAGGTGTGCGACACCATCAAGGGAGCTCCAACCTGTTTGAGTACGGGGATCACTGGATATGTGGTTTGCTTCCTGATTCATGCAATTTCATTCTTCATGCTAGCTTGAGCCCTTAACTAATATTTTGTTCCTCTCTTTTAGGCGCAACACAACAAGAAGGAGGTGCCACCGCTGTTCGACCTCGATGCCATGGCCCATACTGCCCCATACAAGAAGGCCAAGGCATTCTCTGAGGATGACCTCGATCGTCTAGAGAGCTTCAGCAACATCTCCTCCCACAACAAGCTCGTGAGGTACAGAGATGAGGGGAAGGCGAGGAAAGGGGAGGACTTCAACCCGGGCCAGAGTCCTTTTGATCCAGAGCTCGTGATGATATCTGGTGGCGGGAAGCCCCATGGCTCGATAGCCATTGGGGATGGACTGATACGTTGTCCTAGAACTCTCCTGGAGATTAAGAAGTGCCAGACGAGCTCCTATCCTGAGATAAGGCCTCGTCCAAGGCCAATCGAGCTCGCCATCGAGGCTAGGGCCCAGGAGCTTCTGGCGGAGGCAAACAGGTAGGCGGCGCAGAGGGAGAGAGACATGGTGGAGAGGACGACTAGGCTGTTGGAGGAGGAGAGGAACTGGAATGACGCGTCTTACCGGGCCCTATACGAGATCCTCATGGTAAGTTTCTCCTGCATATTAGCCAAATCATGCACGTAATGTTCGTTTCATAACTAACTAATATGGCTGACTCGTGAAAACAAAATGTGCAGACCGTGTGCCAGAACAATGGCCAGACCCCTCCGTCGATGCCCTAGATTGGTATATCACCCACGATGAGTTTCACTTGAATGGTCATTAGTTACTAGTATTCACATTTGAGTTGTATCATGCTAACGAGACATTGCAAATGATATTTGGTGCAGCATGCCTTCCGACAAGCATCGACCGATCCTTCTCCGTCTCACACTGGCACAACCCCGACCATTCCTTCTCCATCTCACACTGGCGCAAACCCGACCGGTCCTTCACCTCCATGATGATGGTAAGTTTTCCCAAGTGTTTTTCTTAACAAATGCATACTTAGCTTAAGAAATGACCTATTTAGCTCCAAAATGACCTATACTTAGCTTCTTTAGTTCATTTATGACATACTAATCATACTTAGGTAAAAATGGCATGATAACCTTGGTTTACCTCCAAAATGACATAGACCTAGCTTAACTTCCTCGAAAATGACAAAATAACCTTACCTACCTCCAAAATGACTAATTATAACTAGGATAGCTCTAAAATGACCTACACTTGCCATTTTGTCCTCCAAAGTGAATAAATATGATTAGTTAGCTCAAAAATGGCATAACTACCTAGGTTAGCTCCAAAATGACCTATACTTAGCTTCTACAGTTCATTTCGACATACTTAGCATACTTAGGTAAAACATGGCATGATAACCTTGGTTTCGCTCCAAAATGACATAGACTTAGCTTATTTTCCTCGAAAATTACATAATAACCTTACAAAGCTGCAAAATGACCTATTTACATAGCTTAGCTCTAAAATGACCTACCCTTAGCATTTCTTCTTCTTCTTCTTCTTCTTCTTCTTCTTCTTCTTTTTCTTCTTCTTGTTCTTCTAGCTAGTCTTCTTGTTCTTCTAACTTTCTTATTTCCCAATTTGCAGATTTGCTTTAGATCAGGAAGCTTGCGTTGATGGAGTCTAATCTTCTCCTTGTTCTTCCTTTTTTTTTGATTTTGTATGATGAACTTTGTTGTTGGATATGTTGTTGGAAACTTGTTCGATATGTTGTTGGAAACTTTTTGTTCGATATGTTGTTGGAAACTTGTTGTTGGATATGTGTTCGTATGCTTGTTCAAAGTATTTTCAGATGTGTGTGTATATATATATATATAAATATGAAATTCTATGAAATTGAATGAATTTAAGAAAAACAGAAAAACAGGGGCTATACAGGCTCCTTGCCGTCTGCTGGCAGACGACAAAGAGCTTTGTCGTCTGCTGGCTGACGGCAAAGCTGCCACGTGGTAGCTACCTAGGCAACCTGGGTTGGCATTGGGCTGGCCTATGTGGTTGCTTTGCCATCTGCTGGCGGACGACAAAGAACTTTGCATCTTTGTCGTGTGCTAGCCGACGGCAAAGAACTCCGTTGCTTTGCTGTCTGCTGGCTGACGGCAAAGATGCAAAGTTCTTTGCCATCCGCCCGCGGACGGCAAAGCACACCGTTAAGCCCTTAACGAACTTAAGCTGCCACGTGTGCCGTCCACAGCCTTTTCCCTCTGCTGGATGATGGCAAAGACTTTTGCATCTTTGCCGTCAACCAGCAGACGGCAAAGTGGCCTTTACCGGAGCTTGTTCGGCCGGACTGTTGACCGTCTGCTGGCAGACGGCAAAGTTGCTGATTCGTGTAGTGACTTTGATAGTTTGCACGAGGATCAAGTTTGCTATATCAACCAGGTTTCTAGTTGGGATTTCTAGATTGTGCACTAGAGATCGACACTATTGAATGACCAGGGCCAAGTTGGTGCTCGACGTGACGGTTGAGGAGATGGCTCTTCATAGGGTGATGAGACAGTTCGGTCTATGCCAAGAGCCCGACATTCCTATTATTCCACACTTACTAGATCATGTGCACAAGTAAGTAATACTATTTTAGTTCTCATGTATGCATTCATACTACACCTAATCATGTAACGCGCATAATCATCTGGACCTAGGTAACACTACTTTGTACATTCTTTAAAACATTGTAGGTTCACAAATCAATTTTACATGTTTTACTTCACCACAATCGGCAGCCAGTCGCAGTCGTTCATGCCTTCAGTCCAGTCACCGATGCTTAGTGGTGCGGGTTCATTCTTAGACGGGGACGACAACGACGATGACCAAGCTGCAAACACCTATGACTACCCGCAGACAGTTCTTCACACTCCACCACCACCATGGACGCAGGAGACACCGACACCGACATACGAGGTGGTCTATGGTCGTGGTCATCGTGAGACTCGTCAATCGGCTGAGCACTTACCGCCTTCCGTTCCTCGTCCAAGGAAGCCCAAGATTCATCGCTGTCCCTAATAGTGATATGGTTATCTATGTATGAGACAGGACTATCTAATTATGTATGAGACATATGCCTATTTTATGTATGGGACAAATTACTATTTACTTATGTATGAGACATGACTATCTAAGTATGTATGAGACATATGTCTATTTTATGTATGGTACAAATTACTATCTACTGATGTATGAGACATATTCATGTTGTATTTTAGCGATTAATTGGCTTAGAGGAATAACACTTATACTGCAAACTAAATGCATCCAACTGAAATTAAATAGTACAACTGAATTAAACAGTACAACCGAATTAAATAGTACAACTGAATTAAACAGTACAACTGAATTAAACAGTACAACTGAAATTAAACAATACTACATAAAACAGTACAACTGAAATTACAAATTATAGTTAAAAACTACATGAATGCATCATCCTCCTCCTCCGTCCATGCAGAGCTCTTGCCCTTTGTCGATGCAAAACTCTTGCCCTTCGATGATGCGATAGTCTTGACCTTGGTGCTCGGCATGAAGACGTCGTCTTTGTCCTCCGTCGATGCAGATCTCTTACCCTTCGTCGATGTAGAACTCTTGTCCTTCGACGATGCGGTAGTCTTGACCTTGGTGCTCGGCATGAAGAGGTCGTCTTCGTCCTCACTATCTGCTGACCATAAATCTAAATTATTTACAGCAATCCTGAGGTAAGCTTCACCCTTATGTAGTTGCTTCTGCCATCTGCCATGCAACCTAAGAAGTTCTTTTCGTATCTCCTCAAATTTCCTGGGAGGCCACCCACTCCTGGCTAATGAGTGAGCCAACTCATTCATTATGGTGTCACTACTGGTGAGTTCCTCCCATGGAACTACTCTATCATCCATCTTGAAATTGGCGTCTAGACGGAGAAGATGATCGAACATACCAGAGTGAAAACTAAGATCAAAAGGATAATGAGGATAAGACATCTCCACGAAAGGATGGCGGGAGCGATACGGGTGATAGAAAGGGTGGAAAGAAGGGCCTGCACACCCACCTTACTGCGGATGTGGTTATATAGGTTCACAAGAGAAGATGGCGGGAGAGAAATGAGGGAAAGAAAATGGCGGGAGAGAAAGATGGGAAAGAAAATGGCGGGAGAGTATGGCGGGAAAGAAAATGGCAGGACAGTAGGGCGGGAAAACAAAATGAGGGGAA
This sequence comes from Hordeum marinum, assembly GCA_022496015.1. Lineage (NCBI taxonomy): Eukaryota > Viridiplantae > Streptophyta > Magnoliopsida > Poales > Poaceae > Hordeum > Hordeum marinum. Next base: position 554,062,260 of record CM039674.1, on the reverse strand, counting down.
AGAAGGGCGAGATAGTATGATCACTGTGGCAGATGGCTGAAAACAACAGCTAGCTCCTGATCACGCTCTTTCTAGGTTATGAGCACCAAATTGTTGACTTCAATAGACGATGCCCGAAGAAAATTACCGAAACCTTCCTTCTTGAACACCATTCTATCACCCAAATCCAATAAAGTAGGAACAAAGAATGCTCACAGATATATCATCATCTTCAGAATCGAAAGTAATTTCAAGAGTTAAAGAACCAATCCTAGGAATTGACAAAAAATCCTGCAAACTCCTCACAACCATGCTCGGAATAACCAAACAAAAACATCAAGTTATATGATATTCAGCTTACAAATTTAAAACAATATACAATAGCAAAGAACAAATAAATAAACAGTAGCCAAAAACAAAGGTTACCATATGTTGAGAAATAACATTCATTGAATCAATCCTATGAACAAAAGGAGTACACAATATGTAATTGTCATCAAAGAGCTCTCACGACATGACATACATTTACTGATAATTTAGACTAACACCACGACTATAAAAACAATTGTCAACAAGTTCCCTCTGAGTTTAACTCAGATCCTCAAGAGCTACAAAAATAATAATTTCACGAACTGAGTAGAACAACAAAACGTATAAGCTGAAACAAAACATAAAATCAGTCAAACAAAAAACTTACCAACACAGGGTAAATGCAACAACATAACACCATCCCGATGAAAATCAACACCAATCATAGTTCCATAGTGCTCAAGCCTAACAATCATCATGTCACGATGACGGAGACCATAATCATTCACAAGTTCCTCCCAGGAAGGACCATGGAATTTACTGCTCACTCGACCACGTCTAAACAGAACATGGTATAAGGTACCCTCACTGTTGTCAAGATCGAGATCAATATCTGTGTTACCCCTACGAATAGCTAAAGCTCTGCACTCCTCAATCTACCGAGCAAGATGTGATCTAACACTGCACGAAACATACTACAACAAGAATGCAAGCAAACATCATAATAATATAAACAAAGGCATTAGAATAAATTACAACCAAAACAACACCAACCATATGCCACAATCAAATAAAGAAGATATAGAATCTTACAACACGCCTTGAAAATCGACCATCCAACACCATAGTGAATACAGACGCACCAGAATCAAAGGAAGAACAAGGGCCACCTGGAGCTCGACAAAAGGGGCAAGCCATTACCTACAAAGAAACGGTGACCAATAAGAACTGAATCCACAACCGAGTTGAAAAGTTGACATTTGATTGTGTTGGAAGCAAAAAAAATTACCGTAGGCCAGCGCAGAATGCTATGATCTATTGTTTATGTGGGTTGGATAGGAAAATGGGTGGACGAGCGAAGAGATCGACGCGGGGGTGGAAGCACTAGAGAGCAACAGGAGTGGGAGGTGGATCTAGCGAGCAGAGGAGGAAGAAAGGAGTGGCTCGGCCTTATCCAGGGGCTCTTCGGCCGCCTGGAGGCCGAGCAGGGCCCTTCGGCTAGCCAGAGGCCGTCATGCCCCTCTTCGGCCTGCCAGAGGCCGATGGGGTCCCATTTATGTTTTTTTTGAATTCGGGCATACAATTTCCGAATTTTCTACCAAATCGGTCGTAGTTTTGAAAAAATTCATCGCATCTTCTCTTTGATCTATCCAATATAATGCTTTTGTGCGGTGTGTTTGTTGGGATCCGATGAATGTGGGTTTATGTTCAGATTATTCATGATAAAAGATTGGAGTCTTCTCCGAGTTCTATTTATGATTCTTATTTGCATGATCATTATAGCTTAATTAATCTCTCCGATCTATTGATTTGCTTTGGCCAAGTAGACTAATTTTCCTTCAGTGAGAGGGGTGCCTTGTAGTGGGTTCAATCTGGTGGTGCTCTATATCACTGTGACAGAAAGGGACAAGACATGTCTTTGTATTGCTTTCACTAAGGATAAAACGATGGGGTTAGTTCATATTAATTGAATTCTCTTTGTCTACATCATGTCATCGTTCTCCAAGCATTACTCTGTTTTACTTAATACTCTAGATGCATGTTGGATAGCGGTCGATGGGTGGAGTAATAGTAATAGGTGCAGGCAGGAGTCGGCCTATTTTCTTATGGACATGATGCCTATATATACATGATCATTGCCATGAATAAATATTGCATAACTATACGCTTTTTTATCAATTGCCCAACAGTAATTTGTTTACCAATGTATGCGTACTACATGAGAGATGCCACTAGAGAACACTACGCCCCCCGGGTCCATCCACTTATAAGTTTACAAACACTTTCAATACCTTGCTACCATTTACTTTATTTTATTTTATTTCACAATTTACAATTATCTACTATCATCTACATATCTCAACTAGTTGCAAATAACAAGATCAAGGGGATTTACAACCCTCTTGCCGTGTTGGGTGCAAGTGTGTGCTCTTTTGTGTGCAGCCGCTGAAGACGGTTGATGACCGGTATTCCTATTTGTCAGGGTAAACCTTGGTTCTTAAGTGAGAGAAATACTTACCCACATTGTGCTGCATCACCCGCTCCTCTTCACGGAAAACCCAACACAGATCACAAGCATCATACCTTCTTAGGAGGGTTTGCGGCATCAAGGCCGATGTCTTCCTCCTGGGCCGGCCAGTCCTTCTAGGACTTGAACAACACCTTCCACAGATTGGCATGGGTGGTACAGTAAAAGTGGAGCATGGTGGTAGTGTCGTCGGGCTTGTAGGACCACATTGGGGCAGCCCGATGTTGGCAGGGAAGGAGGCGGCGGTGAAGCCTGATCTGAACCACGTTGGTCAGTTCAACCTTCTCCTTTATCATCTCGGAGATGCGCTTTTGCAGCGACTTCACCTCCGCTACCGATCCTCAGTCGAGACCCTTCTTGATCCATGACACCAGCATTTTAGGGGACCGGATCTGAATTCGGGGGGGGGGGTGTTCCCCTGTCCGTGCCGCGTGGTTCGGTGATATAAAACCACTCTTTCTGCCAAATGTTGACGGTATCCATGAAGGTATCTTCTGGCCACTCAACCCGGGGGAGCTTGCTAATCATCGCCCCCCATAGTCCGCATGCTGGCCGTCGACTATCTTCGACTTATTGTTGAGGACCTTTAGCCACATGCCGAAGTGCGGCTGGCCCCGCGGAAAGGCCTCATAGACAACGATGAAGGCCGAAATATGTAAAAGGAGTTCAGGTGAAGATCATGAAAATCTAACCCTTAGAAGAACATCAGCCCCCTTACAAAGGGGTGGAGCCGGAAGCCAAGTCGCCGAAGGAAGTGGGGGATGAACACCACCCTCTCACATTTCCCTGGCATGGGAATGGCCTGGCCCTTCTCTGGAGCATGATGCGTGACGTCGACCAAAAGATAGCCAGCACGTTTCAGCTCTGGGATGTCGTTGTTAGTGACGCAGGAGGCCTCCCACTTACCTTTGGAACCCGAACAGGCCATGGCCGAACTTAGGGTGTGGCTTGGGAAGAGCTGAGGGAGGAATGGATCTGGGCGCTTGGATCTCAAGAGATTGGGAAGGCGATAGCAATGGATTTGAGAAGCGTATGGAGACCTTGGTGGCTATTTTCCTCTTATAAAGCTACCAAAATACCAAGAGCCCCTTTACTGCGCCGTAGTCCTTGCCACTTCCCGATATGATCGTGCCATTATGCGTACCTGGTATAACCCAAATCATTGATCATATCCCTTAAAAAACGGGACACGATCTCTACATTGATGGGACACACCAATAGAGTAACTCCCTCGAACCATGAATCGAGTTTTGATAATTGGTCAGTGGTTATGACTGGCTGTGACCTTTCACTAAAAAATTTTAGGTGAAGGAACTATTCACACTCGGGTGGTTGGCCTTTGAGGCTAAGTAATACAAACTGCTTGGAAACCGGGAGGTCATCGGCGGCCCAACTATTACCGGCCGAACATAGAAGGGGAGAAGAACTCGCCCCGCAAGTCGGAGACTTTGGGCGCATGAGGCTACTAGGGGGCATGGACCCTGTCTTGGAGGCTAGTTCGAGGGCTACTGAGGGAGTCCGGGACTAAGGGGTCCTCGGGCCGCCTGTCTATTTCTTAAAAACTCTAGGTGGGCCGTTCTGTGACTATCATTGGAAGGCCGAGCTATAGGATGCTCCATGTTCAGGAAGCAAGCCTCCGATGCCTTGGTGTGTCCTCCAACTTAAGATGGTAGAATCATTATGTTTATCCCCTGATGTCAACCGACCATTTGTAACCCTAGGTACCCTGATGTCTATATATAGACCAGAGGGTCTTAGAAGGAGGAGGGCATAAGCATACTCATCTAGGGTTTAGTTTATCTGTTCTCGTGGTAGATCGACTCTGTAATTGTCGTACACACATCAATACAATCAAGAAGGACATAGGGCTTTACCTCTTCGAGAGGGCCCAAATCTGGGTAGACACTGTCCCTTTGTCATCCTGTTCCCCATTGGTCCAAGATCCACAACTCGGGACCCCCTACCCGAGTTCCACCGGTTTTGACACCAACAGTGGGGCCACTGCCGTCTGGTACTCCTCGGTGTTGTTGGAACAGACCATCGTGTATGCCTTGGGGCCCAAAGAGCGAGGCTGGGGCCGCCAAGAACCGCCCGATAAAGAACTGCCACCTCCTGCCAACACAAAAAACCATGACTTTGGCATTGCCGCTATAGTTGGAGGGGCCCAGAGAGGAGAAGGGGCCTGGAGAGGAGGTGTGGACATGCATCGCCGGTGCACGGCTTAAATAGTCACGACCAGTCCATGCGAAGGGGTGGCCAACCCAGTTCAATGTGGCGCAATAGCCGATGTTGGTTTCTCAGGACGTGACATCGCATTGAAGTGGCGGCTGATACGTCTCCAATGTATCTATAATTTTTGCTTGTTTCATGTTGTTATTTTATCATTTTTGGATTTTTTTAGAATCATTTTACTACAACTTTATATAATTTTTGGGACTAACCCATTAACCTAGAGCCCAGTGCCGGTTTCTATTTTTTTCTTGTTTTTTAGTTTTAGAGAAAAGGAATATCAAATGGAGTCCAAACGGAATAAATATTTACGGTGATTTTTATGGACCAAAAGAGACCCATGGAGCATCAGAGTTGGGCTAGAAGACCCACAAGGTAGTCACAAGCCTCAAGGGTGCGGCCACCCCCCTGGGCGCGCCCACCAGGCTTGGGACTCCCTCGTGGCCCATCCTGACTCGTTTCCACCACCATAAATTCCTATAAATCCCAAAAATCCCAACACATAACCTATATTGGGAGTACTGCCGCAAACCACTAGAGGCACAAAAAACCAATCGGGAGCCCGTTTCGGCACCCTACCGGACGGGGAAACCATCACCGGAGGCCATCTTCATCATCCCGACACTGTCCATGACGAGGAGGGAGTAGTTCACCCTCGGGGCCGAGGGTATGTACCAACAGCTATGTGTTTGATCTCTCTCTCTATCTCTCTCTCGTGTTCTTGAGATACACGATCTTGATGTACCGTGAGCTTTGTTGATATAGATTGAATCGTATGGAGTTTTCCCCTCTCCATCTTGTTGTGATGAATTGGGTTTTACCTTTGAAGTTTTCTTATCGGATTGAGTCTTTAAGGATTTGAGAACACTTGATGTACGTCTTGCGATGGGATACCTGTGGCGACAATGGGATGTTCTGTTGATCCACTTGATGTATGTTTTGGTGATCAACTTGCAAGTTCCGTGACCTTGGGAATCTATGCATAGGGGTTGGCACACGTTTTTATCTTGACGTTCCGTAGAAACTTTGGGGCACTCTTTGAAGTTCTTTGTGTTGAATTGAACATGATGAATCTGAAATTATGTGATACATATCTTATAATCAAGCCCACGGGTACGTGTGGTGACATTGGAGTATCTAGGTGAGATTAGGGTTTTTGTTGATGTGTATCTGAAGGTGTCATCTTACTACAAACTCTAGGGATGTTCGTGACACTTATAGGGATAGCTCATAAGATTGATTAGAAAAGATAACTTTGAGGTGGTTTTGTACCCTACAATAATTTCTACCTTTGTTCTCTGCTATTTGTGACTTTGGAGTGAACTCTTTGTCGCACGAGAGGTATTTACATATGATTCAACTATGTCAATATTGTTGAGAGAAATTGCACTAGTGAAAGTATGGACCCTAGGACTTGTTTCCAATCATTTATACAACATTTTTCTCACAGTTTACTATTTTTTACCTTGATTTTTTTATATTTTCAGATTACAAAAACCTATATCTACCATCCATATTCCACTTGTATCACCATATCTTCGCCTAACTAATGCACCTATACAATTTACCATTGTATTGGGTGTGTTGGGGACGTAAGAGACACTTTGTTATTTGGTTGCAGGTTTGCTTGAGAGAGACCATCTTCATCCTACACCTCCCATGGATTGATAAACCTTAGGTTATCCACTTGAGGGAAAATTGCCATTGTCCTACAAAACTCTGCGATTGGAGGCCCAACACGAGTCTACAAGAAGAAGGTTGTGTAGTAGACATCAGCGACGTCCGAGAGGTCGCCTCCGTCATCTCCAACATCATGTCCGGTCACGTCAAGTAGTATAAGTGTCATCCATTGCATGCTTTGGACGGACATGAATGCAATGCGGCCGCTGGATGGGAAGCGCGGGAGAGGCGGGTGGGGATGTTTGTGGGCCAAGTTATTCAGATGAGGACGTGGTAGCTGTCCAGACGGGCAGAAAGCTCTTCCGCACTTTGTATAAGATTTGCGGCAAAAAATGCGTCCGGACTGGTCGGTGGACCGATGCAACCCCATGTTGGATAGCAAAACACAACCGGACCATACTGTGCTGTCCGAACAGTTGCCTGTGTTTTGGAAGTCAACGTTGGAGATGCCCTTAGCGACTTTGTCGACATGTGCTCCCATGTCATCTTTGATATTTTTTTTAAAGTATCAAACAAATTATAAAAGTTTATCGGTAGCATCTTCAATATAATAATAAATACACTAGGATTTCAAGACCAGTGGACGACCACTACTCCACCAGAACAAGCCGCCGACACATCGCTGTCATCGCTCCCCTGCTAGAGCCGGCATGACCTTGTTGATGATAGCCAGGAAGTCTTCGTGCACATTTTACTAAGGGCCAGTGCCGAGGAACCCTAACCGTTGTTGTTGAAGTAATTTATCTATTAATCAACCTGGATCAAAGAAATCTAGCTCACATAGTTTTACAACACTACATAGAACACAACCAGAATATACCTTCAGTTGTGATTGTTTTGTGCAATCAACTACTCCCTCCGTCCCAAAATAACTGTCTCAACTTTGTACTAGTTGTAGTACAAATTTGTACTAAGCTTGGGACACTTATTTTGAGACGGAAGGATTATTATCTTCAACAAGTGTCCGTGATTTATCGTAGTAGATCCCCCATCCCATCCGACGGATTTTTTGTCTTACTCTTCTGTCATTTCATGGATTCTGCTAATTCACTCTTCCCTTTTTCTACGATGATAGTTGTTGTCTTGGTAGAGAAGTGCACATAGCTGGCAAGAAAAAAACACGACCCCCATCAAGCAGACCAACAAGCCAGGGTGATGAAGTAGGAAGCTTTCCTCGTCCCCAAGCCTCCGAAGATACTTTTTTGGTAACTTATATGGTTTATAACAACATGATATAACATTGGCATGTTTCTGTTCCTATTCACATATATGTATGCAGTCTAGCAGAGTTTTCCTCTAGCTCCGCTGGTGTGACATTAGCGGATGTACTGTATGCAACAATTAATGGCAGTACTCTATGTTGGGTTTAGTCCCACATCGGTACACGACTTATAAGGGTGGGGGTGTTCCCTCATAATAGGATAGTATTTTGGGGAAGAGGGCCTAAGGCCTCTCATAAGTCGGTGTTGCTCGTCGGTTGGGCCTGCTGACGCAGGTGGGTCAGAAACGCTGGTGTTAGCGGATCCGGAATTGCATAACAATTGGAATCAGAGCCCTGGTGTCTGGAATAATCTCGACAGACTCATGGATGATTGGTCAGGGTTGGTGGGCTGGAAACGCTGGTGTTAACGGGCCCATAGTGATCGATGTGTGAGGGGGAGATAGTTGGGCTTAGTCCCACGTCGGTTGTGGGAGCAGAGAGAACACGACTTATAAGGGGGGGTCCCCTCCTAAGAGCAACTCCAACGGGCGTGCTATCTAAGCGGCGCTTTGTAAAAAACCTGCTTTTAGCACTCACGAACCCGAGTTGGGCGCTCCAGCAACCGCCAAAAAATCATGTGCGGTGTGTTTTCTTCGCCCGCTCCCGCGCGCTGGACAGCGATGACTTGCACGCAACTTCCCCCAAACTGCCAGATCTCACCTCCAAGCGCTGGTGCTGCCGCCCCGATACTTCCCCTTTGCCCCGACGACCCGTCGGTGCTTCCCTCCACCTATCCCCGCTCGCCGCCGCTACTTCCTGCACCTCCCCCGCTCGCCGCCGCCCCTCGAGCGCACCATCCTTCCGAGGAACATTGCCCGACGGCCGTTTGGAGCATGACACCCACAAGGTGTTTGACAAAACGCTTGCAAGGTATGTATACTTCAACTTTATATTTTGTAGATGAATTTGATGCATGTTGTTTGCAGTTTTAAACTAGTTTAAATACAATATTGTTGATGAGTTCGTCCTATGATTCTTCTGACGAATAATTTGATATTTAAGAGGAGGAGGACCTCACAATAATCGTAGAGATCGGTTTTTCAGCAAAGGAGGAATGCTGCCGGAGAACTTGGGCATAGCACATTTCAAAAGGTGACTGCCGCTTTGCGTATGTTGGCATACAGTATTCCGACGGATCTCGTTGATGACCACATGGCCATGGGTGAGATTCAAGCCCTCATGTGTGTGAAGCGCTTCACAATCGGAATTGTGCAAGTGTTTGGTCAGGGATATTTGAGAGCTCCCAATGCTGAAAACATCGCAAGGATTTTTGGAGATGAATAAAGCTCGCAGGTTCACAGGTATGCTTGGCTCAATAGATGGCATGCATTGGAGTTGAAAGAACTGTCCTAAGACATGGCATGGTAAATTCCACGGCAAAAAAAGGTTCCACTATAATCCTTGAAGCAGTAGCCGATCAGGAGACTTGGATTTGGCATGCTTTTTTTGGAATGCCTGGTGACGAGGATATGTACCTAGGGTAGGGTCTTAGGCCTAACCTACACGCCCTACCCAAGGACACAACATTGGAGGACATCAAGGTTGCAAGTTTGATTCCGATTGGATTCATTACGGCGCTCAAATCACTCGAAAGCCAATCCACTTGGAGGCTTTTTCCTTCACTCAACAATCTCTTGTCACTCGGAAGGCCTCATCTCCAGTCGACACCCGAAGGCCAGAAGCCACTCCAGGGAGGCCAACGGGCAAGCGTTCAATTAATCGTCATTACTAGCATTTACTATGTACGTTACCAGTAACGCACGTATTTATTCCCACGATCGAACCCTTGGATGCCGGACATTTATGAGGGGCAGCGCACTCTATATAAGCCACCCCTCCCATCTGGCACAAGCATTCGCACCTTCTAAAACTCATATTTTCCACTCGACAAGAGCTCCCGAGCACTGAGATGTAGGGTTGTTACCTCCACGAGAGGGGCATGAACTCATACATCCGTGTGTACACCCTCGCCCTAGCTAGGACTCAGCCCTCTCCTTCATACCCCTACTTTCTACTGTCAGGATCGTTCCACGATAGTTGGTGCCCACCGTGGGGCAGGCGTCTAAGCGACTTGTGGCGAGGTTACATTTTTTCCCTTTCGTCATGTCTTCCTGTGGCGACATGTTCTTCGGCCACGAGATCCGTTTCAGCGCGCTAGTCTTTGTCGCTGATGATTCGGCATGGCTTCAAGAAGTGCCTCTCGACGTCGAGGCACTCCCGATCCGCGGAATGGCGCACTTCCGTGCGAGCTTTTGCGATGTTCTTCTGCGGCAGCCGTTGATTCCATACTCTTCGGCCCTCCATGCTTTTCGCCACGGCAAGCTATCCGGTCCCTCACGGCTCCAGTGATGGGTGAGGCACACGGTTGCCCATCAAGTTTCGTCTTTGCAAATTGCAGCAATCGATCCCGCCGAGTCACTTCACGGCGTGTTTGACTCGGAGTCAGATCAGTCTGACCTTCTTTCCGAGTGTGAGAGCTGCGATCCCGCATCGGACGTTCTTATGGCTGGTTCCCATCAGAGCCCGCCGCCTGGTTCCGGCCGCTGCAGGCGAGAGGCTGGCGGGGCGTAGAATGAGCAGCCACACCGCGATGAGGAGGTCCTCCATACGCCCATCGTCGATGCGACTGCTGAGGCTCAGGCCTTGGAGGCCATGCTCGTTCGGCTTGAGGAGCTCCAAAGGGAACTCGACGAGCGCGCTCGTCAGCGTCCACCACTTACCAGTCGATGTCAGTGACAGCTGTTTCCGAGTGGTTCTCAGAACAACATCGAGGTATACCGCACTCCAGTTTTAAATACTGCAGTAGCAGCTAGGATAGCAGATTCCATTTAGCAGTCATGATCAGAGGCTGGCAGAGGTTTGCTGCAGATCAAAGCATTGCTTAACGCAACGCAGCAACAAAATTCAGCTGTTTCACAGTCACGCAATAGAATACATAGTAATTCACCAAGAGCAGAGACTGTTTAGTCGGCACAAAGTCCTGGTTTGCCTCTACGATGCAGGGGCGGAGGTTTTCGTGAGGATCAGTATAGGGATCAAGGTCGGGATCACTTTCACCATGAAGACCACCGTCGAGTGCCCACTCCTCCGCGAAGTGGTTCGTACGTGCCCCAGCACCAGGACAATAGAAGCCCGTTCGGTGAGGAGCGTAATCCTGGGTTTGATGCAAGGGATGTCCTCACTCAGAGGAGAATCGACAGAGGCAGAGCCCACAGAGATAGTTTCGACAGGGATTACCCGAGTGGCAGCAGTGTTGTTATTTCTGGTCCCGAGTGCTTTAGCAGAGCCATTCATTCTACAGAGATTCCTCCCAATTTCAGGTTGGCGGCTGGTATAGGCATGGTTTTTGGTGACTGAAAGCCGGAAACATGGTTGGATGATTACCGAGTGGTTGTTCAGATTGGTGGTGGTAATCACAACATTGCAATGTGTAGGATCGAAAGAATGTCTAGAGGGGGGTGATTAGACTACTTGACCAAATAAAAGTTTTGCCTATACCAATTTTTAGGGTTGACAGTTTTTAGCATTTCATGGCAAGTCAAGTACACCTTACACATGCAAGTCTAAGAGTATATAGCAGCGGAAAGTAACAACAAGCATGTATAGAAGGGATAGGGTAGGAAGATCAAACGCAATTGTAGACACGATGATTTTCCCCATGGTTCCGATAGGTGGCGCTATCGTACATCCACGTTTATGGAGTCTTCAACCCATGGAGGGTAATGGGCGCGAGAGTCCACGGAGGGCTCCACCCAAAAGGTTCCACGAAGTAGCAACCTTGACTATGCCAGACGGCTTCCGTCCACGAAGTAGGAGGCTCCCAAGCGACACCTAACCAATCTAGGAGGCACCACCCTCCAAAAGGTAATAGGCTCGGTAACGACGATGAACTCCTTGCTCTTGGGCTTCAAGATGATAGACTCCTCAGCACACAATCACTCTCTCACAGATTTGGCTTGGTACAAGAGATGAGATTGGTGGAAAGCTACTTGGGGAGGCTAGAGATCAAGATCCATATGATAGGAGTGGAATATCTTGCCTTCATCACAAGGGTAGGTGGTTATCTCTCAGAAAATCTGATAGGACAGTGCTTCTCTTTCGAGTAGGTGGTGGTGAAGGGGTATATATAGGCATCCCCAAAAATCCAACCGTTACACACAATAAGTCAGACTCGGTGACACCGGTGTGTAAATCTAGGTGGTACCGAATGTTGGGGAACGTCGCATGGGAAACAAAAAATTTCCTACGCACACGCAGATCTATCCATGGTGATGAGCATCTACGAGAGGGAGAGTGCATCTACATACCCTTGTAGATCGCTAAGCAGTAAGCGTTAAGAAACGCGGTTGGTGTAGTCGAACGTCTTCGCGATCCAAATCGCCGAGCATCCCGCGATCCAATCACGATCCATCCCGCAATCCAATCGCGATCCGTCCCGCGAACTTGATCACGATCCGTCCCACGAACTTTATCACAATCTGTCCCATGAACTTGATCGCGTTCCGTCTCACGAACTTGATCACTGTCCGTCTCACGAACTTTTCCATGATCCTTCCGATCTAGCACCGAACGAACGACACCTCCGCATTCAGCACACGTATGGCTTGATGACGATCTCCGCCGTCTTGAGCCAGCAAGAGGGAGTGGAGAGGAGGAAGAGTTCACCGGCAGCGTGACGGCACTCCGGCTATGGTGGTGGAGCAATTCCGGCAGTGCTTCGCCTAAGCACTGCGGAAATCCGATCTAGAGGAGCACCAGTGGAACGGGTAGCATGTGGCTGTAAAAACTAGTGCCAAAACCCTAAAACCACTAGTATATATAGGAGGAGGGGAGGAGAGGAGGTAGCCTTGGCTTCCCAAGCCAAAGGCTTCGGCCGAACAAGGGAAGGAGGTGGAGTCCACCTCCAATCCTAGTAGGACTAGGATCCACCCTATTTTGCCTTTTCCCACCTTTTTCCTATTGGGTTTTCTTATCCAGCCACATGGGCCTTGTGTGGGAGTTTCCACCAGACCACTAAGGGCTGATATTCACTCTCCCACAGCCCATGAAGCCTCTTGGGTCGAAATACCCCTCCCGGAGGTCTCCCGGTACACTACCGGCACTCCCGGTACACTACCGATGAGCCCGAAACTTTTCCGGCAACCAAAATAGGACTTCCTATATATGAATCTTTACCTCCAGACCATACCGGATCTCCTCATGACATACGGGATCTCATCTGGGACTCCAAACAACCTTCGGTCACCACCATACATAACTCTATACTACCGAAACGTCACCGAACCTTAAGTGTGCAAACCCTGTGGGTTCGAGAACTATGTAGACATGACCGAGACACCTCTATGGTCAATAACCAATAGCGGGACCCGGATGCCCATATTGGTTCCTACATATTCTACGAAGATCTTTATCGGTCGAACCCCTATGTCAAGGATTCAGTTAATCCCGTATGATGTTCCCTTTGTTCTTCGGTATGTTACTTGCCCGAGATTCGATCGTCGGTATCTCCATACCTAGTTGAAACTCGTTACCAGCAAGTCTCTTTACTCATTCCGTAATAAAAGATCCCGTGACTAACACTTAGTCACATTGCTTGCACGGCTTATTGTGATGTTGTATTACCGAGTGGGCCCTGAGATACCTCTCCGTCACACGGAGTAACAAATCGCAGTCTTGATCCAAGCCAACTCAATAGACACCCTCGGAGATACCTATAATGCACCTTTATAGTCACCCAGTTATGTTGTGACGTTTGATACACACAAGGCACTCCTTCGATGTCCATGAGTTGCATGATCTCATGGTCATAGGGACATATACTTTGACATGCAGAAAACAGTAGCAATAAACTGACACGATCATATGCTACATTTGTAGTTTGGGTCTTGTCCATCACATCATTCTCCTAATGACGTGATCCCGTTATCAAATGATATCACATGTCAATGGCTAGGAAACCTTGACCATCTTTGATCAACGAGCTAGTTCACTAGAGGCATACTAGGGACAATGTATTGTTTATTTATCCACACATGTGATGTGTTTCCAATCAATACAATTATAGCATGGATAATAAACGATTATCATGAACAAGGAAATATAATAATAAACACTTTATTTATTGCCTCTAGGGCATATTTCCAACAGTCTCCCACTTGCACTAGAGTCAATAATCTAGTTCACATCACTATGTGATTTACATTGTAATGAATCGAGCACCCATGCAGTTCTGGTGTTGATCATGTTTAGCCCTTGGAAGAGGTTTAGTCAACGGTCTGCAACATTCAGATCCATGTGCACATTGCAGATATTTATGTCCTTCTCCTCGATGTAATCGTGGATGGAGTTGAAGCGTCGCTTTATGTGTCTGGTCCTCTTGTGAAACCTTGGTTCCTTAGCTAGAGCAATGGCACCAGTGTTATCACAGAACAGGTTCATTGGATTCAGTGCACTAGGCACTACTCCAAGATCTGTCATGAACTGCTTCATCCAGACACCTTCCTTCGCCGCCTCTGAGGCTGCGATGTACTCCGCTTTGCATGTAGAATCGGCTACCACGCCTTGCTTGGAACTGCACCAGCTTACTGCTCCCCCGTTGAGAATAAATACATATCCGGTTTGTCACTTCGAGTCATCTGGATCAGTGTCAAAGCTTGCATCGACGTAATCCTTTATGACGAGCTCTTCATCACCTCCATAAATGAGAAACATTTCCTTAGTCTTGTTCAGATACTTAAGGATATTCTTGACCGCTGCCCAATGCTCCATTCCAGGATCACTTTGAAACCTTCCAGCCATACTTATGGCAAGGATGACATCCGGTCTTGTGCACAGCATTGCATACATGATAGAGCCTATGGTTGAAGCATAGGGGACGACACTCATCTTTTCTCAATCTTCTGCAGTTACTGGGCATTGAGTCTTGCTCAACTTCACACCTTGTAACACAGGCAAGAAACCCTTCTTGGCCTGATCCATTTTGAACTTCTTCAAAACTTTATCAAGGTATGTGCTCTGTGAAAGTGCTACCAAGCATCTCGATCTATCTCTATAGATCTTAATGCCTAATAGGAAAGCAGCTTCTCCTAGCTCCTTCATTGAAAAACTCTTGTTCAAATATTCCTTCACGCTTTCCAGCATTTCTATATTGTTTCCAATTAGCAATATGTCATCCACATATAACACTAGAAACGCTATAGAGATCCCACTCACTTTCTTGTAAATACAAGCTTCTCCATAAACTTGTATAAACCCAAACACTTTGATCACCTCATCAAAATGCTTATTCTAACTCCGAGATGCTTGCACCAGCCTATAAATGGATCGCTGGAGTTTGCAAACTTTGTCAGCATTCTCTGGATCGACAAAACCTTCGGGTTGCATCATATACAAATCTTCCTCAAGGAAACCATTGAGGAATGTTGTTTTGACATCCATCTACCAAATTTCATAGTCGAAATAAGCAGCTATTGCCAACATGATTCTGACAGACTTAACCATCACTATGGGTGAGAAGGTCTCATCGTAGTCAACTCCTTGAACTTGTGAAAAACCCTTTGCCACAAGTCGAGCTTTATAGACGGTGACATTACCGTCCGCGTCTGTCTTCTTCTTAAAGATCCATTTATTCTGAATGGCCTTTCGTGTTGGAAATATGCCCTAGAGGCAATAAATAAAGTTTTTATTATTGTATTTCCTTGTTCATTATAATCGTTTATTATCCATGCTATAATTTTATTAACTGGAAACATGGATACATGTGTGGATACATAGACAAACACAATGTCCCTAGTATCCCTCTAGTCAACTACCTCGTTGATTGAAAGATGGTTAAGGTTTCCTAGCCATGGACATGAGATGTCATTTGATAACGGGATCACATCATTAGGAGAATGATGTGATGGACAAGACCCAAACTACAAACGTAGCTCATGATCGTATCAGTTTATTGCTACTGTTTTTTGCATGTCAAGTATATGTTCCTATGACCATGAGATCATGCAACTCACAGATATCGGATGAGTACCTTGTGTGTATCAAACGTCGCAACATAACCGAGTGACTATAAAGGTGCTCTCCAGGTGTCTCCGAGGTGTCTGTTGAGTTGGCATGGATCAAGACTGGGATTTGTTACTCCGTCTGACGGAGAGGTGTCTCAAGGCCCACTCGGTAATACAACATCACAATAAGCCTTGCAAGCAATATGACTAAGTGTTAGTTGTGAGATCTTGTATTACGGAACGAGTAAAGAGACTTGCCAGTAATGAGGTTGAACTAGGTATGGAGATACCGACGATCGAATCTCGGGCAAGTAACATACCAAAGAACAAAGGGAACATCATACGAGATTAACTGAATCCTTGACATAGAGGTTCGACCGATAAAGATCTTCATCCATTGGTTATTGACCATAGAGGTGCCTCGGTCATGTCTACATAGTTGTCGAACCCGCAGGGTCTGCACACTTCAGGTTTGGTGACGTTTCGCTAGTATAGAGTTGTGTATGGTGGTGACCAAAGTTTGTTCGGAGTCCTTGATGAGACCCCGAACGTCACGAGGAGCTCCAAAATGGTCCGGAGGTAAAGATTCATATATAGGAAGTCCTGTTTTGGTCACCGGAAAAGTTCCGGGCTTATTGGTAGTGTACCGCGAGTGCCGGTAGTGTTTTGCACTTGAGGGGTATTTCGACCCAAGAGGCTTCTTGGGCTGCGGGAGAGTGAATATCAGCCCTTAGTGGGCTGGTGGAAACTCGCACGCAAGGCCCATGTGGCTGGAGAATAAAACCCAAAAGGAAAAAGGTGGAAAAAGGGAAAAAGGGAAAAAAAGGATGAATCCTAATCCTACTAGGAGTGGAGGAGGTGGACTCCTCCTCTCCTAGTTCGGCCGAAGCCTAGGAGGCTTGGAGGCCAAGCTGCCTCCTCTCCTCCTCTCCTCCTATATATACTAGTGGATTTCTAGGGTTTTGCACTTGATTTTCCAGCCACGTGCAAACCCTAATCTCTAGTGCATAGTTTCTCCTCTAGATCGGTTTTCTCCATAGTCAGGATGCTGGAGAACTCTTCTTCCTCTCCACTCCTTGCTGGATCAAGACGGTGGAGATCGTCATCAAGCTGTACGTGTGCTGAACGCGGAGGTGCCATCCATTCAGTGCTAGATCGGAAGGATCTTGATCAAGTTCGTGAGAAGGATCGTGATCAAGTTCGTGGGACGGATCGTGATCGGATCGCGGGACGGATCGTGATTGGATCGCGGGACGGATCGTGATTGGATCACGGGACGCACGGCGATTTGGATCGCGAAGATGTTTGACTACACCAACCGCGTTTCTTAACGCTTCCCGCTTAGCGATCTACAAGGGTATGTAGATCCACTCTCCCTCTCGTAGATGCTCATCACCATGGATAGATCTTCGTGTGCGTAGGAAATTTTTTGTTTCCCATGCAACTTTCCCCAACAGTGGCATCATGAGCTAGGTCTATGTGTAGATGAGATCTCGAGTAGAACACAAAAGGTTTGTGGGCGTTGATGCTTACATTGCTTTCTCCCTTAGTCGTATTTTGGTTCAGTGGTATTGTGAGATGAAGCGTCCCGGACCAACATTACTCGTACGCTTACGAGAGACCGGTTCCCTCGACGCAACTTGTTGCCTAGATGGCTTGCGTGTGGCAGTTTCTCTCACTTTAGTTGGATCGGATTCGACAAAGGTGGTCCTTGAGAAGGTTGAAAAGCAAATTATGTATCACCGTTGTGGTTTATGCGTGGGTGAGAATCGTTCTTGCTAGAAACTCATAGCAGCCACGTAAAACATGCAACAACCATTAGAGGACGTCTAACTTGTTTTTCCAGGGTATGTTGTGATGTGAAATGGCCTATTACATGATGTGATATATGTGATGTATGAGATGATCATGTGATGTATAGAATTTCACGACTTGCATGTCGATAAGTACGGCAACCGGCAGGAGCCATAGGGTTGTCTTTAATTATTGTATGACATGCGTGTCAATCATTAAGCGCTATGTAATGCTTTACTTTATCGCTAAACGGTAGCAATAGTAGTAGAAGCATGCAGGGCGTGACAACCTCGATGGCGACACGTTGATGGAGATCAAGATGATGGAGATCATGGTGTCATGCCGGTGACGATGAAGATCATGCCGGTGCTTTCAAGATGGAGATCTAAAGCACAAGTTCATGGCCATATCATGTCACTTATGAATTGCATGTGATGTTAATCCTTTTATGCACCTTGTTATGATTAGTACGACAATAGCATTATAAGGTGATCCCTCACTTAAATTTCAAGATAAAATTGTGTTCTCCCCGAGTGTGCACCGTTGCGAAAGTTCGTCGTGTTGAGACACCACGTGATGATCGGGTGTGATAGACTCTACGTTCACATACAACGGGTGCAAGCCAGTGTTGCACGCGCAGAACACTTGGGTTAAACTTGACGAGCCTAGCATGTACATACATGGCCTTGGAACACAAGAGACCGAAAGGTCGAACATGAGTCATATAGTAGATATGATCAACATAATGATGTTCACCATTGAAGCCACCTCAACTCACGTGATGATCGGACTTGAGTTGGTGGATTTGGATCATGTGACACTCAGATGACCTGAGGGATGTCAATTTGAGTGGGAGCTTTAGTAATTTGATTAACTAAACTCATTATCTTGAACAAAAATCTAAGTGAACTTTGCATATTTATGTTGTAGATCAATGGCTCGCGCAGTAGCACCCCTGAATTTTAATGCGTTCCTAGAGAAAGCTAAACTGAAAGATGATGGAAGTAACTTTGTTGACTGGGCCCGTAATCTGAGGATTATCCTCACGGCTTCCCAGAAATCATATGTCCTTGATGCACCGCTTGGTGACCAACCAGAAGACATGACCTCCGAAGACGTTAAGAACGCTTGGGAGGCACGTACTGGAGATTACTCAATAGTTCAGTGTCCAATATTGTATGGCTTATAACCGGGAATTCAAAGACGTTTTGAACGTCATGGAGCATATGTGATGTTGCAGGAGTTGAAGTTTATCTTTTAGAAGAACGCCCGGATCGAGAGGTATGAAACCTCCAATAAGTTCGAAGCTTGCAAGATGGAGGAGAACGGGTCTATTAGTGAACATATACTCAGAATGTCTGGGTATTCAACTCGTCTAGCTGTAGCGACCCGACCTAAAAGGTCAAGTCTCCGGTGTTTCCGTACCATCCCAAGATCATGCTGGTACACACACGGTACATCAATGTATATATCAAAGGGAAATCACACAGCATTGTATTAATCAAAATCTCATATCGAGTCCTTTATTACAATAAAGATTACAATAAAGTGGCCGAAGGCCAACACATGAGAATAACTAAGTCTTGCGGAAGCGTCGAAGGTAGGTGAGTCCATCTGACTCCAAGGGCATCTCACTGAGCATAGAACGTGTCCTCACTCCTGGTCGGAAAAGTACTCTGCAACATGATATGTTGCAGCCGTGTAGGTCAGCATATGGAATATGCCGGCAAAGTCACAAGAGAAGGGTGAAAAGATAATCATCTAGTCTATATGCATATATGGCAGGTGGGGTGGTAAGTTTTTGCGTAAAGCCAAGTTTTTCCTACATCAAGGGAGGGGCTAAGAAAAATATTACTAAGTTGGTTGATTAATGAGATGGTTCCACCAACCATTTCTCATTCCCAAATTATTAAATACCCACATCATCATATTAATTGTGTTGAGAGTTCCGGAAGTTTCAATTCCTTTGGCTCAAGTCGTCCATGACCGTGGACACGGCTAATCGATTAGGTTTTGAATACTCTGCAGAGTTTTGCACACGTTCCCCACAAGATTTGGTCGCCTCCGTTTGATTTCTCGCACTTCAGGGTGTTTGAGAAACGGATGACCAAAACATGGTCTTCCAAAGGGTTTCCCTGCGACTCTGTCGGTGCCCATCCTTTCCTACCGTTCTTCTACCTCTCGTAGCACCGCCTGTCCAGGGTCACCACGATATCCAACCAAGCCAGAGCCCATAATGACTTGTGGCTGTGGAGGTAAGACTTGGGTTTTAAAGCATCCATCCATCTCTTTGTGCCTGGGTGGATCTTTCCGCGTGAATACTGGCCATCTCCAGCATCACCTAGGCAAATCCACTGGTTTCTCCAGGGTGCCGTTCAACCATCATCCACCCAGAGGTATGTTGAAAACTCGGAGTCTTAAATCATGATCATTATGTAGGTCTTGAAATTATTAACTCTCTCAACTCTCATGAATCACACAACCAACCCCGTCTACTAATAGGATAGCAAAAGGTAAAACAACGTTTCCCAGGGCCAATGTGTCAAAGAGGTTGAGGGGGGGTACCTACCACATGATACTACTACAATGTAACCAAGTTTCCAACTAACCTATCTTGCATGCAATTGGGGAGATGGTAGAACTAATGCATATAAAACATGGGTAAACATGGTCAAAGTGACTTGCCTGATTAATGATCTTCGTACGTGAGTGACTCTAAGTAACAAGCTTCGCACTCCGGATAATCTAACGAAGCAAACAAGCACTCAATAAGCATACAACAAAATATTGTAACTCACAAACATCAACCAAGAACTAGTAAACAATCAAGACAAAACAATGCACAAATCTCAAGTAAGAAAACACACAAAGTTTTGTTTACTAGGAGGTGATTGATAAAACACTACTATCATAATAAAACTATTTTGTAATAACAAAACAATTGTTGTCAGCAAGGAAACAATAGAATATTTTATTAATAAACAGAATAAAATCAATTTAAGTTTGTTGGGAAAAGTTTAGTAAAGTTTATACAAGTTTGTGATAAACACTATATGAATCAACTATAGTTATATTAACAAAAGAATGAAAAACTAAACTATTACAAGTTAGTTGTTTTAGTCAAATTAAGCTTATTTGAAAAGAAATTGTGATTCCTATGTTAAATAAAATTAAACTAAGAAATTTATAATTTTATTTACAGTAAGTGAAAACACTAAATGTTTACTAACAGAACCTAATAAACAATAAAACCAAATTCTAAAACAGACTAATTAAAATTGAGTTTATAAATCTATATTATAATACTAAGCAGATTCTGTTTTTGGTTAAAACATTAATCAAATTAAACCTAAAAAAATCCTCAAACTAAACATGGAGATACTCCTAACCAATATCAAACAGTAGCAAAAAGAATCATATCAAAATCTATTTTTAAACTCTAGTTATTCAGATTTAAAGATTTTGAGCAAATTTGATTAAATTCAAATTTTATAGCTCAAATTTGAAATTTAAAAGTACAGGGTGAAACTACATGAAAAATGTGATATAGTTTCAAGAAGAATCAACTCAAAACACTAAATAGATTAAAAGATATAGCTAAAACAAATTTAGAATAGGTTCTGTTTACTAAAAGAAATCAGAGAAAAGACACTAAATCTAACGGATGGTCAGGGGTGACGTGGCGCGATTCTACTGGCTGGGTGGCGCGTGCGTTAGGTAGTTTCGAGCGGGCGACCGATCGGTAGAGGATACCGGTTCGGATTAAATCCGATCTAATCTGGAACGTCGATTCCAGATCGAACGAGTGGGGATGCTCACAGAGTAAAAGTCGTCGGCGTCGGGGTCTCCGGCGAGTCCGGAAGCGGCGAATGCGACGGCAAGGTGCTCCGGTGGTCGGGGAAGACGGGGAGGTGGTCCGGGCGACGGCGACGGTTCTCCGGAGTCGATTGGTGAGGTCGGTTGGGCGAGAGGTGGACGGAATCGGCGGTCTTCCGGTGAGGGACAGAGGGGGCTCGGGGGGGAAATGAAAGGCGGGGCTGTGGGGCTCTTATATAGGTGCTCGGGGGTGCGGGGAGTTAAGAGAGGAGAGAGATCCGGCGAGGGGAGGAAACGGCCGGCGTCGAGTCCGGCGCGCGCGGGGGAGGGAGAAGATGACCGTTCGGTGAAACGGTCGGTCGGGTGGGGTCCAGCGTGAGTGAGAGGAGGCCGTGTCCGTTACGCGCGGTCGGCCGGTCTGTAGTAAATGCGCGAATAACTGCCGTGGGCCGGCCCGTTTAAATACAGTAACCGTTACCCTTTTTCTTTTAATAATGCTTTTAAAGCATTTAAATCATTTGTAAATATAGGGGTATTATATATCAAAATTAACAGAATAATAAATGCTATTTAATGAACATTTATATTCTGTCATTTGAATACTTTGAAAAAAATATTATTTTCAGAAATTGCCTAATTGTTTTTAAACCCTTTTTGCAAATATTTTCAAAATAACTCCTGGTTATTATTGTTCAAATATATCACCAATTAGTCCCTGGTGTGGAGTGTCATGTTCCTCCTCTCTTATTTGAACTTTTAACCAAAATTTCAAATAGGTGAAAGCAACTTAGGGAAAAGTAGAAAGAGCTTTCTGAAATCCAGAAGAGACATTTCAACAAACACATACATTCAAGCAATGATGCTGCTAGATGCATAGCTATAATCATAACATTCCAAAATGAAATTTTGGGATGTTACAAACCTACCCACCTTAAGATGAATCTCGCCCTCGAGATTCGGGTTGGCTAGAAAATAGGTGCGGGTGGTCTCTACGAAGATCTTCTTCGCGTTCCCAGGTGGCTTCTTCCTCGGTGTGATGACTCCACAAAACCTTACAGAACTTGATGATCCTGCTGCGGGTAACTCTGTTGGCAGTCTCGAGGATTCTGACAGGCTTCTCCTGGTAGGTCAGATCATTGTCAAGTTGTATGGCCTCTAGGGGCACTGTATCTCCCAAAGGAATATCAGCCATCTTAGTATGACATTTCTTCAGCTGGGACACATGGAACACATTATGAACTTCGGATAATCCTTCCGACAATTCCAGTTTGTATGCAACTTCGCCTCTACGTTCAAGAATGTTGTAGGGGCCTATGAATCTGGGTGCTAATTTTCCTTTAACACCAAACCTCTTGATTCCTCGAAGCAGGGACACACGAAGATAAGCTCGGTCTCCCACGTCATACGTCACTTCCTTGCGCTTGTTGTCAGCATAACTCTCCTGTCGAGATTGAGCTACCTTGAGTCTGTCACGAATCATCTTGACTTTCTCTTCAGAATCTCGGATAAGGTCGGGACCAAAAAGTTGTCGGTCTCCAACACCATCCCACGTCAGTGGTGTTCTGCACCTCCTTCCGTATAAAGCTTCGAAAGGGGCCATCTTTAGACTGGTCTGATAACTGTTGTTGTACGAGAATTCTGCGTAAGGTAAGTTGTCGTCCCAACTAGATCCATCATCTAGCGCACAAGCTCTCAACATGTCTTCCAGAATATGGTTGACTCTCTCAGTCTGTCCATCTGTCTGCGGACAAAAGGCTGTACTGAACTCTAGCCTTGTACCCAAAGTTTCATGTAACTGATGCCAAAACTTTGAGGTAAACTGTGTTCCTCTATCTGGCACGATACTCCTCGGAACTCCATGCACACATACGATCCTGGTCATATATATCTTGGCTAGCTTAGCACTGGTATAGGTGGTTTTCACTGGAATGAAATGATCTACCTTGGTCAAGCGATCTACCACTACCCAGATGGAATCATAACCTGAACGGGTCCTGGGTAATCCTATGATGAAGTCCATACCAATCTTTTCCCATTTCCACTCGGGTATCGGCAAAGGTTGGAGTAACCCTGCTGGTTTCTGATGTTCTGCCTTTACTCGCTGACAAACATCACATATTGCAACATGTTCCGCAATATCTTTCTTCATACCTGTCCACCAATAACTTTCCTTTAAATCGAGATACATCTTGGTATTGCCTGGGTGTATCGAGTAAGGTGAATCGTGGGCTTCCTGAAGTATCAACTTCCTGAGCTCTGGGTTATTGGGCACATAGATTCTGTTCTCAAACCACAAAGTTCCGTGTTCATCCTCACGAAAACCTTTAGCTTTACCATCTTCCATTCTCTGTTTAATCTCAGCTATCTCCTTGTCCGATTTCTGGGCTTCACGAATTCTTTCGGTCAAGGTGGACTGAATTTCCAGTGTGGCAATATATCCTCTTGGGACTATCTCTAGCCTGAGCTCTCTGAGATCATCGGCTAACTCTTGGGGTAATCCTCCCGCTGTGAGTGTGTTTACGTAAGTTTTCCGACTCAAGGCATCGGCTACAACATTAGCCTTACCTGGATGGTAGTGTAATCTCATGTCATAATCCTTGATTAGCTCTAACCATCTCCTCTGTCTGAGGTTCAACTCTTTCTACGTGAAGATGTATTTCAGGCTCTTATGGTCGGTGTAAACATCACAACTATTTCCGATAAGGAAATGTCTCCAAGTCTTGAGTGCGCGCACTACGGCTGCTAGTTCCAAATCATGCGTGTCATAATTCAACTCATGAGGTCGTAGTTGTCTGGATGCATAGGCTACAACTTTTCCATCTTGCATGAGTACTCCTCCAAGTCCTTGACGTGAAGCATCACAATAAACTTGGAAGTCCTTCCGAATATTGGGCAAGATCAATACTGGGGCTGTGACCAAACGTTTCTTCAACTCCTGGAAACTGGCTTCACATTCCTCAGTCCAAACATACTTAGATTCTTTCTTCAACAACTCTGTCATGGGCTTGGCAATCTTTGAGAAATTCTCAATGAATCTCCGGTAATATCCAGCAAGTCCGAGGAAACTATGGATCTCCTTAACTGAGGTGGGTGACTTCCACCTGATGACGGCTTCAACCTTAGCGGGGTCTACGGCTATTCCTTCTCCGGAAATAACATGTCCAAGGAATCCGACTTCCGTTAGCCAAAATTCACATTTGCTGAACTTGGCATATAACTGATGTTCTCTTAGCTTCTCCAGAACTAAACGCAGATGTTCCTTATGTTCTTCCTCGTTCTTGGAGAATATCAAAATGTCATCGATGAACACCACGACAAACTTGTCCAAATATTCCATAAACACTTTGTTCATCAAATTCATGAAGTAGGCAGGAGCATTAGTCAAACCAAAGGACATGACAGTATACTCATACAAACCATACCTGGTGGTGAAAGCTGTTTTGGGTATATCCTATTCACGAATCTTAAGTTGATGATACCCTGATCAAAGATCGATCTTGGAGAATACTTTGGCTCCTACTAGCTCATCAAACAAATCATTAATCATCGGCAGAGGGTACTTGTTCTTGATAGTCACCTCGTTCAAGGCACGATAGTCAACTACCATTCTCAAAGTTTTATCCTTCTTCTCCACCAAAAGAACTGGGGCTCCCCAAGGTGAAGAACTTGGGCGCATATAACCTTTGTCCAATAACTCCTTAATTTGCTTCTTGATTTCCAACAGATCATTTGCGGGCATCCGATAGGGTTTCTTGGAAATTGGTGCTGTCCCTGGCTGTAGCTCTATTAGGAACTCAATTTCCCTATCTGGTGGCATTCCTGGTAATTCTTCCGGAAATACATCTGGAAAGTCTTTTACCACAGGTACTTCCTCCTGAACAACTCCTGTGATGGCATTTAACCTAGCACTCATACGTGTGCATCGGGATACATACTTAATCCTCTTGTTCTCCGGGGTGGTGAGTGAAACAGACTTGCTGAGGCAATCAAGATTTCCTTCATACTTGGTCATCCAATCCATGCCTAGGATTACATCCAATCCCTGGGATTCTAAGACGATGAGGTCGGTGGGAAAACATGGTTTCCTATATTGAGTTTCAAGGCATGGCATCCTATCCCTGCCATCATCATACCTCCTGGGGAACTGACCTTAATGGGCTGACTAAGGGTTTTGGTGGGCAAACCATACTTATCCACAACTACCCTTGATATGAATGAATGAGTTGCACCGGAATCAAAAAGTATTGTAACTGGACGTGAATGCAATAAAAACTTACCAACCACAGTCTCGGGTTGATCATAGACTTCTTCCACGTCGAGGTGGTTCACCTAGGCACGAGGAAAAGGGTTTGGCTTCTTGGCTGCGGAGTTGCCGTTTCCATTTCCCTGCTTGCTCTGGGGACACTCGGTTGCATAATGCCCTGTCTTCTGGCACTTGAAACAGGTGATGTGACTCAGATCCTTCTGAGTAGGAACGTGACGGTGCTGATTATTGTTCCCATTCCCATTGTCAGTCTTGAAGTTGCCATGGTTGGGACGGGCATTCCCATTTCCTCCATGGTTGTGCACAGCATGGTTGTGCACAGCATGAGTGTGTCTTCCAAACTTACCGGTACCTGATCCGGTGTTCCCTGAGTACGGGGAGTAGCGGGGCTTCTGATGAGCTCCAGAGTTAAACTTCCCCTGAGTGTACTTCCTCTTGCGGTTCTCAATCTGCTGTTGTTTACCCTCCAAGATGAGTGCCTTATCCACCAGCTCTTGGTAGTTGTTGAAATTAGCCACTAGCAGCTGCATGCTCAACTCATCGTTGAGTCCTTCCAGAAATTTCTCTTGCTTGGCCGCATCATCGGCCACGTCTCCTGGTGCATAACGTGCCAATGTGTTGAACTCTTCCACATATTGGGCCACGGAACGATTACCCTGGCGCAAGTTGCGAAACTCGTGCTTCTTCAGACTCATGGCTCCAGCTAAGACATGAGCGGTGCGAAAAGCTTGCTGGAACTGCTCCCAAGTTACATCAGCAATAGGATAGGTGGTGATGTAATTCTCCCACCATGAAGCTGCTGGTCCTTCAAGTTGATGTGTGGCAAATCGCACCTTCTCAGCGTCAGTGCATCCAGCGGTGATGAGCTCTCTCTCCATCTTGCGGAGCCAGTCATCTGCCACAATGGGCTCAGTGCTGCTGGAGAAAATTGGAGGATTCAACCTCGGAAAACGGGTGAGATTGTCAGTCTGGGGTGGATGGTGGTTGTGGTTGTTCTGGTTGTTGTTGGTCTGATTCTGAATCAATAACTGCATCAGTGCATTCTGCTGCTGAAGGAGTTGAGTGAGTTCCGGTGGGAAAGTGAAGTCGGTCTCACGTCGTGGAGGCATCTTGCTGATTTCAGAGGGGTCAGAATTAGAATAGAACAAGGGCCTAAAAGGAGAAATTCACTACCCATATGCAATGCAACAAACATATCACACCAAACACTCATTCATTTATTCAATCAATGTCAAACATCGGGAATACAAGTCTCAATCAAACTACACATCGACCTACGCTTTAACGTCGAAAAATAAAAGATACATTGGAGGGCATAACTAAGGTTCTCCTCAAAAGTGCATAGTCGTACGTCCTCCGGTGGTGCTTTCCTCATAGTCTTCATCGTCGCTGATGAAGGGTGCCATGTCTCCTTCGGGGTGAAGGTTTTCCCCCATGTCTAGCTGCTCCTCCAGAGTTGCGATGCGTGCACTCTGCTCATCAATCCTCTCTAGGAAGTCCTTCACTTCATTCTCGTGTTCATAGTTGGCCTCTCGCAGATCAGCTTCAAGGTCCAGCTCGCGGTTCATCAGATTCTTGATTGTCTTTGTATCAGCACGAACTCGAAGCTCCAGAGTCCTGATGTGAGTCTCCAGGGTCTGGATATAGGAAATAGTGGTGTCTGA
Organism: Hordeum marinum; assembly: GCA_022496015.1. Classification (NCBI taxonomy): domain Eukaryota; kingdom Viridiplantae; phylum Streptophyta; class Magnoliopsida; order Poales; family Poaceae; genus Hordeum; species Hordeum marinum. The sequence goes on along the minus strand of CM039674.1, from coordinate 554,035,016 downwards.
AGTGGGAGGAGTTATGATGTTTCCATTGGCATCTCTGCGACAAACCACGCTGAGTCCTGTTGAAATGGTTCCATCTCTGTATTCCTCCTGAATACGTCCAAGGGCACGATGAATGGCCATGTCTCTTCCAAGTATCCAGCTGGGTGCCACGAACTTGAAGTCGATGGGTTTCTTCCGATTCCCAAAGGTCTTCCCTGGGATGTGCACCTCGATCCTGTACCGTCCATCTTGGGGAAATGACATGATAGGAGTCCCGGTGATGCTCGGCAAAGCAATCCTTACGTCCTTGATGATCCTCATCAGCTCCTTACCAAAGGGCATCGTTGCGTCAGGCTGGCAAAACTCCGTGATCAACACTGGGATGAAGGTGGCCATCTATAAATTTTGAAATAATCGGAGAGAAATCAGAAATGAGTAGATGAGAGTATAAGAATTTTAAAGACAAAGAGATACAATCCTAAGGCTTTCCAATCCTAGAGGTTACGTCCTACGGTCAGCGTGTGCTCTGATACCATTTCTGTAGCGACCCGACCTAAAAGGTCAAGTCTCCGGTGTTTCCGTACCATCCCAAGATCATGCTGGTACACACACGGTACATCAATGTATATATCAAAGGGAAATCACACAGCATTGTATTAATCAAAATCTCATATCGAGTCCTTTATTACAATAAAGATTACAATAAAGTGGCCGAAGGCCAACTCATGAGAATAACTAAGTCTTGCGGAAGCGTCGAAGGTAGGTGAGTCCATCTGACTCCAAGGGCATGTCACTGAGCATAGAACGTGTCCTCACTCCTGGTCGGAAAAGTACTCTGCAACATGATACGTTGCAGCCGTGTAGGTCAGCATATGGAATATGCCGGCAAAGACACAAGAGAAGGGTGAAAAGATAATCATCTAGTCTATATGCATATATGGCAGGTGGGGTGGTAAGTTTTTGCGTAAAGCCAAGTTTTTCCTACATTAAGGGAGGGGCTAAGCAAAATATTACTAAGTTGGTTGATTAATGAGATGGTTCCACCAACCATTTCTCATTCCCAAATTATTAAATACCCACATCATCATATTAATTGTGTTGAGAGTTCCGGAAGTTTCAATTCCTTTGGCTCAAGTCGTCCATGACCGTGGACACGGCTAATCGATTAGGTTTTGAATACTCTGCAGAGTTTTGCACACGTTCCCCACAAGATTTGGTCGCCTCCGTTTGATTTCTCGCACTTCAGGGTGTTTGAGAAACGGATGACCAAAACATGGTCTTCCAAAGGGTTTCCCTGCGACTCTGTCGGTGCCCATCCTTTCCTACCGTTCTTCTACCTCTCGTAGCACCGCCTGTCCAGGGTCACCACGATATCCAACCAAGCCAGAGCCCATAATGACTTGTGGCTGTGCAGGTAAGCCTTGGGTTTTAAAGCATCCATCCATCTCTTTGTGCCTGGGTGGATCTTTCCGCGTGAATACTGGCCATCTCCAGCATCACCTAGGCAAATCCACTGGTTTCTCCAGGGTGCCGTTCAACCATCATCCACCCAGAGGTATGTTGAAAACTCGGAGTCTTAAATCATGATCATTATGTAGGTCTTGAAATTATTAACTCTCTCAACTCTCATGAATCACACAACCAACCCCGTCTACTAATAGCATAGCAAAAGGTAAAACAACGTTTCCCAGGGCCAATGTGTCAAAGAGGTTGAGGGGGGGTACCTACCACATGATACTACTACAATGTAACCAAGTTTCCAACTAACCTATCTTGCATGCAATTGGGGAGATGGTAGAACTAATTCATATAAAACATGGGTAAACATGGCCAAAGTGACTTGCCTGATTGATGATCTTCGTACGTGAGTGACTCTAAGTAACAAGCTTCGCACTCCGGATAATCTAACGAAGCAAACAAGCACTCAATAAGCATACAACAAAATATTGTAACTCACAAACATCAACCAAGAACTAGTAAACAATCAAGACAAAACAATGCACAAATCTCAAGTAAGAAAACACACAAAGTTTTGTTTGCTAGGAGGTGATTGATAAAACACTACTATCATAATAAAACTATTTTGTAATAACAAAACAATTGTTGTCAGCAAGAAAACAATAGAATATTTTATTAATAAACAGAATAAAATCAATTTAAGTTTGTTGGGAAAAGTTTAGTAAAGTTTATACAAGTTTGTGATAAACACTATATGAATCAACTATAGTTATATTAACAAAAGAATGAAAAACTAAACTATTACTAGTTAGTTGTTTTAGTCAAATTAAGCTTATTTGAAAAGAAATTGTGATTCCTATGTTAAATAAAATTAAACTAAGCAATTTATAATTTTATTTACAGTAAGTGAAAACACTAAATGTTTACTAACAGAACCTAATAAACAATAAAACCAAATTCTAAAACAAACTAATTAAAATTGAGTTTATAAATCTATATTATAATACTAAGCAGATTCTCTTTTTGGTTAAAACATTAATCAAATTAAACCTAAAATAATCCTCAAACTAAACATGGAGATAGTCCTAACCAATATCAAACAGTAGCAAAAAGAATCATATCAAAATCTATTTTTAAACTCTAGTTATTCAGATTTAAAGATTTTGAGCAAATTTGATTAAATTCAAATTTTATAGCTCAAATTTGAAATTTAAAAGTACAGGGTGAAACTACATGAAAAATGTGAGCTATTGCAAAAAGAATCAACTGAAAACACTAAATAGATTAAAAGATATAGCTAAAACAAATTTAGAATAGGTTCTGTTTACTAAAAGAAATCAGAGAAAAGAGACTAAATCTAACGGACGGTCAGGGGTGACGTGGCGCGATTCTACTGGCTGGCTGGCGCGTGCGTTAGGTAGTTTCGAGCGGGCGACCGATCGGTAGAGGATACCGGTTCGGATTAAATCCGATCTAATCTGGAACGTCGATTCCAGATCGAACGAGTGGGGATGCTCACAGAGTAAAAGTCGTCGGCGTCGGGGTCTCCGGCGTGTCCGGAAGCGGCGAATGCGACGGCAAGGTGCTCCGGTGGTCGGGGAAGACGGGGAGGTGGTCCGGGCGACGGCGACGGTTCTCCGGAGTCGATTGGTGAGGTCGGTTGGGCGAGAGGTGGACGGAATCGGTGGCTACGGTCGACGGGAGGTCCGGTGGGGGTGGGAGCTCCGGCGAGCAATTGCGCGGTCTTCCGGCGAGGGACAGAGGGGGCTCGGGGGGAAAATGAAAGGCGGGGCTGTGGGGCTCTTATATAGGTGCTCGGGGGTGCGGGGAGTTAAGAGAGGAGAGAGATCCGGCGAGGGGAGGAAACGGCCGGCGTCGAGTCCGGCGCGCGCGGGGGAGGGAGAAGATGACCGTTCGGTGAAACGGTCGGTCGGGTGGGGTCCAGCGTCAGTGAGAGGAGGGCGTGTCCGTTACGCGCGGTCGGCCGGTCGGTAGTAAATGCGCGAATCACTGCCGTGGGCCGGCCCGTTTAAATACAGTAACCGTTACCGTTTTTCTTTTAATAATTTTCCAGAGACATTCAAAAGCTTTTAAAGCATTCAAATATTTTGTAACTATAGGGGTATTATATATCAGAATTAACAGAATAATAAATGCTATTTAATGAACATTTCTATTCTGTCATTTGAACACTTTGAAAAAAAAAATTATTTTCAGAAATTGCCTAATTGTTTTTAAACCCTTTTGGCAAATATTTTCAAAATAACTCCTGGTTATTATTGTTCAAATATATCACCAATTAGTCCCTGGTGTGGAGTGTCATGTTCCTCCTCTCTTATTTGAACTTTTAACCAAAATTTCAAATAGGTGAAAGCAACTTAGGGAAAAGTAGAAAGAGCTTTCTGAAATCCAGAAGAGTCATTTCAACAAACACATACATTCAAGCAATGATGCTGCTAGATGCATAGCTATAATCATAACATCCCAAAATGAAATTTTGGGATGTTACACTAGCGGAGTTGGGAATTTCCCTTCCGCCATAGGCGATCACTGACAGAGTTCTTCAATCACTGCCACCTAGTTACAAGAGCTTTGTGATGAACTATAACATGCACGGGATGAACAAGTCAGTCGCCAAGCTATTTGCGATGCTAAAAGTCGCTGAGTCTGAAATCCAGAAAGAACATCAAGTGTTGATGGTCAATAAAACCACTAGTTTCAAGAAAAATGGCAAAGTCAAGGGCAAGGGCAAGAAGGGTAAAACCAACAAGGATGGCAAAGCAGTTGCTACTCCTGCAAAGAAGCCCAAGCATGGACCCAAGCCAGAAACTGAGTGCTTTCATTGCAAAGGGACTGGTCACTGGAAGCGGAACTGCCCCAAGTACCTAGCTGACAAGAAGGCGGCCAACGACAAACAAGGTATATATGATATACATGTTATTGATGTGTACCTTACTAGCTCTCGTAGTAGTACCTGGGTATTTGATACCGGTTCGGTTGCTCACATTTGCAACTCAAAGCAGGAACTACGGGATAAACGAAGGCTGGCAAAGGACGAAGTGACGATGCGCGTGGGAAATGGTTCCAAGGTTGATGTGATCGCCGTTGGCACGCTCTCTCTTCGATTACCATCAGGATTAGTGATGAACCTGAATAATTGTTATTTAGTGCCTGCGTTAAGCATGAACATTATATCTGGATCTTGTTTATTGCGAGACGGTTACTCATTTAAATCAGAGAATAAAGGTTGTTCTATTAATATGAGTAATATCTTTTATGGTCATGCACCCAATGTTAGGGGTTTATTCATATTGAATCTTTATAGTGATGACACACATGTTCATAACATTGATGCCAAAAGATGTAGAATTGATAATGATAGTAACACTTTCTTGTGGCATTGCCGTTTAGGTCATATTGGTGTAAAACACACGAGGAAGCTCCATGCTGATGGACTTTTGGAGTCACTTGCTTTTGAATCACTTGACACATGTAAACCATGCCTCATGGGCAAGATGACTAAAACGTCGTTCTCTGGAACAATGGAACGGGCGAGTGATTTATTGGAAATCATACACACTGATGTGTGCAGTGCAATGAATGTTACAGCGCATGGTGGATATCGTTATTTTCTCACCTTCACTAATCACTTAAGTAGATATGGGTATATTTACTTAATGAAACACAAGTCCGGAACATTTGAAAAGTTCAAGCAATTTCGGAGTGAAGTTGAGAATCATCGTAACAAGAAGATTAAGTTCCTGCGATCTGATCGAGGAGGTGAATATCTGAGTTATGAGTTTGGCAGTCACTTAAGACAGTGTGGAATTATTTCACAGTTGACACCGCCCGGAATACCACAGCGTAATGGTCTGTCCGACCGCCGTAATCGAACCTTATTAGATATGGCGCGTTCTATGATGTCTCTTGCTGATTTGCCGCTATCATTTTGGGGTTATGCATTAGAGACAACTGCATTCACTTTAAATAGGGCACCATCAAAATCCATTGAGACGACACCATATGAACTGTGGTTTGGCAAGAAGCCAAAGTTGTCGTTTCTTAAAGTTTGGGGATGTGATGCTTATGTCAAAAAGCTTCAGCCTGAAAAGCTGGAACCCAAAGCGGAGAAATGCCTCTTCATAGGATACCCGAAAGAGACAGTCGGGTATACCTTCTATCTCAGATCCGAAGGCAAAGTGTTTGTCGCTAAAAACGGAACATTTCTTGAGAAAGAGTTTCTCTCGAAAGAATTGAGTGGGAGGAACATAGAGCTTGATGAGGTTATGTTTATGTGGAACCTACGACAGTAGAAGAGGAAGTTAATGATGATGATCATGAAGCTTCGGATCAAGCTGCTGTTGGACCTCGTAGGTCGACAAGGCCGCGTACTAACCCTCAGTGGTACGGCAACCCTGTCTTGGAGGTCATGTTGTTGGACAAAAATGAACCTACGAGCTATGGAGGAGCAGTGATGGGCCCGGATTCCGAGAAATGGTTAGAGGCCATGAAATCCGAGATGGGATCGATGTATGAAAACAAAGTATGGACTTTGGAAGTATTACCTGAAGGGCGAAAGGCCATTCAGAACAAATGGATCTTTAAGAAGAAAACAGACGTGGACGGTAATGTCATAGTCTATAAAGCTCGACTTGTGGCAAAGGGTTTTTCACAAGTTCAACGAGTTGACTACGATGAGACTTTCTCACCCGTAGCGATGCTTAAGTCTGTCAGAATCATGTTAGCAATAGTTGCTTATTTTGACTATGAAATTTGGCAGATGGATGTCAAAAAAGCGTTCGTCAACTGTTTCCTTGAGGAAGAGTTGTATATGATGCAACCCGAAGGTTTTGTCGATCCAGAGAATGCTGACAAAGTTTGCAAACTCCAGCGATCCATTTATGGGCTGGTGCAAGCATCTCGGAGTTGGAATAAGCGCTTTGATGATTTGATCAAAGCGTTTGAGTTTATACAAGTTTACGGAGAAGCTTGTATTTACAAGAAAGTGAGTGGGAGCTCTATAGCGTTTCTAGTATTATATGTGGATGACATATTGCTGATTGGAAACAATATAGAAATGCTGGAAAGCATGAAGGAATATTTGAACAAGTTTTTTTCAATGAAGGACCTAGGAGAAGCTGCTTTCATATTAGGCATTAAGATCTATAGATATAGATCAAGACGCTTAATAGCACTTTCACAGAGCACATACCTTGATAAAGTTTTGAAGAAGTTCAAAATGGAACAGTCCAAGAAGGGGTTCTTGCCTGTGTTACAAGGTGTGAAGTTGAGTAAGACTCAAGGTCCAGTAACTGCAGAAGATAGAGAAGAGATGAGTGTCATCCCCTATGCTTCAGCCATAGGCTCTATCCTGTATGCAATGCTGTGCACAAGACCCGATGTCAGCCTTGCCATAAGTATGGCCAGAAGGTTTCAAAGTGATCCTGGAATGGAGCACTGGCAAGCGGTCAAGAATATCCTTAAGTACCTGAAAAGGACTAACGAAATGTTTCTCGTTTATGGAGGTGATGAAGAGCTCGTCGTAAAGGGTTACGTCGATGCAAGCTTTGACACTGATCCGGACGACTCTAAGTCGCAAACCGGATACGTATTTATTCTTAACGAGGGAGCGGTAAGCTGGTGCACTTCCAAGCAAAGCGTGGTAGCTGATTCTACGTGTGAAGCGGAATACATCGCAGCCTCGGAGGCGGCTAAGGAAGGTGTCTGGATGAAGCAGTTCATGACAGATCTTGGAGTAATGCCCAGTGCACTGAATCCAATGAACAAGTTCTGTGACAACACTAGTGACATTGCTCTGGCCAAGGAACCAATGTTTCACAAGAGGACCAGACACATAAAGAGACGCTTAGACTCCATCCATGATTACATCGAGGAGAAGGACATAAATATTTGCAAAGTGCACACGGATCTGAATGTTGCAGACCCGTTGACTAAACCCCTTCCAAGGGCTAAACATGATCAACACCAGAACTGCATGGGTGTTCGATTCATTACAATGTAAATCACATAGTGATGTGAACTAGATTATTGACTCTAGTGCAAGTGGGAGACTGTTGGAAATATGCCCTAGAGGCAATAAATATAGTGTTTATTATTGTATTTCCTTGTTAATGATAATCGTTTATTATCCATTCTATAATTGTATTAACTGGAAACATGGATACATGTGTGGATACATAGACAAACACAATGTCCCTAGTATGCCTCTAGTGAACTAGCTCGTTGATTGAAAGATGGTTAAGGTTTCCTAGACATGTACATGAGATGTCATTTGATAACGGGATCACATCATTAGGAGAATGATGTGATGGACAAGACCCAAACTACAAACGTAGCTTATGATCATATCAGTTTATTGCTACTGTTTTCTGCATGTCAAGTATATGTTCCTATGACCATGAGATCATGCAACTCACAGATATCGGATGAGTACCTTGCGTGTATCAAACGTCGCAACGTAATTGGCTGACTATAAAGGTGCTCTATAGGTGTCTCCGAGGGTGTCTGTTGAGTTGGCATGGATCAAGACTGGGATTTGTTACTCCGTGTGACGGAGAGGTGTCTCAGGTCCCACTCGGTAATACAACATCACAATAAGCCTTGCAAGCAATATGACTAAGTGTTAGTTGCGAGATCTTGCATTACAGAACGAGTAAAGAGACTTGCTAGTACCGAGGTTGAACTAGGTATGGAGATACCGACGATCGAATCTCGGGCAAGTAACATACCGAAGAACAAAGGGAACATCATACGGGATTAACTGAATCCTTGACATAAAGGTTCGACCGATAAAGATCTTCGTAGAATATGTAGGAACCAATGTGGACATCCAGGTCCTGCCATTGGTTATTGACCGTAGAGGTGTCTCGGTCATGTCTACATAGTTCTCGAACCCGCAGGGTCTGCACACTTAGGGTTTGGTGACGTTTCGGTAGTATAGAGTTGTGTATGGTGGTGACCAAAGTTTGTTCAGATTCCCGGATGAGATCCCGGACGTCATGAGGATCTCCGGAATGGTCTGGAGGTAAAGATTCATATATAGGAAGTCCTATTTTGGTCGCTGGAAAAGTTCCGGGCTTATCGATAGTGTACCGAGAGTGCCGGTAGTGTACCGAGAGACCTCCGGGAGGGGTATTTCGACCCAAGAGGCTTCATGGGATGTGGGATAGTGAATATCAGCCCTTACTAGGCTGGTGGAAACTCCCACACAAGGCCCATGTGGCTGGAGAAGAAAACCCAAAAGGAAAAAGGTTGAAAAAGGCAAAAAGGGAAAAAAATGATGAATCCTAATCCTACTAGGAGTGGAGGAGGTGGACTCCTCCTCTCCTAGTTCGGCCAAAGCTTAGGAGGCTTGGAGGCCAAGCTGCCTCCTCTCCTCCTCTCCTCCTATATATACTAGTGGATTTCTAGGGTTTTACACTTGATTTTTCAGCCACGTGCAAACCCTAATCTCTAGTGCATAATTTCTCCTCTAGATCGGTTTTCTGCAGTGCTTAGGCGAAGCCCTGCCAGAATTACTAAACCACCATCGCCGGAGCGCCATCAGGCTGCCGGAGAACTGGTCTTCCTATCCACTCCTTCTTGCTGGATCAAGACGGTGGAGATCGTCATCAAGCTGTACGTGTGCTGAACGCGGAGGTGCCATCCGTTCGGTGCTAGATCGGAAGGATCGTGATCAAGTTCGTGAGACGGATCATGATCAAGTTCGTGGGACGAATCGTGATCGGATCGCGGGACGGATCGTGATTGGATCGCAGGACGGATCATGATTGGATCACGGGACACACGGCGATTTGGATCGCGAAGACGTTCGACTACACCAACCGCGTTTCTTAACGCTTCCCGCTTAGCGATCTACAAGGGTATGTAGATCCACTCTCCCTCTCGTAGATGCTCATCACCATGGATAGATCTTCGTGTGCGTAGGAAAATTTTTGTTTCCCATGCAACGTTCCCCAACATTTCGCCCTTCAGATAATACTTCCAAAGTCCATACCTTGTTTTCATACATGGATCCCATCTCGGATTTCGTGGTCTCTAACCATTTCTCAGAATCCAGGCCCATCACTGCTCCTCCATAGCTCGTAGGTTCATTGTTGTCCAACAACAAGACCTCCAAGACAGGGTTGCCGTACCACTCAGGAGTAGTACGTGCCCTTCTCAACCTACGAGGTTCAATAGTAGCTTGATCCGAAGCTTCATGATCATCATCATTAACTTCCTCTTCTACCGTCGTAGGTTCCAAAGAAACATCTTTCTGTGTTGCGCTACTTTCTGGTTGAAGTAAAGGTTCAACAACCTCATCAATATCTATTTTCCTCCCACTCAATTCTTTCGAGAGAAACTCTTTCTCAAGAAATTTTCCGTTCTTAGCGACAAACAATTTGCCTTCGGATCTGAGATAGAAGGTATACCCGACTGTCTCTTTCTGGTATCCTATGAAGACGCATTTTCCGCTTTGGGTTCCAGCTTTTCAGGCTGAAGCTTTTCGACATAAGCATCACATCCCCAAACTTTAAGAAACGACAACTTTGGCCTCTTGCCAAACCACGGTTCATATGGCGTCGTCTCAACGGATTTCGATGGTGCCCTATTTAAAGTGAATGCAGTCGTCTCTAATGCATAACCCCAAAACGATAGTGGCAAATCAGCAAGAGACATCATAGATCGCACCATATCTAATAAGGTCCAATTATTATGTTCGAACACACCATTACGCTGTGGTGTTCCGGGCAGTGTCAACTGTGAAACAATTCCACATTGTCTTAAGTGACTGCCAAACTCATAACTCGGATATTCACCTCCTCGATCAGATCACAGGAATTTAATCTTCTTGTTATGATGATTCTCAACTTCACTCTGAAATTGCTTGAACTTTTCAAACGTTTCAGACTTGTCTTTTATTAAGTAAATATATCCATATCTACTTAAGTCATCAGTAAAGGTGAGAAAATAATGATATCCACCACGCGCTGTAACATTCATCGGACCGCACACATCAGTATGTATGATTTCCAATAAGTCACTTGCCCATTCCATTGTTCCAGAGAACGGCGTTTTAGTCATCTTGCCCATGAGGCATGGTTCACATGTGTCAAGTGATTCAAAATCAAGTGACTCTAGAAGTCCATCAGCATGGAGCTTCCTCATGCTTTTTACACCAATATGACCTAAACGGCAGTGCCACAAGAAAGTTGGAAATATGCCCTAGAGGCAATAATAAATTAGTTATTATCATATTTCCTTGTTCATGATAATCGTTTATTATCCATGCTATAATTGTATTGATTGGTGACTTAAATGCATGTGTGGATACATAGACAAAACCATGTCCCTAGTATGCCTCTAATGGACAAGCTCGTTGATCAAAGGATGGTTAAGGTTTCCTAGCCATGGACATGAGATGTCATTTGATAACGGGATCACATCATTAGGAGAATGATGTGATGGATAAGACCCAAACTACAAACATAGCATATGATCGTGTCAGTTTATTGCTACTGTTTTCTGCATGTCAAGTATATGTTCCTATGACCATGAGATCATGCAACTCACGGATATCGGAGAAGTGCCTTGTGTGTATCAAACGTCGCAACGTAACTGGGTGACTATAAAGGTGCTCTACAGGTATCTCCGATGGTGTTTGTTGAGTTGGCATGGATCGAGACTAGGATTTGTTACTCCGTGTAACGAAGAGGTATCTCGGGGCCCACTCGGTAATGCAACATCACAATAAGCCTTGCAAGCAATGTGACAAATTGTTAGTTGCGGGATCTTGTATTACGGAACGAGTAAAGAGACTTGCCAGTAACGAGGTTGAATTAGGTATGGAGATACCGACGATCGAATCTCGGGCAAGTAACATACCGAAGAACAAAGGGAACGTTATACGGGATTAACTAAATCCTTGACATAGAGGTTCGACCGATAAAGATCTTCGTAGAATATGTAGGAACCAATGTGGACGTCCAGGTCCCGCCATTGGTTATTGACCGTAGAGCTGTCTCGGTCATGTCTACATAGTTCTCGAACCCGCAGGGTCTGCACACTTAAGGTTCGGTGACGTTTCGGTAGTGTAGAGTTATGTATGGTGGTGACCGAAGGTTGTTCGGAGTCCCGGATGAGATCCCGGACGTCACGAGGAGCTCCGAAATGGTCCGGAGGTAAAGATTCATATATAGGAAGTCCCAGTTTGGTTTCCGGAAAAGTTTCGGGCTCATCGGTAGTGTACCGGGAGTATCGGTATTGTACCGGGAGTGCCGGTAGTGTACCGGAGGACCTCCGGGAGGGGTATTTCTACCCCAAGAGGTCCATGGGCTGTGGGAGAATAATAAACAGCCCTTAGTGGGCTGGGAAAACAGCCACAAAGGCCCATGGCGCAGGAGAGAAAGTCCTAAAGCAAAAAGTGGAAAATCAGCCAATAGGAGGCAATCCTACTCCAACTAGGATTGGAGGTGAAGTAGGATTGCTCCCACCTCCTATTTCGGCCAACCCAAAGGCCTTGGCTGCCTCTCCTCTCCTCTCCTCCTATATTTACTAGTGGATTGGGTGGTTTTTGGACAGAATTTCCGGCCACGTGCTACCCGTTTCACCGGTGCACAGTTTCTCCTCTAGATCGGTTTTCCGCAGCGCTTAGGCGAAGCCCTGCCGGAATTGCTCCACCACCATCACCGGAGCGCCGTCACGCTGCCGGTGAACTCTCTCTCCTCTCCATCTCCTCTTGCTGGATCAAGACGGTGGAGATCGTCATCAAGTTGCACGTGTGCTGAACGCGGAGGTGCCGTCCATTCGGCGCTAGATCGGAAGGACCGTGATCGAGATCGCGAGACGGTTCGTGATGAGATCGCGGAACGGATCGTGATGAGTTCGCGGGACAGATCGTGATCAAGATCGTGATACGGATCGTGATGAGATCGCGGGACGGATCGTGATGAGTTCACGGGACGTATCGTGATTGGATCGCGGGACGGATCGTGATGAGATCACGGGACGCTCGGCGATTTGGATCGCGAAGATGTTCGACTACACCAACAGCGTTTCTTAACGCTTCCCGCTTAGTGATCTACAAGGGTATGTAGATCCACTCTCCCTCTCGTAGATGCTCATCACCATGGATAGGTTTGCGTGTGCGTAGGAAATTTTTTGTTTCCCATGCGACGTTCCCCAACAGTGGCATCATGAGCTAGGTTGATGGTTCGATGAGATCTCGAGTAGAACACAAAAGGTTTGTGGGCGTTGATGCTTAGATTGCTTCCTCCCTTGGTCGTATTTTGGTTCAGCGGGATTGTGAGATGAAGCGGCCCGGACCAACATTACTCGTACGCTTACGAGAGACCGGTTCCCTCGACGCAACTTGTTGCTTAGATGGCTTGCGGGTGACAGTTTCTCTCACTTTAGTTGGATCGGATCCGACAAAGGCGGTCCTTGAGAAGGTTGAAAAGCAATCTATGTATCACCGTTGTGGTTTATGCGTAGGTGAGAATCGTTCTTGCTAGATACCCGTAGCAGCCACGTAAAACATGCAACAACAATTAGAGGACGTCTAACTTGTTTTTGCAGGGTATGTTGTGATGTGATATGGCCAATTACATGATGAGATATATGTGATGTATGAGATGATCATGTGATGTATAGAATTTCACGACTTGCATGTCTTTGAATACGGCAACCGGCAGGAGCCATAGGGTTGTCTTTAATTATTGTATGACCTGCGTGTCAATCATTAAGCGCTATGTAATGCTTTACTTTATCGCTACGGTAGCAATAGTAGTAGAAGCATGTAGGGCGTGACAACCCCGATGGCGACACGTTGATGGAGATCAAGATGATGGAGATCATGGTGTCATGCCGGTGACGATGGAGATCATGCCGGTGCTTTCATGATGGAGATCAAAAGCACAAGATCATCGCCATATCATGTCACTTATGATTTGCATGTGATGTTAATCCTTTTATGCACCTTGTTTTGCTTAGGACGACGGTAGCATTATAAGGTGATCCCTCACTTAATTTCAAGATAAATTGTGTTCTCCCCGAGTGTGCACCGTTGCGAAAGTTCGTCGTGTTGAGACACCACGTGATGATCGGGTGTGATAGACTCTACGTTCACATACAACGGGTGCAAGCCAGATTTGCACGCGCAGAACACTCGGGTTAAACTTGACGAGCCTAGCATGTACAGACATGGCCTCGGAACACAAGAGACCGAAAGGTCGAACATGAGTCATATAGTAGATATGATCAACATGATGATGTTCACCATTGCAGCCACCTCAACTCACGTGATGATCGGACTTGAGTTGGTGAATTTGGATCATGTATCACTCGAATGATCGGAGGGATGTCAATTTGAGTGGGAGTTCTTAAGTAATATGATTAATTGAACTCATTATCATGAACATAGTCAAAGTGTCTTTGCAAATTATGTTGTAGATTACTAGCTCGCGTTGTAGCTCCCTTGTATTTTTATATGTTCCTAGAGAAATAGAATTGAAAGATGTTGGTAGCAAAATTGCGGACTGGGTCCGTGATCTGAGGATTGTCCTCATTCCTGCACAGAAGGCTTATGTCCTTAATGCACCGCTCGGTGCGCCACCCCATCTAGCATCGTCTGTAGATGTTGTGAACATCTGACAAGCACGTTTCGATGACTACTTGATAGTTTAGTGCGTCATGCATTACGGCTTAGAATTGAGGCTCCGAAACGTTTTGAACGTCACGGAACATATGAGATGTTCTCGGAGCTGAGATTGTGATCTCAGGCTCGTGCCCATGTTGCGAGATATGAGATCTCCAACAAGATTCTTTGCCTGTAAGATGAAGGAGAATAGCTCAACCGTTGAGCATGTACTCAGATTGTCTGGGTACTACAATCACTTGAATCAAGTGGGAGTTGATCTTCCAGATAAGATAGTGATTGATATAGTTCTCCAAGTCACTGTCACTGAGCTACTAGAACTTGGTGATTAACTATAAAATGCCAGGGAAAGAAATGTTGATCCCTAAGCTGTTCGCGATGTTTGACACCGCGAAGGTAGAAATCAAGAAGGAGCGTCAAGTGTTGATGGTTAATCAAACCACTAGTTTCGAGAAGGGCAAGAGCAAGGAGGGAAACTTCATGGATAGCAAGTCAGCTGGTGCTCCAGTGAAGCAACCCAAAGTTGAACTCAAACCCGAGACTAAGTGCTTCTATTATGAGGTGAGAGGTCGCTGAAGCGGAACAACCCTAGATACATGGTAGATAAGAAGGCTGGCAACATTGATAGAAGTATATTTGATATACGAGTTACTAATGTGTACCTTGCTAGTACTCTTAGTAGCACCTGGGTATTGGATACCGGTTCGGTTGCTAAATCTTAGTAACTCGAAATAAAAGCTACGGAATAAATGGAGAACTAGCTAAGGGTGAGGTGACGATATGTGTTGGAAGTGTTTCCAAGGTTGATGTGATCAACATCGCACGCTCTCTCTACCTTCAGGATTAGTGACGAACCTAAATAAATGTTATTTGGTGTTTTGCGTTGAGCATGAACATGATTAGATCATGTTTGTTGCAATACGATTATTCATTTAAGTCAGAGAATAATGGTTATTCTGTTTACATGAATAATACCTTCAATGGTCATGCACCCAGTGAGAATGGTTTGTTGAAATCTTGATCGTAGTAGTACACATGTTCATAACATTGATGTCAAAAGATACAAAGTTAATAATGATAGTACCACATACTTGTGGCACTGCCGCTAAATGTCATATTGGTATAAAGCGCATGTAGAAACTCCATGCTGATGGATATTTGGACTCATCGATTTCGAATCGGTTGAGACATGTGAACCATGCCTCTTGGGCAAGATGACTAAAGGACCCCGTTGGATGGAGCGGGCAAGTGATTCATTGGAAATGATACATGTTGATGTACGCAATCTAGTGAGTCTTGTAGCGTGCAGTGGATATCGTTATTTTCTTACCTTCATTGATGATTTGAGTAGATATAGTGTATATTTACTTAATGAAACACAAGTCTGAATCATTTGAAAGGTTCAAGCAAATTCAGAGTGAAGTTTAAAGATCATCGTGACAAGAAGATAAAAATGACCGCGATATGATCGTGGAGGTGAATATCTGAGTTACGAGTTTGGCATACAACTTAAGACAACGTGAAATTTGTTTCACAACTAACGCCACCTGGAACACCATGGTGTGATGGTGTGTCCGAACATCATAGTCATGCTCTATTGATATAGTGCATACTGTGATGTCTCTTATCGTTTTACTACTATAATTTTTGGGGTTATGCATTAGAGACAACTACATTCACTTTAAATAGGGCATCATCTAAATCCGTTGAGATGACACCGTGTGAATTATGGTTTGATAGAAACCTAAGCTGTCATTTCTTAATGTTTGGGGCTGCGATGCTTGTGTGGAAAATGTTTTCACATAATAAGCTAGAACCCAAAGCGGACAAATGTATCTTCATAGAATACCCTAAGAACAGATGGGTATGCCTTCTATCTCAGATCCGAGTGCAAAGTGTTTGTTCCTAGAACTGGGTCCTTTCTCGACAAAAAGTTTCTCTCGAAAGAATTGAGTGGGAGGAAGATAGAACTTGATGAGGTTGTTAAACCTTTGTTCAACCAGAGAGTAGCGCAGCGTAGAAAGATGTTTTTGTGAAGCCTACGTTAGTTGAAGAGGAAGTTAATGATCATGATCATGAAACTTCAGGATCAAGTTACTATTGAACTTTGTAGGTCGACAAGGATGTGTACTGCTCCTAAGCGGTATGACAACCCTGTCTTGGAGGTCATGTTGTTGGACAACGATGAACCTATGAGCTATGGAGAAGCGATGATGGGCCCGGATTCCGACAAATGGTTGGAGGCCATGAAATCCGAGATAGTATCCATGTATTAAAACCAAGTGTAGACTTTGGTAGACTTGCTCGTTGGACGGCAGGTCGTTGAGTACAAATGGATCTTTAAAATGAAGACAGACACTGATGGTGAATCTCACTATTTGTAAAGCTCGACTTGTTGCAAAGATGTTTGTGACAAGTTCAAGGAGTTGACTACGATGAGACTTTCTCACTCGTAGCGATGCTAAAAGTCTTTTGGAATTATGTTAGCAGTTGCTGTGTTTTCAAGTATGAAATCTGGCAGATGGATGTCAAAACATCGTTTCCTTAATGGTTTACTTGAGGAAAGGTTGCATGTGATACAACCATAAGGTTTTGTCAGGCCTAAGGATGCTAAAAGGTGTGCAAGATTCGGTGAACCTTCCATGGACTGAAGCAAGCATCTCGGAGTTGGAATATACGCTTTGATGAGGTGATCAAAGTTTTGATGTTTATACAAAGTTTACGAGAAACTTGTATTTGCAATAAAGTGAGTGGGAGCACAATAGAATTTCTGATAAGTATATGTGGATGACATATTGTTGATCAGAAATAATGTAGAGTTTCTGGAAAGCATAAAACAGTTATTTGGAAAGTGATTTTCAAAGGAAGACCTGGATAAAGCTACCTAATTGTTGAGCATCAAAATCTATAGAGATAGATCAAGATGCTTGATGAGACTTTCAATGAGTGCATACCTTCACAAGATTTTGAAAGAGTTCAAAATGGATCAGCCAGAGAAATAGTTCTCGTCTGATTTGTAAGGTGTGAAGTTGAGTAAGACTCAAAGCTCGACAACGGCAGAAGAAAGAGAAAGGACGAACGTCGCCCCCTATGCCTTAGCCATAGGCTCTATATTATGCCATGCTGTGTACCGCACCTATGTGTGCCTTGCCATGAGTCTGTCAAGGGGTACAAGAGTGGTCCAGGAGTGGATCACTGGACAGCGGTCGGAATTATCCTTAGTAACCAGAGGACTAAGGAAATGTTTCTTGATTATGGAGGTGATAAAGAGTTCGTCGTAAAGAGTTACGTCGATGCAAGCTTTAACACCTATCCGGATGACTAGTAGTAGCAATCTGGATACGTATAGTGGAGCAGCCATTTGGAAATAGTACCAAGTGGAGTGTGGGAGCAGTGTTTACGGTTTGACATAGAGATATGCAAAGTACACACGGATCTGAATATCACAGACCCGTTGACTATAAGACCTCTCTCACATGCAAAGCATGATCGAGCCCCAGAACTCATTGGGTGTTAGATTCATAACAATGCGAATCACATGGTGATGTGAACTAGAATATTGACTCTAGTGCAAGTGGGAGACTGTTGGAAATATGCCCTAGAGGCAATAATAAATTAGTTATTATCATATTTCCGTGTGCATGATAATCGTTTATTATCCATGCTATAATTGTATTGATCGGAGACTTAAATGCATGTGTGGATACATAGACAAAACCATGTCCCTAGTATGCCCCTAATGGACTAGCTCGTTGATCAAAGGATGGTTAAGGTTTCCTAGCCATGGACATGAGATGTCATTTGATAACGGGATCACATCATTAGGAGAATGATGTGATGGATAAGACCCAAACTACAAACATAGAATATGATCGTGTCAGTTTATTGCTACTGTTTTCTCCATGTCAAGTATATGTTCCTATGACCATGAGATCATGCAACTCACGGATATCGGAGGAGTGCCTTGTGTGTATCAAACGTCGCAACGTAACTGGGTGACTATAAAGGTGCTCTACAGTTTACTCCGATGGTGTTTGTTGAGTTGGCATGGATCGAGACTGGGATTTGTTACTCCGTGTAACGGAGAGGTATCTCGGGGCCCACTCGGTAATGCAACATCACAATAAGCCTTGCAAGCAATGTGACTAATTGTTAGTTGCGGGATCTTGTATTACGAAACGAGTAAAGAGACTTGCCAGTAACGAGGTTGAATTAGGTATGGAGATACCGATGATCGAATCTCGGGCAAGTAACATACCGAAGAACAAAGGGAACGTTATACGGGATTAACTGAATCCTTGACATAGAGGTTTGACCGATAAAGATCTTCATAGAATATGTCGGAACCAATGTGGACGTCCAGGTCCCGCCATTGGTTATTGACCGTAGAGCTATCTCGGTCATGTCTACATAGTTCTCGAACCCGCAGGGTCTGCACACTTAAGGTTCGGTGACGTTTCGGTAGTGTAGAGTTATGTATGGTGGTGACCGAAGCTTGTTCGGAGTCCCGTATGAGATCCCGGACGTCACGAGGAGCTCCGGAATGGTCCGGAGGTAAATATTCATATATAGGAAGTCCCAGTTTGGTTTCCGGAAAAGTTTCGGGCTCATCGGTAGTGTACCGGGAGTATCGGTATTGTACCGGGAGTGCCGGTAGTGTACCGGAGGACCTCCGGGAGGGGTATTTCGACCTCAGGAGGTCCATGGGCTGTGGGATAATAATAACCAGCCCTTAGTGGGCTGGGAAAACAGCCACAAAGGCCCATGGCGCAGGAGAGAAAGTCCTAAAGCAAAAAGTGGAAAATCAGCCAATAGGAGGCAATCCTACTCCAACTAGGATTGAAGGTGAAGTAGGATTGCTCCCACCTCCTATTTCGGCCGACCCAAAGGCCTTGGCTGCCTCTCCTCTCCTCTCCTCCTATATATACTAGTGGATTGGGTGGTTTTTGGACAGAATTTCCGGCCACGTGCTACCCGTTTCACCGGTGCACAGTTTCTCCTCTAGATCGGTTTTCCGCAGCGCTTAGGCGAAGCCCTGCCGGAATTGCTCCACCACCATCACCGGAGCGCCGTCACGCTGCCGGTGAACTCTCTCTCCTCTCCATCTCCTCTTGCTGGATCAAGACGGTGGAGATCGTCATCAAGCTGCACGTGTGCTGAACGCGGAGGTGCCGTCCGTTTGAGGCTAGATCGGAAGGACCGTGATCGAGATCGCGAGACGGTTCGTGATGAGATCGCGGAATGGATCGTGATGAGTTCGCGGGACAGATCGTGATCAAGATCGTGAGACGGATCGTGATGAGATCGCGGGACGGATCGTGATGAGTTCACGGGACGTATCGTGATTGGATCGCGGGACGGATCGTGATGAGATCACGGGACGCTCGGCGATTTGGATCGCGAAGATGTTCGACTACACCAACCGCGTTTCTTAACGCTTCCCGCTTAGTGATCTACAAGGGTATGTAGTTCCACTCTCCCTCTCGTAGATGCTCATCACCATGGATAGGTTTGCGTGTGCGTAGGAAAATTTTTGTTTCCCATGCGACGTTCCCCAACAGGTGTTGGAAATATGGCCTAGAGGCAATAATAAATTAGTTATTATAATATTTCCTTGTTCATGATAATCGTTTATTATCCATGCTATAATTGTATTGACCGGAGACTTAAATGCATGTGTGGATACATAGACAAAACCATGTCCCTAGTATGCCTCTAATGGACTAGCTCGTTGATCAAAGGATGGTTAAGGTTTCCTAGCCATGGACATGAGATGTCATTTGATAACGGGATCACATCATTAGGAGAATGATGTGATTGATAAGACCCAAACTACAAACATAGCATATGATCGTGTCAGTTTATTGCTACTGTTTTCTGCATGTCAAGTATATGTTCCTATGACCATGAGATCATGCAACTCACAGATATCGGAGGAGTGCCTTGTGTGTATCAAACGTCGCAACGTAACTGGTGACTATAAAGGTGCTCTACAGGTATCTTCGATGGTGTCTGTTGAGTTCGCATGGATCGAGACTAGGATTTGTTACTCCGTGTGACGGAGAGGTATCTCGGGGCCCACTCGGTAATGCAACATCACAATAAGCCTTGCAAGCAATGTGACTAATTGTTAGTTGCGGGATCTTTTATTACAGAACGAGTAAAGAGACTTTCCGGTAACGAGGTTGAACTAGGTATGGAGATACCGATGATCGAATCTCGGGCAAGTAACATACCGAAGAACAAAGGGAACGTTATACGGGATTAACTGAATCCTTGACATAGAGTTTCGACCGATAAAGATCTTCGTAGAATATGTAGGAACCAATGTGTACGTCCAGGTCCCGCCATTGGTTATTGACCGTAGAGGTATCTCGGTCATGTCTACATAGTTCTCGAACCCGCAGGGTCTACACACTTAAGGTTCGGTGACGTTTCGGTAGTGTAGAGTTACGTATGGTGGTGACCGAAGTTTGTTCGGAGTCCCGGATGAGATCCCGGACGTCACGAGGAGCTCCAGAATGGTCCGGAGGTAAATATTCATATATAGGAAGTCCCAGTTTGGTTTCCGGAAAAGTTTCGGGCTCATCGGTAGTGTACCGGGAGTGCCGGTAGTGTACCGGGAGACCTTCGGGAGGGGTACTTCGACCCCAAGAGGTCCATGGGCTGTGGGAGAATAATAACCAGCCCTTAGTGGGCTGGGAAAACAGCCACAAAGGCCCATGGCGTAGGAGAGAAAGTCCTAAAGCAAAAAGTGGAAAATCAGCCAATAGGAGGCAATCCTACTCCAACTAGGATTGGAGGTGAAGTAGGATTGCTCCCACCTCCTATTTCGGCCGACCCAAAGGCCTTGGCTGCATCTCCTCTCCTCTCCTCCTATATATGCTAGTGGATTGGGTGGTTTTTAGACAGAATTTCCGGCCACGTGCTACCCGTTTCACCGTGCACAGTTTCTCCTCTAGATCGGTTTTCCGCAGCGCTTAGGCGAAGCCCTGCCGGAATTGCTCCACCACCATCACCGGAGCGCCGTCACGCTACCGGTGAACTCTCTCTCCTCTCCACCTCCTCTTGCTGGATCAAGACGGTGGATATCGTCATCAAGCTGCACGTGTGCTGAACGCGGAGGTGCCGTCCGTTCAGCGCTAGATCGGAAGGACCGTGATCGAGATCGCAAGACGGTTCGTGATGAGATCGCGGAACGGATCGTGATGAGTTCGCGGGACAGATTGTGATCAAGATCGTGAGACGGATCGTGATGAGATCGCGCGACGGATCGTGATGAGTTCGCGGGACGTATCGTGATTGGATCGCGGGACGGATCGTGATGAGATCGCGGGACGCTCGGCGATTTGGATCGCGAAGATGTTCGACTACACCAACCGCGTTTCTTAACGCTTCCCACTTAGCGATCTGCAAGGGTATGTAGATCCACTCTCCCTCTCGTAGATGCTCATCACCATGGATAGGTTTGCGTGTGCGTAGGAAAAAATTTGTTTCCCATGCGGCGTTCCCCAACAGTGGCATCATGAGCTAGGTTGATGGTTCGATGAGATCTCGAGTAGAACACAAAAGGTTTGTGGGCGTTGATGCTTAGATTGCTTCCTCCCTTGGTCGTATTTTGGTTCAGCGGGATTGTGAGATGAAGCGGACCGGACCAACATTACTCGTACGCTTACGAGAGACCGGTTCCCTCGACGCAACTAGTTGCCTAGATGGCTTGCGGGTGACAGTTTCTCTCACTTTAGTTGGATCGGATTCGACAAAGGCGGTCCTTGAGAAGGTTTAGAAGCAAACTAGTGTATCACCGTTGTGGTTTATGCGTAGGTGAGAATCGTTCTTGCTAGATACCCATAGCAGCCACGTAAAATATGCAACAACAATTAGAGGACGTCTAACTTGTTTTTGCAGGGTATGTTGTGATGTGATATGGCCAATTACATGATGAGATATATGTGATGTATGAGATGATCATGTGATGTATAGATTATCACGACTTGCATGTCGATGAGTACGGCAACCGGCAGGAGCCATAGGGTTGGCTTTAATTATTGTATGACCTACGTGTCAATCATTAAGCGCTATGTAATGCTTTACTTTATCGCTACGGTAGCAATAGTAGTAGAAGCATGCAGGGCGTGACAACCCCAATGGCAACACATTGATGGAGATCAAGATGATGGAGATCAGGATGTGTATATACCTCGCCGAACATTCTTGGTTGTTCCGGATTTTGGAACATAAGTTGTTCTTCCTCGGTCTCACATCCATCACCGTGATCGTTCAGATATTGTGAGCCATCATCATGATCATGTGATGATTCACCTCGAAGGTCCGCTGGGTTTTTGAAGGAGCGTATCAGGTCGAACATGTCCTCTTCATGAGCTCTACCGGTATTGTCCATAGCTTAATAACTGGTCCATAATAATATAGATAAAACAAAGTAGTATTTAAATTAGCATTCATTCAAGAAGCAAAATAACTGATAGTTAATTAATAATGCATCATCGAATACATATATAGTATAGTTCTTAGAAAATATCTCATCTGCATAATCTTGGATAATTTTCAATACATCGGCTAATCTCCATCGATCTAGCTAATACATCATAAGAATACATCGTAATAGTAGCTAGCTAATATATCGATCTAGCTAGAACCCTAGCGCCCGGCGGATATCGGGGCGGGCGGTGGACACCCAAAGAGAAGGAACCATCATAGGAACATAGCTGCAGTGAGATCCCTGAAGAATCTGTCAGGTATTGTCGAACCTGGCCTCCAAAGCTGCCATGTAGCGACGGACGTGCTCGTTCTCCTTGTTGACATGGTACTGTACCACCTCCGCAGGGGACTCAAGCCTCTGAAAACTCCGTGGCCCATGCGGCCGCCACCATAGAACCTCCGGGTCAATGACGGGATGGCTCCTCACCAAGTTGCGCCGCCCGGAAGGCAGCACCTCCCAGTACCAGCCCGGCGGAGCCCAGTCCCTGACAAGGCCCCTCGGCTCAAGCAAGTGACCTCCTCCGGCGACTCGACGACGAGGATGCGGGATCGGCATCGTCGACGTCGAGAAGAAACACTTAATTACGAAAACAAATTAAATAAAACTTAGCAAAATTAACACTTAATAAAATTAACACTTAGCAAAATTAACACTTAGCATCTAGAAAAATGAAGAATTATGGCACGCTTTGGATCCTAATGCGTGTGTGACTATCGGTCTGTCGAGACTTTCCTTAAATAACTCTCACATATCTCATGGTGTGTTGGTGCACACTCTCTCACATTGATACGGTGGTGTATATATGTTGGTGGACACTCTCTCGCAGTAATAGGTTCGACCGGCGGTGATGGACGCTTCCCCTCTCCTCTTCTTGCACAATATATCGATGAGTATATCGCAAAGAAGACGAGAAAGAGGAAGTGCCCCCCACGACAACAGTCGGGATTCCTCCATCAAGAACACACATGAAACCCTAAACTAAATTAGGATCGACAACAGACCGAAAGTCACAAACGCATTAGGATCCAACTAAATTAAACCTAAAACTAAACTAAACATAAACTAAACTAAACATAAACTAACACATATCATCGGGGCAATCGTTGGGGAGACGGGTCAGCCGGGAGATCTCACCTAGCCTCCTGACCCGGAGGTGGCGTCGGCGACAGGCTCGGGGCGGCGGCAACGGGATCACGGAGCGGTGGCCGGAGTGAGCGGGCCGGCAGCGACGGGACCGGTGACGAGGGGCGGCGTCCGGGTAGGCGAGGACGACCGCGGCGAGGGCAACGGCAGCGAGGGCGACGGCGGCGGTGGTGAGGGCGACGGCAGTGAGGGGTAGCGTCTGGGTAGGCGAGGGCGACCGCGGCGAGGGCGACGATGGCGAGGGCGACGGCAGCGGTGGTGAGGGCAACGGCGGCGCGACCGACGGCGACGAGGGCGACGGCGGTGGTGGTGCGACGGCGGCGGTGGTGAGAGCCGGCGACGGCAATGGCGCGGTGGTGGTGCGACAGCGGCGAGGGCGATGACGGCGCGAGCGACGGCGGCGAGGTCGCCGGCGGCAAGGGCGACGGCGGCGAGGGCGACGGCGGCGAGGGCGACCGAGGCGAGGGCGACGGCGGCGAGGGCGACGCTGGCGAGGGCGACGGCGGCGGTGGTGAGGGCGACGGCGGCGGTGGTGAGGGCAACGACGGCGAGAGCGACGGCGGCGAGGGCGACGGTGGCGAGGGCGATTTCGGCAGCCTGACGGCGCAAGTTGGAGCTCTCCCGGTGCGTGGCTCGGCCCGGGACGACGAAGTGCTCAATTTATAAAAGGCACCCCTTTAGTACCGGTGCGTGACTAGCACCGGTACTAAAGACCCTTTAGTACCGGTGCGTGCCATGCGCCGGTACTAAAGGTCCTCCCAATAGAGCGCGGGGTGGTGGACCTGTCACGCACCGGTACTAAAGACCCTTTAGTACCGGTGCTAGCCACGCATCGGTACTAAAGGTCCTCCCAACAGAGCGCGGGAGCAGTGGAGCTTTAGTACCGGTGCGTGGCTAGCACCGGTACTAAAGGGTCTTTAGTACCGGTGCTAGTCACGCGCCGGTACTAAAGGTGTTTTTAAATTAAATATTAGTTATTATTTTCAGAAAAACCCCGTAGACTTTAGAAAATCATAGAAAAATACGTAGGACTCCAATGGAAATAAATAACATATGAAAAAATATCAAAAAAATATAAAGAATCTGTTTATGGTATTTCCATGCATGTTTGAACAACTTCAACTGCTGTATAAGATAATTTGATTAAATATGGCATTTGAAATATTCATATCTCGCGTTTGAAAAGCAGTACAAATGAACTCTGAAAAGGTTGTAACTTAGCATGACATCATAATTTCACCCACATAGCAACTTCCAGAGAGTTGAGAGGGTTACGGCAAAAACTGGATGCATTTCGTGTACAAATTGGACAATCTCATAAGTATGAGGGTTTCGGACGAAAACTCATCTATTACAGAGAGATTTCATTTTTAATAACTTATTTTAACTCCATACTTTTTGTGTGTTCAATATGCACCATTCAAAGGCACATCATCAATTTTCAACCCTTTCTGACTTCATTTGATATTTTTCATGCATTTAATGATTTATTTTGAGCTAAATGACCTTGAATTTGAAAAGCAGTACAAATGAACTCTGAAAAGGTTGTAACTTGGCATGACATCATAATTTCACCCACATAGCAACTTCTAGAGAGTTGAGAGGGTTACGGCAAAAATTGGATGCACCTCGTGTACAAACTGGACAATCTCATAAGAAGTATGAGGGTTTCGGACGAAAACTCATCTATTACAAAGGGATTTCATTTTTAATAACTTATTTTAACTCCATACTTTTTGTGTGTTCAATATGCACCATTCAAAGTCACATCATCAATTTTCAATCCTTTCTGACTTCATTTGATATTTTTCATGCATTTAATGATTTATTTTGAGCTAAATGACCTTGAATTTGAAAAGCAGTATAAATGAACTCTGAAAAGGTTGTAACTTGGCATGACATCATAATTTCACCCACAGAGCAACTTCTAGAGAGTTGAGAGGGTTACGGCAAAACCTGGATGCACTTCGTGTACAAACTGGACAATCTCATAAGAAGTATGAGGGTTTCGGACGAAAACTCATCTATTATAAAGGGATTTCATTTTTAATAACTTATTTTAACTCCATAATTTTTTTGTGTTCAATATCCACCATTCAAAATCACATCATCAATTTTCAACCCTTTCTGACTTCATTTGATATTTCTCATGCATTTAATGATTTATTTTGAGCTAAATGACCCTGAATTTGAAAAGCAGTACAAATGAACACTGAAAAGGTTGTAACTTGGCATGACATCATAATTTCACCCACATAGCAACTTCTACAGTGTTGAGAGGGTTACGGAAAAAAGTGGATGCACTTCGTGTACAAACTATTACAAAGATATACCATGCTGGCTAGGAAATGCATGCATGTCCTTCACATAAATATATAGAAAGTGATGATGGTGAAGCCGGTCACATCCCAGAGTGGGATCTCGCGGTGTAAGACTTTTTATGTGTGTTTGTACCTTTCTTATGATTGCGCCGTAACCATGGATAATCTTCATCATTTAACAGGATGCTTGGGTCAGTCTTCACTCTGAAGGGAGGGATTTCATGAAACTTTTCATAATCTTCGGACATGTCTGTCTTGTCCTCCACTCCCACAATATTTCTTTTCCCTCAAAGAACTATGTGGCGTTGTGGCTCATCGTATGATGTATTCGCTTCCTTATCTTTTTTTCTCCTCAGTTTGCTAGACATGTCCTTCACATAGAAAACCTGAGCCACATCATTGGCTAGGACGAATGAGTCGTCTGTGTATCCAAGATTGTTGAGATCCACTGTTGTCATTCCGTACTGCGGGTCTACCTATACCCCGCCTCCAGTATATTTGACCCATTTGCACCGAAACAAAGGGACCTTAAGATCAGGTCCATAGTCAAGTTCCCATATCTCCTCTATGTAACCATAATATGTGTCTTCAAAGTTGGTTGCATCATAGCGGACACCACTATTTTGGTTGGTGCTCTTCCTATCTTGGGCGATCGTGTAAAATGTATTCCCATTTTATCTCATACCCTTTGAAAGTCGTTACAGTCGAACTTGGTGTTGGACAACGTTGCATGGGAAACAAAATTTTTCCTACGCACGCGAAGATCTATCCATGGTGATGAGCATCTACGAGAGGGAGAGTGGATCTACATACCCTTGTAGATCCCTAAGCGGGAAGCGTTAAGAAACGCGATTGGTGTAGTCGAATGTCTTCGCGATCCAAATCGCCGTGCGTCCCGCGATCCAATCACGATTCGTGCCGCAATCCAATCATGATCCGTCCCATGAACTTCATCACGATCCGTCTCACGAACTTGATCACGATCCTTCCGATCTAGCACCGAACGGACGGCACCTCCACATTCAGCACACGTACAGCTTGATGACGATCTCCACCATCTTGATCCAGCAAGAAGGAGTGGAAAGGAAGAAGAGTTCTCTGGCAGCCTGACGGCGCTTCGGCGATGGTGGTGGAGCAATTCCGGCAGGGCTTCGCCTAAGCACTGCAGAAAACCGATCTAGAGGAGAAACTATGTACTGGAGTAATGGGTAGCACGTGACTGAAAATCTAGTGCAAAAACCCTCAATACCACCGGTATATATAGGAGGAGAGGAGGAGAGGAGGAGTCCACC
Organism: Hordeum marinum; assembly: GCA_022496015.1. Lineage (NCBI taxonomy): Eukaryota > Viridiplantae > Streptophyta > Magnoliopsida > Poales > Poaceae > Hordeum > Hordeum marinum. The sequence continues at coordinate 554,007,665 of CM039674.1, read as the reverse complement.
TCCTCCACTCCTAGTAGGATTAGGATTCATCCTTTTTTTTCCTTTTTGCCTTTTTCCACCTTTTTCCTTTTGGGTTTTCTTCTCCAGACGCATGTGTTGGAAATATGCCCTAGAGGCAATAATAAATTAGTTATTATCATATTTCCTTGTTCATGATAATCGTTTATTATCCATGCTATAATTGTATTGATCGGAGACTTAAATGCATGTGTGGATACATAGACAAAACCATGTCCCTAGTATGCCTCTAATGGACTAGCTCGTTGATCAAAGGATGGTTAAGGTTTCCTAGCCATGGACATGAGATGTCATTTGATAACGGGATCACATCATTAGGAGAATGATGTGATGGATAAGACCCAAACTACAAACATAGCATATGATCGTGTCAGTTTATTGCTACTGTTTTCTGCATGTCAAGTATATGTTCCTATGACCATGAGATCATGCAACTCACGGATATCGGAGGAGTGCCTTGTGTGTATCAAACGTCGCAACGTAACTGGGTGACTATAAAGGTGCTCTACAGGTATCTCCGATGGTGTTTGTTGAGTTGGCATGGATCGAGACTGGGATTTGTTACTCCGTGTGACGGAGAGGTATCTCAGGGCCCACTCGGTAATACAACATCACAACAAGCCTTGCAAGCAATGTGGCTAAGTGTTAGTCACGGTATCTTGTATTACGGAACGAGTAAAGAGACTTGCCAGTAACGAGGTTGAACTAGGTATGGAGATACCGACGATCGAATCTCGGGCAAGTAACATACCGAAGAACAAAGGGGACGTTATACGGGATTAACTAAATCCTTGACATAGAGGTTCGACCGATAAAGATCTTCGTAGAATATGTAGGAACCAATGTGGATGTCCAGGTCCCGCCATTGGTTATTGACCGTAGAGGTGTCTCGGTCATGTCTACATAGTTCTCGAACCCGCAGGGTCTGCACACTTAAGGTTCGGTGACGTTTCGGTAGTGTAGAGTTATGTATGGTGGTGACCGAAGTTTGTTCGGAGTCCCGGATGAGATCCCGGACATCACGAGGAGCTCCGGAATGGTCCGGAGGTAAAGATTCATATATAGGAAGTCCCAGTTTGGTTTCCGGAAAAGTTTCGGGCTCATCGGTAGTGTACCGGGAGTGCCGGTAGTGTACCGGGAGTGCCGGTAGTGTACCGGGAGGCCTCCGGGAGGGGTATTTCGACCCCAAGAGGTCCATGGGCTGTGGGAGAATAATAACCAGCCCTTAGTGGGCTGGGAAAACAGCCACAAAGGCCCATGGCGCAGGAGAGAAAGTCCTAAAGCAAAAAGTGGAAAATCAGCCAATAGGAGGCAATCCTACTCCAACTAGGATTGGAGGTGAAGTAGGATTTCTTCCCACCTCCTATTTCGGCCGACCCAAAGGCCTTGGCTGCCTCTCCTCTCCTCTCCTCCTATATATACTAGTGGATTGGGTGGTTTTTGGACAGAATTTCCGGCCACGTGCTACCCGTTTCACCGATGCACAGTTTCTCCTCTAGATCGGTTTTCCGCGGCGCTTAGGCGAAGCCCTGCCGGAATCACTCCACCACCATCACCGGAGCGCCGTCACGCTGCCGGTGAACTCTCTCTCCTCTCCACCTCCTCTTGCTGGATCAAGATGGTGGAGATCGTCATCAAGCTGCACGTGTGCTGAACGCGGAGGTGCCGTCCGTTCGGCGCTAGATCGGAAGGACCGTGATCGAGATCGCGAGACGGTTCGTGATGAGATCGCGGAACGGATCGTGATGAGTTCGCGGGACAGATCGTGATCAACATCGTGGGACGGATCGTGATGAGTTCACGGGACGGATCGTGATTGGATCGCGGGACGGATCGTGATGAGATCGCGGGACGCTCGGCGATTTGGATCGCGAAGATGTTCGACTACACCAACCGCGTTTCTTAACGCTTCCCGCTTAGCGATCTACAAGGGTACGTAGATCCACTCTCCCTCTCGTAGATGCTCATCACCATGGATAGGTTTGCGTGTGCGTAGGAAAATTTTTGTTTCCCATGCGACGTTCCCCAACAGTGGTATCAGAGCAAGGTTGATGGTTCGATGAGATCTCGAGTAGAACACAAAAGGTTTGTGGGCGTTGATGCTTAGATTGCTTCCTCCCTTGGTCGTATTTTGGTTCAGCGGGATTGTGAGATGAAGCGGCCCGGACCAACATTACTCGTACGCTTACGAGAGACCGGTTCCCTCGACGCAACTTGTTGCTTAGATGGCTTGCGGGTGACAGTTTCTCTCACTTTAGTTGGATCGGATCCGACAAAGGCGGTCCTTGAGAAGGATGAAAAGCAATCTATGTATCACCGTTGTGGTTTATGTGTAGGTGAGAATCGTTCTTGCTAGATACCCGTAGCAGCCACGTAAAACATGCAACAACAATTAGAGGACGTCTAACTTGTTTTTGCAGGGTATGTTGTGATGTGATATGGCCAATTACATGATGAGATATATGTGATGTATGAGATGATCATGTGATGTATAGAATTTCACGACTTGCATGTCGTTGAGTACGGCAACCGGCAGGAGCCATAGGGTTGTCTTTAATTATTGTATGACCTGCGTGTCAATCATTAAGCGCTATGTAATGCTTTACTTTATCGCTAAGCAGTAGCAATAGAAGTAGAAGCAGGGCTGGCGCCACAACCCCAATGGCAACACATTGATGGAGATCAAGATGATGGAGATCATGGTGTTGTGCCGGTGATGATGGAGATCATGCCGGTGTTTCGAAGATGGAGATCTTAAACACAAGTTCATGGCCATATCATGTCACTTATGAATTGCATGAGATGTTAATCCTTTTTATGCACCTTATTTTGCTTAGGACGACGGTAGCATTATAAGGTGATCCCTCACTTAATTTCAAGCTAAATTGTGTTCTCCCCGAATGTGCACCGTTGCGAAAGTTCGTCGTGTTGAGACACCACGTGATGATCGGGTGTGATAGACTCTACGTTCACATACAACGGGTGCAAGCCAGTGTTGCACATGCAGAACATTCGGGTTAAACTTGACGAGCCTAGCATGTACAGACATGGCCTCGGAACACGAGAGACCGAAAGGTCGAACATGAGTCATATAGTAGATATGATCAACATAATGATGTTCACCATTGCAGCCACCTCAACTCACGTGATGATCGGACTTGAGTTGGTGAATTTGGATCATGTATCACTCGAATGATCGGAGGGATGTCAATTTGAGTGGGAGTTCTTAAATAATATGATTAATTGAACTCATTATCATGAACATAGTCAAAGTGTCTTTGCAAATTATGTTGTAGATTACTAGCTCTCGTTGTGGCTCCCTTGTATTTTTATATGTTCCTAGAGAAATAGAATTGAAAGATGTTGGTAGCAATATTGCGGACTGGGTCCGTGATCTGAGGATTGTCCTCATTGCTGCACAGAAGGCTTATGTCCTTAATGCACCGCTCGGTGCGCCACCCCCTCTAGCGTTGTCTATAGATGTTGTGAACATCTGACAGGCACGTTTCGATGACTACTTGATAGTTTTGTGCGTCATGCATTACGGCTTAGAATTGAGGCTCCGAAACGTTTTGAACGTCACAGAACATATGAGATGTTCTAGGGGCAGAGATTGTGATCTCAGGCTCGTGCCTGTGTTGCGAGATATGAGATCTCCAACAAGATTCTTTGCCTGTAAGATGAAGGAGAATAGCTCAATCGTTGAGCATGTACTCAGATTGTCTGGGTACTACAATCGCTTGAATCAAGTGGGAGTTGATCTTCCAGATAAGATAGTGATTGATATAGTTCTCCAAGTCACTGTCACTAAAGCTACTAGAACTTAAGTGATGAACTATAATACACCAGGGATAGAAGTATTGATCCCTGAGCTGTTCGCGATGTTTGACACCGCGAAGGTAGAAATCAAGAAGGAGCGTCAAGTGTTGATGGTTAATCAAACCACTAGTTTCGAAAAGGGCAAGATCAAGGAGGGAAACTTCATGGATAGCAAGTCAGTTGCTGCTCCAGTGAAGCAACCCAAAGTTGAACTCAAACCCGAGACTAAGTGCTTCTATTATGAGGTGAGAGGTCGCTGAAGCGGAACAACCCTAGATACTTGGTAGATAAGAAGGCTGGCAACATTGATAGAAGTATATTTGATATACGAGTTACTAATGTGTACCTTGCTAGTACTCTTAGTAGCACCTGGGTATTGGATACCGGTTCGGTTGCTAAATGTTAGTAACTCGAAATAAAAGCTACGGAATAAACGGAGAACTAGCTAAGGGTGAGGTGACGATATGTGTTGGAAGTGTTTCCAAGGTTGATGTGATCAACATCGCACGCTCTCTCTACCTTCAGGATTAGTGACGAACCTAAATAAATGTTATTTGGTGTTTTGCGTTGAGCATGAACATGATTAGATCATGTTTATTGCAATACGGTTATTCATTTAAGTTAGAGAATAATGGTTATTCTGTTTACATGAATAATACCTTCAATGGTCATGCACCCAGTGAGAATGGTTTGTTGAAATCTTGATCGTAGTATTACACATGTTCATAACATTGATGTCAAAAGATACAAAGTTAATAATGATAGTACCACATATTTGTGGCACTGCCGCTAAATGTCATATTGGTATAAAGCGCATGTAGAAACTCCATGCTGATGGATATTTGGACTCATTCGATTTCGAATCGGTTGAGACATGCGAACCATGCCTCTTGGGCAAGATGACTAAAGGACCCCGTTGGATGGAGCGGGCAAGTGATTCATTGGAAATGATACATGTTGATGTATGCAATCTAGTGAGTCTTGTAGTGTGCAGTGGATATCGTTATTTTCTTACCTTCACTGATGATTTGAGTAGATATAGTGTATATTTACTTAATGAAACACAAGTCTGAATCGTTTGAAAGGTTCAAGCAAATTCAGAGTGAAGTTTAAAGATCATCGTGACAAGAAGATAAAAATGACTGCGATATGATCGTGGAGGTGAATATCTGAGTCACGAGTTTGGCATACAACTTAAGACAATGTGAAAGTTGTTTCACAACTAAACGCCACCTGGAACACCATAGTGTGATGGTGTGTCCGAACATCATAGTTATGCTCTATTGGACATGGTGCGTACTATGATGTCTCTTGTCGTTTTACTACTATAATTTTGGGGTTATGCATTAGAGACAACTACATTCACTTTAAATAGGGCACCATCTAAATCCGTTGAGATGACACCATATGAATTATGGTTTGATAGAAACCTAAGCTGTCGTTTCTTAATACTTGGGGCTGCGGCACTTGTGTGAAAAATGTTTTCACCTAATGAGGTCGAACCCAAGGCGGACAAATGCATCTTCATAGAATACCCTAAGATCAGTTGGGTGAACCTTCTATCTCAGATCCGAGTGCAAAGTGGTTGTTACTAAAACGGATCCTTTCTCGAGGAAAGGTTTCTCTCGAAAGAATTGAGTGGGAGGAAGATAGAACTTGATGAGGTTGTTAAACCTTTGTTCAACCAGAGAGTAGCGCAGCGCAGAAAGATGTTTCTGTGAAGCCTACGTTAGTTGAAGAGGAAGTTAATGATGATGATCATGAAGCTTCAGGATCAAGTTACTATCGAACTTCGTGGGTCGACAAGGATGTGTACTGCTCCTAAGCGGTACGACAACCCTGTCTTCGAGGTCATGTTGTTGGACAGCGATGAACCTACGAGCTATGGAGAAGCGATGATGGGCCCGGATTCCGACAAATGGTTAGAGACCATGAAATCCGAGATAGGATCCATTTATGAAAACCAAGTATAGACTTTGGTAGACTTGCTCGTTAGACGGCAGGTCGTTGAGTACAAATGGACCTTTAGAATGAAGACAGACACTGATGGTGAATGTCACCATTTGTAAAGCTCGACTTGTTGCAAAGTTGTTTGTGACAAGTTCAAGGAGTTGAATGCGAGGAGGCTTTCTCACTCGTAGCGATGCTAAAAGTCTGTTGGAATTATGTTAGCAGTTGCTGCATTTTCAATTACGAAATCTGGCAGATGGATGTCAAAACGTCGTTTCCTTAACGGTTTACTTAAGGAAAGGTTGTATGTGATACAACCAGAAGGTTTTGTCAGTCCTAAGGATGCTAAAAGATGAGAGAGCTTCAGTGATCCTTCTATGGACTGAAGCAAGCATCTCGGAGTTGGAATATACACTTTGATGAGGTGATCAAAGTTTTTGTAGTTTATACAAAGTTTACGAGAAACTTGTATTTGCAATAAAGTGAGTGGGAGCACTATAGAGTTTCTGATAAGTATATGTGGTTGACATATTGTTGATCGGAAATAATGTAGAATTTCTGGAAGGCATAAAAGGTTGTTTGAAAAGTGTTTTTCAAATGAAGACCTGGATAAAGCTACCTAATTGTTGAGCATCAAAATCTATAGAGATAGATCAAGATGCTTGATGAGACTTTCAATGAGTGCATACCTTGACAAGATTTTGAAAGAGTTCAAAATGGATCAGCCAGAGAAATAGTTCTCGTCTGATTTGTAAGGTGTGAAGTTGAGTGAGACTCAAAGCTCGACAACGGCAGAAGAAAGAGAAAGGATGAATGTCGTCCCCTATGCCTTAGCCATAGGCTCTATATTATGCCATGCTGTGTACCACACCTATGTGTGCCTTGCCACGAGTCTGTCAGGGGGTACAAGAGTGGTCCAGGAGTGGATCACTGGACAGCGGTCGGAATTATCCTTAGTAACCAGAGGACTAAGGAAATGTTTCTTGATTATGGAGGTGATAAAGAGTTCGTCGTAAAGAGTTACGTCGATGCAAGCTTTAACACCTATCCAGATGACTAGTAGTAGCAATCTGGATACGTATAGTGGAGCAGCCATTTGGAAATAGTACCAAGTGGAGTGTGGTAGCAGTGTTTACGGTTTGACATAGAGATTTGCAAAGTACACACGGATCTGAATATCGCAGACCCGTTGACTATAAGACCTCTCTCACATGCAAAGCATGATCGAGCCCCAAAACTCATTGGGTGTTAGATTCATAACAATGCGAATCACATGGTGATGTGAACTAGATTATTGACTCTAGTGCAAGTGGGAGACTGTTGGAAATATGCCCTAGAGGCAATAATAAATTAGTTATTATCATATTTCCTTGTTCATGATAATCGTTTATTATCCATGCTATAATTGTATTGATCGGAGACTTAAATGCATGTGTGGATACATAGACAAAACCATGTCCCTAGTATGCCTCTAATGGACTAGCTCGTTGATCAAAGGATGGTTAAGGTTTCCTAGCCATGGACATGAGATGTCATTTGATAACGGGATCACATCATTAGGAGAATGATGTGATGGATAAGACCCAAACTACAAACATAGCATATGATCGTGTCAGTTTATTGCTACTGTTTTCTGCATGTCAAGTATATGTTCCTATGACCATGAGATCATGCAACTCACGGATATCGGAGGAGTGCCTTGTGTGTATCAAACGTCGCAACGTAACTGGGTGACTATAAAGGTGCTCTACAGGTATCTCCGATGGTGTTTGTTGAGTTGGCATGGATCGAGACTGGGATTTGTTACTCCGTGTGACGGAGAGGTATCTCAGGGCCCACTCGGTAATACAACATCACAACAAGCCTTGCAAGCAATGTGGCTAAGTGTTAGTCACGGTATCTTGTATTACGGAACGAGTAAAGAGACTTGCCAGTAACGAGGTTGAACTAGGTATGGAGATACCGACGATCGAATCTCGGGCAAGTAACATACCGAAGAACAAAGGGGACGTTATACGGGATTAACTAAATCCTTGACATAGAGGTTCGACCGATAAAGATCTTCGTAGAATATGTAGGAACCAATGTGGATGTCCAGGTCCCGCCATTGGTTATTGACCGTAGAGGTGTCTCGGTCATGTCTACATAGTTCTCGAACCCGCAGGGTCTGCACACTTAAGGTTCGGTGACGTTTCGGTAGTGTAGAGTTATGTATGGTGGTGACCGAAGTTTGTTCGGAGTCCCGGATGAGATCCCGGACATCACGAGGAGCTCCGGAATGGTCCGGAGGTAAAGATTCATATATAGGAAGTCCCAGTTTGGTTTCCGGAAAAGTTTCGGGCTCATCGGTAGTGTACCGGGAGTGCCGGTAGTGTACCGGGAGTGCCGGTAGTGTACCGGGAGGCCTCCGGGAGGGGTATTTCGACCCCAAGAGGTCCATGGGCTGTGGGAGAATAATAACCAGCCCTTAGTGGGCTGGGAAAACAGCCACAAAGGCCCATGGCGCAGGAGAGAAAGTCCTAAAGCAAAAAGTGGAAAATCAGCCAATAGGAGGCAATCCTACTCCAACTAGGATTGGAGGTGAAGTAGGATTTCTTCCCACCTCCTATTTCGGCCGACCCAAAGGCCTTGGCTGCCTCTCCTCTCCTCTCCTCCTATATATACTAGTGGATTGGGTGGTTTTTGGACAGAATTTCCGGCCACGTGCTACCCGTTTCACCGATGCACAGTTTCTCCTCTAGATCGGTTTTCCGCGGCGCTTAGGCGAAGCCCTGCCGGAATCACTCCACCACCATCACCGGAGCGCCGTCACGCTGCCGGTGAACTCTCTCTCCTCTCCACCTCCTCTTGCTGGATCAAGATGGTGGAGATCGTCATCAAGCTGCACGTGTGCTGAACGCGGAGGTGCCGTCCGTTCGGCGCTAGATCGGAAGGACCGTGATCGAGATCGCGAGACGGTTCGTGATGAGATCGCGGAACGGATCGTGATGAGTTCGCGGGACAGATCGTGATCAACATCGTGGGACGGATCGTGATGAGTTCACGGGACGGATCGTGATTGGATCGCGGGACGGATCGTGATGAGATCGCGGGACGCTCGGCGATTTGGATCGCGAAGATGTTCGACTACACCAACCGCGTTTCTTAACGCTTCCCGCTTAGCGATCTACAAGGGTACGTAGATCCACTCTCCCTCTCGTAGATGCTCATCACCATGGATAGGTTTGCGTGTGCGTAGGAAAATTTTTGTTTCCCATGCGACGTTCCCCAACAGCATGAGCCTTGTGTGGGAGTTTCCACCATCCCACTAAGGGCTGATATTCACTCTCTCACAGACCATGAAGCCTCTTGGGTCGAAATACCCCTCCCGGAGGTCTCCCGGTACACTACCGACACTCCCAGTACACTACCGATAAGCCCAGAACTTTTCCGGTGACCAAAACAGGACTTCCTATATATGAATCTTTACCTCCGGACCATTCCGGAGCTCCTCGTGACGTCCAGGATCTCATACGGGACTCCGAACAAACTTCGGTCACCACCATAGATAACTCTATATTACCGAAACGTCACCAAACCTTAAGTGTGCAGAACCTGCGGGTTCGAGATCTATGTAGACATGACCGAGACACCTTTACGGTCAATAAACAATGGCGGGACCTGGATGTCCACATTAGTTCCTACATATTCTATGAAGATCTTTATCGATCGAACCTCTATGTCAAGGATTCAGTTAATCCCGTATGATATTCCCTTTGTTCTTCGGTATGTTACTTGCCCGAGATTCGGTCGTCGGTATCTCCATACCTAGTTCAACCTCGTTACTGGCAAGTCTCTTTACTCGTTCCATAATACAAGATCCTGTGACTAACACTTAGTCACATTGCTTGCAAGGCTTATTGTGATGTTGTATTACCGAGTGGGCCCTGAGATACCTCTCCGTCACACGGAGTAACAAATCCCAGTCTTAATCCATGCCAACTCAACACACACCCTCGGAGACACCTGTAGAGCACCTTTACAGTCACCCAGTTACGTTGCGACGTTTGATACACACAAGGTACTCCTCCGATATCTGTGAGTTGCATGATCTCATGGTCATAGGAACATATACTTGACATATAGAAAACAGTAGCAATAAACTTACACGATCATAAGCTACGTTTGTAGTTTGGGTCTTGTCCATCACATCATTCTCCTAATGAAGTGATCCCGTTATCAAATGACATCTCATGTCCATGGCTAGGAAACCTTAACCATCTTTCAATCAACGAGCTAGTTCACTAGAGGCATACTAGGGACATTGTGTTTGTCTATGTATCCACACATGTATCCATGTTTCCAATTAATACAATTATAGCATGGATAATAAACTATTATCATGAACAAGGAAATACAATAATAAACACTTTATTTATTGCCTCTAGGGCATATTTCCAACAGTATCCCACTTGCACTAGAGTCAATAATCTAGTTCACATCACTATGTGATTTACATTGTAATGAATCGAACACCCATGCAGTTCTGGTGTTGATCATGTTTAGCCCTTGGATGAGGTTTAGTCAATGGGTCTGCAACATTCAGATCCATGTGCACTTTGCAAATATTTATGTCTTTCTCAAAGATGTAATCACGGATGGAGTTGAAGCGTCGCTTTATGTGTATGGTCCTCTTGTGAAACCTTGGTTCCTTGGCCAGAGTAATGGCACCAGTGTTGTCACAGAACAAGTTCATTGGATTCAGTGCACTGGGCACTACTCCAAGATCTGTCATGAACTGCTTCATCTAGACACCTTCCTTCGCCGCCTCCGAGGCTGCGATGTATTCCGCTTCGCACGTAGAATCAGCTACCCCGCTTTTCTTGGAACTAGACCAGCTTACCGCTCCCCCGTTAAGAATAATTACGTATCTGGTTTGTGACTTAGAGTCGTCCGGATCAGTGTCAAAGCTTGCATTGACGTAACCCTTTACAACAAGCTCTTCATCACTTCCATAAACGAGAAACATTTCCTTAGTCCTTTTCAGGTACTTAAGGATATTCTTGACCGCTTGCCAGTGCTCCATTCCAGGATCACTTTGAAACCTTCCGACCATACTTATGGCAAGGCTGACATCGGGTCTTGTGCATAGCATTGCATACATGATAGAGCCTACGGCTGAAGCATAAGGGATGACACTCATCTTTTCTCTATCTTCTGCAGTTGCTAGGTATTTAGTCTTACTCAACTTCACACCTTGTAATACAGGCAAGAACCCCTTCTTGGACTGTTCCATTTTGAACTTCTTCAAAACTTTATCAAGGTATGTGCTCTATGAAAGTGCTATTAAGCGTCTCGATCTATCTCTATAGATCTTAATGCCTAATATGAAAGCAGCTTCTCCTAGGTCCTTCATTAAAAAACTCTTGTTCAAATATTCCTTCACGCTTTCCAGCATTTCTATATTATTTCCAATCAGTAATATGTCATCCACATATAATACTAGAAATGCTATAGAGCTCCCACTCACTTTCTTGTAAATACAAGCTTCTCCGTAAACTTGTATAAACTCAAACGCTTTGATCACCTCATCAAAGCGCTTATTCCAACTCCGACATGCTTGCACCAGTCCATAAATGGATCGCTGGAGTTTGCAAACTTTGTCAGCATTCTCTGGATCGACAAAACCTTGGGGTTGCATCATATACAACTCTTCCTCAAGGAAACCGTTGAGGAACGCTGTTTTTACAACCATCTGCCAAATTTCATAGTCGAAATAGGCAGCTATTGAAGCTTTTTGACATAAGCATCACATCCCCAAACTTTAAGAAACGACAACTTTGGCTTCTTGCCAAACCACAGTTCATATGGCGTCGTCTCAATGGATTTTGATGGTGCCCTATTTAAAGTGAATGCAGCTATCTCTAATGCATAACCCCAAAACGATACTGGCAACTCAGCAAGAGACATCATAGAACGTACCATATCTAGTAAGGTTCGATTACGACGTTCAGACACACCATTACGCTGTGGTGTTCCGGGCGGTGTCAACTGTGAAACAATTCCACACTGTCTTAAGTGACTGCCAAACTCATAACTCAGATATTCACCTGCTCGATCAGATCGCAGGAACTTAATATTCTTGTTACGATGATTCTCAACTTCACTCTAAAATTGCTTGAACTTTTCAAACATTTCAGACTTGTGTTTCATTAAGTAAATATACCCATATCAACTTAAGTCATCAGTGAAGATGAGAAAATAACGATATCCACCACGCGCTGTAACATTCATTGGACCGCACACATCAGTGTGTATGATTTCCAATAAGTCACTCGCCCGTTCCATTGTTCCAGAGAACGGCGTTTTAGTCATCTTGCCCATGAGGCATGGTACACATGTGTCAAGTGATTCAAAATCAAGTGACTACAAAATTCCATCAGCATGGAGCTTCCTCATGCGTTTTACACCAATATGACCTAAACGGCTGTGCCACAAGAAAGTGGTACTATCATTATCAATTCTACATCTTTTGGCATCAATGTTATGAACATGTGTGTCATCACTATCAAGATTCAATATTAATAAACCCCTAACATTGGGTGCATGACCATAAAAGATATTACTCATATAAATAGAACAACCTTTATTCTCTGATTTAAATGAGTAACCGTCTCGCAATAAAAAAGATCCAGATATAATGTTCATGCTTAACGCAGGCACTAAATAATAATTATTCAGGTTCATCACTAATACCGATGGTAATCGAAGAGAGAGCATGCCGACGGCGAGCACATCAACCTTGGAACCATTTCCCACGCGCATCGTCACTTCGTCCTTTGCCAGCCTTCGTTTATTCCGTAGTTCCTGCTTTGAGTTGCAAATGTGAGCAACCGAACCGGTATCAAATACCCAGGCACTACTACGAGAGCTAGTAAGGTACACATCAATAACATGTATATCATATATACCTTGTTTGCCGTTGGCCGCCTTCTTGTCAACTAGGTACTTGGGACAGTTCCGTTTCCAGTGACCAGTTCCTTTGCAATGAAAGCACTCAGTTTTTGGCTTGGGTCCATCCTTGGGCTTCTTTGCAGGAGTAGCAACTGCTTTGCCATCCTTGTTGGTTTTACCCTTCTTGCCCTTGCCCTTGACTTTGCCATTTTTCTTGAAACTAGTGGTTTTATTGACCATCAACACTTGATGTTCTTTCTGGATTTCAGACTCAGCGACTTTTAGCATCGCAAACAGCTCGACGACGGACTTGTTCATCCCGTGCATGTTATAGTTCATCACAAAGCTCTTGTAACTAGGTCGCAATGATTGAAGAACGCTGTCAGTGATCGCCTCTAGCGGAAGGGCAATTCTCAACTCCGCTAGACGAGTTGAATACCCAGACATTCTGAGTATATGTTCACTGATAGACCCGTTCTCCTCCATCTTGCAAGCATAGAACTTATCGGAGGTTTCATAACTCTCGATCCGGGCGTTCTTCTGAAAGATAAAATTCAACTCCTGGAACATCTCATATGCTCCATGACGTTCAAAACGTCTTTGAAGTCCCAGTTCTAAGCCATACAATATTGCACACTGAACTATTGAGTAATCTCCAGTACGTGCCTCCCAAGCGTTCTTAACGTCTTCGGAGGTCATGTCTTCTGGTTGGTCACCAAGCGGTGCATCAAGGACATATGATTTCTGGGAAGCCGTGAGGATAAACCTCAGATTACGGGCCCAGTCAACAAAGTTACCTCCATCATCTTTCAGTTTAGCTTTCTCTAGGAACGCATTAAAATTCAGGGGTGCTACTGCGCAAGCCATTGATCTACAACATAAATATGCAAAGTTCACTTAGACTATTATTCAAGGTAATGAGTTTAGTTAATCAAATTACTATAGCTCCCACTCAAATTGACATCCCTCAGGTCATCTGAGTGTCACATGATCCAAATCCACCATCTCAAGTCCGATCATCTCGTGAGTTGAGGTGGCTTCAATGGTGAACATCATTATGTTGATCATATCTACTATATGACTCATGTTCGACCTTTCGGTCTCTTGTGTTCCGAGGCCATGTCTGTACATGCTAGGCTCGTCAAGTTTAACCCGAGTGTTCTGCGCGTGCAACACTGGCTTGCACCCATTGTATGTGAACGTAGAGTCTATCACACCCGATCATCACATGGTGTCTCAACACGACGAACTTTCGCAACAGTGCACACTCGGGGAGAACACAATTTTATCTTGAAATTAAAGTGAGGGATCACCTTATAATGCTACCGCCGTACTAAGCATAACAAGGTGCATAAAACGATTAACATCACATGCAATTCATAAGTGACATGATATGGCCATGAACTTGTGCTTTTGATCTCCATCTTGAAAGCACCGGCATGATCTTCATCGTCACCGGCACGACACCATGATCTCCATCATCTTGATCTCCATCAACGTGTCGCCATCTAGGTTGTCACGCCCTGCATGCTTCTACTACTATTGCTACTGTTTAGCGATAAAGTAAAGCATTACATAGCGCTTACTGATTGACACGCAGGTCATACAATAATTAAAGACAACCCTATGGCTCCTAACGGTTGCCGTACTCATCGACATGCAAGTCGTGAAATTCTATACATCACATGATCATCTCATACATCACATATATCACATGATGTAATTGGCCACATCACATCACAACATACCCTGCAAAAACAAGTTAGACGTCCTCTAATTGTTGTTGCATGTTTTACGTGGCTGCTACGGGTTTCTAGTAAGAACGATTCTCACCTACGCATAAACCACAACGGTGATACATAATTTGCTTTTCAACCTTCTCAAGGACCGCCTTTGTTGAATCCGATCCAACTAAAGTGAGAGAAACTGCCGCCCGCAAGCCATCTAGGCAACAAGTTGCCTCGAGGGAACCGGTCTCTCGTAAGCGTACGAGTAATGTTGGTCCGGGCTGCTTCATCTCACAATACCACTGAACCAAAATCCGACCAAGGGAGGAAGCAATCTAAGCATCAACGCGCACAAACCTTTTGTGTTCTACTCGAGATCTCATCTACACATAGACCTAGCTCATGATGCCACTGTTGGAGAATGTTGCATGGGAAACAAAAAAATTCCTACGCACATGAAGATATATCCATGGTGATGAGCATCTACGAGAGGGAGAGTGGATCCATATACCCTTGTAGATCGCTAAGCGGGAAGCGTTAAGAAACGCGGTTGGTGTAGTCGAACGTCTTCGCGATCCAAATCGCCGTGCGTCCCGCGATCCCATCACGATCCGTCCCGCGATCCAATCACGATCCGTCCCGTGATCCGATCACGATCCGTACCACGAACTTGATCACGATCCGTCTCACGAACTTGATCACGATCCTTTCGATCTAGCACCGAACGGACGGCACCTCGGCGTTCAGCACACGTACAGCTTGATGACGATCTCCACCGTCTTGATCCAACAAGAAGGAGTGGAGAGGAAGAAGAGTTCTCCGGCAGCCTGGCAGCGCTCCGGAGATGGTGGTGGAGCAATTCCGGCAGGGCTTCGCCTAAGCACTGCAGAAAACCGATCTAGAGGAGAAACTATGCACTAGAGGAACGGGTAGCACGTGGCTGAAAATCTAGTGCAAAAACACTCAATACCACCAGTATATATAGGAGGAGAGGAGGAGAGGAGGCAGCTTGGCCTCCAAGCCTCCTAGGCTTCGGCCGAACTAGGAGAGGAGGAGTCCACCTCCTCCACTCCTAGTAGGATTAGGATTCATCCTTTTTTTTTCCTTTTTGCCTTTTTCCACCTTTTTCCTTTTGGGTTTTCTTCTCCAGCCACATGGGCCTTGTGTGGAAGTTTCCACCAGCCCACTAAGGGCTGATATTCACTCTCCCACAGCCCATGAAGCCTCTTGGGTCGAGATACCCCTCCCGAAGGTCTCCCGGTACACTCCCGGCACTCCCGGTACACTACCGATAAGCCCGAAACTTTTTCGGCGACCAGAACAGGACTTCCTATATATCAATCTTTCCCTTCAGACCATTTCGGAGCTCCTCGTGACGTCCAGGATCTCATTCGGGACTCCGAACAAACTTCGGTCACCGCCATACATAACTCTATACTACCGAAACGTCACCAAACCTTAAGTGTGCAGACCCTACGGGTTTGAAAACTATGTAGACATGAATGAGACACCTCTACGGTCAATAAGCAATGGCGGGACCTAGATGTCCACATTGGTTCCTACATATTCTACGAAGATCTTTATCGGTCGAACCTCTATGTCAAGGATTCGGTTAATCCCGTATGATGTTCCATTTGTTCTTCGGTATGTTACTTGCCCGAGATTCGATTGTCAGTATCTCCATACCTGTTCAACCTCATTACTGGCAAGTCTCTTTACTCGTTCCGTAATACAAGATCCCGTGAATAACACTTATTCACGTTGCTTGCAAGGCTTATTGTGATGTTGTATTACCGAGTGGGCCCTGAGATACCTCTCTGTCACACGGAGTAACAAATCCCAGTCTTGATCCATGCCAACTCAACAGACACCCTCGGAGACACCTGTAGAGCACCTTTATAGTCACCCAGTTACGTTGCGACGTTTGATACACACAAGGTACTCCTCCGATATCTGTGAGTTGCATGATCTCATGGTCATAGGAACATATACTTGACATGTAGAAAATAGTAGCAATATACTGACACAATCATAAGCTATGTTTGTAGTTTGGGTCTTGTCCATCACATCATTCTCCTAATGAAGTGATCCCGTTATCAAATGACATCTCATGTCCATGCCTAGGAAACCTTAACCATCTTTCAATCAACGAGCTAGTTCACTAGAGGCATACTAGGGACATTGTGTTTGTCTATGTAGCCACACATGTATCCATGTTTCCAATTAATACAATTATAGCATGGATAATAAACGATTATCATGAACAAGGAAATACAATAATAAACACTTTATTTATTGCCTCTAGGGCATATTTTCAACACTTGGTGTCTTGGCCAACCAGTACAGTTCATCTGGAACATCGTTGTCATTGATGAGCTTTGTTTGCAACCAACTGGCAAAAGTCTCCATGTGTTTACGTTCAATCCAGGGATCAGACAGCTCCGGGTTCTTGGACCGTACAATATCCTTGTGTTCCTCCATATATGGAGTCACCAAGGTGGAATTTTGTAGAACCGTGTAGTGTGCTTGAGTGAAAGAATGCCCGTCCATATTTATTGCTTCTTTCTTTCCTAATGTGCCTTCTCCGCCCAGTCTCCCCTCATGCCGCGATCCAGGAAGACCAATTGGCTTAATGTCAGGAAAAAAGTCAACACAAAACTCAATAACCTCCTCTGTTCCATATCCCTTGGCGATGCTTCCTTCTGGCCTAGCACGATTATGAACATATTTCTTTAAGACTCCCATGAACCTCTCAAAGGGGAACATATTGTGTAGAAATACAGGACACAGAATGTTAATCTCTTAGACTAGGTGCACTAGAACGTGCGTCATAATATTGAAGAAGGATGGAGGGAACACCAACTCGAAACTGATAAGACATTGGACCAGGTCATTCTGTAACATTGGTGGGATTTCTGGATCGATTACCTTCTGAGAAATTGCATTGAGGAATGCGCATAGCTTCACAATGGCTAATCAAATATTTTCCGGTAGAAGCCCCCTAAGTGCAACCAGAAGTAATTGCGTCATAATCACGTGGCAATCATGAGACTTTGTATTCGACGTGCAACCAGAAGTAATTGCGTCATAATCACGTGGCTAATCGAACATTTTTTGTCTGCCATATTTATTATTCCCTTTATATTCGACGAGAAGCCAGACGGGACATTGATACTGAGCAGGCATTCAAAAAAGATTTCCTTCTCTTGTTTCGTAAGAGTGTAGCTGGCAGGACCTTGATACTGCTTTGGAGGCATGCCGTCTTTTTCATTAATTCTTTGCTTGTCCTCCTGCGCCTCCGGTGTATCTTTTTTCTTTCCATACACGCCCAAGAAGCCTAGCAGGTTCACACAAAGATTCTTCGTCACATGCATCACGTCGATTGCATTGCGGACCTCTAGGGCTTTCCAATATTCAAGTTCCCAAAATATAGATTTCTTCTTCCACATGGGTGCATGTCCGTTGGCATCATTTGGAACAGATTGTCCGCCAGGACCCTTTCCAAAGATGACCTGTAAATCCTTGACCATATCAAATATATATTCACCAATACGGAGGCCAGGCTTCATCCAGTTATCTGGCTCACCTTTGAAATGGTTGTCTGCCTTTCTTAAGATATGCTTGATCGGTAGAAATCGACGATGTCCTAGGTACACAATCTTCTTACATTTATCCAAATATATACTTTCAGTATCATCTAAACTGTGCGTGCATGCATTGTATCCCTTGTTTGTATGTCCTAAAAGGTTACTAAGAGCAGGCCAAACATTGATGGTTACAAACAGCAATGCTCGTAGGTCAATTTCCTTCTGTGTGTGCGCCTAAGGTAGAAGTTCATAATGATGGTTACAACTGTAAAAGTTCATCAACTAGTGGCCTTAGGTAGACATCAATGTCGTTGTCAGGTTGCTTAGGGCCTTGAATGAGCACTGGCATCATAATGAACTTCCGCTTCATGCACAACCAAGGAGGAAGGTTGTAGATACATAGAGTCACGGGCCAAGTGCTCTGACTGGAGCTCTGCTCGCCAAAAGGATTCATGCCGTCTGTACTAAAACCAAACCATAAGTTCATTGCGTCAGCTGCAAAGTCCTCAAACTCCCTCTCGATTTTTCTCCACTGCGACCCATCAGCGGGTGCTCTCAACATCCCGTCTTTCTTACGTTCTTCTTTGTGCCATCGCAACAACTTGGCATGCTCTTTGTTTTGGTACAAACGTTTCAACCGTGGTATTATAGGAGCATACCACATCACCTTGGCAGGAACCCTCTTCCTGTCGCATTCGCCCTCCACATCACCAGGGTCATTGCAGGGGATATTACAGCGCAGTGCACCGCATACCGGGCATGCATCCAAATTCTCGTACTCCTCACCACGGTAGAGGATGCAGTCATTAGGGCATGCATGTATCTTCTGCACCTCTAATCCTAGAGGGCAGACAACCTTCTTTGCTTCGTACGTACTTTGAGGCAATTCGTTATCCTTTGGATGCATCTTCTTCATCATTATCAGCAATTCTTGAAATCCCTTGTCAGTTACACCATTCTTCGCCTTCCATTGCAGCAATTCCAGCGTGGCACCCAGCTTTTTCTGGTCATCTTCACAATTTGGATACAATAATTTCTTGTGATCCTCTAACATGCATTTCCACTTCAACCTCTCCTTATCATTTTCGCAGTTTCTCTTTGCATCAGCAATGACCTGACCCAAATCATCAGCGGACTCATCTGATGCCTCTTCTTCAGCTTCCCCCATTGATGCCTCTTCTTCAGCTTCCCCCATTGTTGTATCAGTGAATGGATAGTTTTCATCATCCCCTTCTTCTTCATTGTCTTCCATTATAACCCCTCTTTCTCCGTGCTTGGTCCAACAGCTATAGTCGGACATGAAACTAGACTTCAGCAGGTGGTAGTGAAGGGTTTTTGAGTTAGAGTAATTCCTATCATTCTTACAGTCACGACATGGACAACACATGAAACCATTCTGCTTAGTTGTCTCAGCCACACGAATAAAATCATGCAGGCCATTAAGAAACCCTGGACTTAGTCGGTCATCGTATATCCATTGCCGGCTCATGTTCACTACACAACATCGAAGTGACCAAATTAATACAACTTCATCATCACATTACAACCAAAAGTAGAGCTAGGAGTGACCAAATGTTATTACTGCAAATAACGGATACTTATAGTTCATACATATACATCTCATAAAACAACACCAACTATCTAAAACATGTGAATACAACAACAAATGCGATCATAATCGCAACTAAAGTAACAATTGAGCCAACAGCATAATGATACCAAGCCTCTTTATCAATGGCATATTTTCTAATATTTCTAAGCTTCAAGCGCATTCCAACCATCTTGTTCTTGTGATCATCGACAATATCGGCAACATGCAACTCCAATCCCATCTTCTCATCTTCAGTTCTTTTCAATTTTTCTTTCAAATGATCAATTTCTTTTTCAGCTTGTGTTAATTTCTCGAGCAGAATTGCATAGTCGGTTGGAATTTCTGGTTCAACTACTTCCTATAGATAAAAATATCTACGTCAATTTGGTGGCACAATTAATTGTCATAGACATTAGATGATGTGTGAAATAGTTATAAAAGATAATTAACGACATACCACATCTGAATCATAGACTGGACGAGGGCCGACGTGGGCGGATACCATAACCATTACACTATAGAATAACTAACAATAATACAAGTAAGTAAATCGTACACGCGGCTATCTAAATCATACAAGTAATTTCTTTTTAAATATTTTAAGAAGAACAAGAGGCTCACCAAGGTGGCCGGTGCCGCGACGAGACGGTGCGGACGATGGACGGTGGTTAGGACAGCCAGGGGTGGTGGGAAGGCACACCAAATAAACCACACCTACACACTTATGCAACCTAACAAGTTAATTTGAGATCAAATTGGATATAAATCAAATAAACTCCCACAAATCACATATCACATATCTTTGAGCATACCACAAGCTAATCTAGCAAGAGATGAAGGAGCAAAGTTGCTAACCTTTATGAACACTTGGATAGATGGGGTGCCTTTAAATCTTGACAAATCCTTGGCAAAATGGAGGATGAGCTTCGAGCAAGAAGAAGAACATGGGAAGGCACACCAAATAAACCACACCTACACATATGCAACCTAACAAGTTAATTTGAGCTCAAATTGGATATAAATCAAATAAACTCCCACAAATCACATATCACATATCTTTGAGCATACCACAAGCTAATCTAGCAAGATATGAAGGAGCAAAGTTGCTAACCTTTATGAACACTTGGATAGGTGGGGTGCCTTTAAATCTTGACAAATCCTTGGCAAAATGGAGGATGAGCTTCGAGCAAGAAGAAGAACAGGGGAGAAAACAGATCTCTTTCGATCGGTTGTGGACGGATGTATATGTAGGAAGTCTTTAGTACCGGCTGGTGTCACCAGCCGGTACTAAAGGTTGCCCTTTAGTACTGGCTGGTGACACCAGCCGGTACTAAAGGTGCAAGCGGAGCCCATGTCTGACCAAAACCCTACCACGCCCCCTTTAGTACCGGCTCGTGAGACGAACCGGTACTAAAGGTCCCTCACGAGCCGGTACTAAAGTTTGCCCTGCTCCTAGCCGTTGTAGCCGGCACGAACTGGGACTAATACCATATTTAGTACCGGTTCGTGACCAGACCGGGACTAAAGCTTGGGACGAAAGGTCTGTTTTCTACTAGTGTCAATAGAATTACTAGAAGCAACATCATTTGGTTTAGCCTTTTTATTGTTGCTACTAGATGAAGAATCTTTCTTGCCTTTGTTACTAGATTGCTTACTATTAACTTGAGGCATGAAAGTAGGCAAGAGTAGTCATTTGGCTAGATAAGATGAGGTCTTCTTTCGAAGATCATCATTGATAGCTTTGAGAAACTCATGCTCTTGCTCCAAGTTGAGCTTCTCGAAGCGTAGCTTCTCATGAGTTGTCACAAGCTCTCTATGATCTTCGAGAGTAGATTCATGAGCTAACTTAAGAATGTTTAGTTCTTTAGTTAGTTGTTCTATTTTAATCTTATCATCATCAGTTGACTTATCTTGACTAGCATGAGAATTATTAAGTTAATTTTGATCAATATCACTAGTTTTATCACAAAGCAAGTCATCACAACAAAGTAGATCATCTTCATCACTATCAAAATCAAGATATTCGGGGAGTGATACCTTGGGGCCTTTAGCCATGAAGCAACTTCCACTCCCTTCATTTGGTGAATCAAATAGATCGTAGGAGTTGGTAGTCACTATAGCAATTCCGGCAACACCATCATCTTGACAATAGTCAGTGTCAGAGTGATAGCTTCTCTCAGAGTTGTTGTCGGAGTCGGAGCTGGAAACCCAGTCACCAACGTGAGTTGATATTTTGTACTTGTGTAGCTCTTGGTGTATTTGTCCTTCTTCTCCAAATCTCTACTTCTCCTTGAGTGTCTTCGTTCATAACAATCATCTCTACTCCTTCTCTCTCTTTGTGGTGATTCATTCCTTGAGTTTCGTCTTCGAGGTGACTCTTCTCTTCTTTTGTAAGGAGCCGTGCACTCATTTGAGTAGTGTTCGGGCTTCCCACAATTGTAGCAATTGCGGTCATGGCTTGACGAACGCTTCTCTTCATATCTTGAGTTGGAGTTTCTTTCTTTGCTTCTTGTCTTATAGAACTTGTTGAATCTCTTGACCATGAGGCTTATTTCTTCATTGGTGACAAGGTTGTTACTTGAAGTTGCGGGAGCATCACTTGTGGCTTTGTAAGCACCGCTAGACTTGCGATGAAGCTCTTCTTTATCTTTGAGTGTCATCTCATGAGCAACAATCCTTCCAATGACTTCGGTAGGCTTGAGATCTTTGTAGTTTGGCATCATTTGGATCAATGTACACACAGTGTCGTATCTCTCATCCAAAGCTCTAAGTATCTTCTTGATGATGAATTTGTCTGTCATTTCTTCGCTTCCTAAGCCGGCAATCTCATTGGTGATGAGAGTTAGCCTAGAGTACATCTCTACGACTCCTTCACCATCCTTCATCTTGAACTTGTCAAGCTGACCTTGAAGAACATCTAACTTGGATTCCCTCACAGACTCGGTTCCTTCATGCATATCAACCAAAGTATCCCAAATCTCTTTTGCATTCTCAAGATGGCTGATTTTGTTGAATTCTTCGAGGCATAAGCAGTTGAAGAGAATGTGACATGATTGAGCATTGTATTGCAACATCTTCAATTCATCCGTGGTCGCTTCATGATCCGGTTCCCGTCCATCCGCAAAGAACTCACCAGGCAAGCCAACACGAATAACAGCCCAAACGGCGGGGTTATGACCAAGAATATGCATTTTCATTTTATGCTTCCAACTAGCAAAATTAGTGCCATCAAAGTACGGACCTCTACGATGATAACTTCCCTCACTAGACGCCATACTTCTCCTAGGTTGTGAGACCTAAGAAATGGAGACCAAGGCTCTGATACCACTTGTAGGACCGAAAGTATGGCTAGAGGGGGGTGATTAGAATACTTGACCAAACAAAAGTTTTGCCTATACCAACTTTTAGGGTTGACAGTTTTTAGCATTTCATGGCAAGTCAAGTACACCCTACACATGCAAGTCTAAGAGTATATAGCAGCGGAAAGTAACAACAAGCATGTATAGAAGGGATAGGGTAGGATGATCAAACGCAATTGTAGACACGATGATTTTTCCCGTGGTTCCGATAGGTGGTGCTATCGTACATCCACGTTTATGGAGTCTTCAACCCACGGAGGGTAATGAACGCGAGAGTCCACGGAGGGATCCACCCAAAATGGTCCACGAAGTAGCAACCTTGACTATTCCATACGGCTTCCGTCCACGAAGGACTAGCCTCACTATGGGGTAGATCTTCATGAAGTACGGGATCTCCTTGCCCTTACAAACTTCTTGGTTCACTCCACAACACAAAGTAGGAGGCTCCCAAGCGACACCTAACCAATCTAGGAGGCACCACCCTCCAAAAGGTAATAGGCTCGGTAATGACGATGAACTCCTTGCTCTTGTGCTTCGAGATGATAGAATCCTCAGCACACAATCACTCTCTCACAGATTTGGCTTGGTAGAAGAGATGATATTGGTGGAAAGCTACTTGGGGAGGCTAGAGATCAAGATCCATATGATAGGAGTGGAATATCTTGACTTCAACACAAGGGTAGGTGGTTCTCTCTCAGAAAATCTTACAGGATAGGTATGGAATAGTTCTGAGTGCTTCTCTTTCGAGTAGGTGGTGGTGAAGGGGTATATATAGGCATCCCCAAAAATCCAACCGTTACACACAATAAGTCAGACTCGGTGACACCGATGTGTAAATCTCGGTGGTACCGAAGTGACTTAAAGTTAGCAACTTTTGAATCTCGGTGAGATCGATGTAGAAATCTCGGTTGCACCGATAAGGTGACCAACGGTCGGATTTCCAATCTCGGTGTCGTCGATCCAACAATCCCAGTGGGACCGAAAAAGTGAATTTGCGTAACAGAAAGTTGGCAACCTAAACTCGGTGGCACCGATATGGAATCGGTTGCACCGAAGTGGATAGGGTTTGGATTGAGTCTGTCTAGGTTCTGGAATCGGTGGCACCGAAGTGGGAAAGTTGGTTGCACCGATTTTGAGTGTTGGGTATAGAACGGACTTTGGTGGGAGAGTTTGTGGATGTTTTTGGCGACTATCACTTGTGCACGTTTGAGCATATTGTTCACCAACAAGACCTTACCTGTTTTAATAGTATTGGCTTTCCTATGACTCAAAGTGATTTCTCACAAATATAAAATGTAGAGTCCTCTTGCTTGAAGCTTGGCCAACCTATTTCCTTGCATCTTGGGGTAATTCCACAATCTCCTTTTGCCAATCCTATCATTGAACATTTCCTGAAATATGCTTGGTGGAAAAATTAGTTCAATGACTTATATGTTCTACCAAAACCAGCAAGGGAGCAAATGTGCTTTCACAATGAAGCATCTGTCCTTGATGTTGGATGGTTCGGCCCGTGCTTGGCTGAATCGTTTGGCTCCTTCTAGCATCCACTGCTAGGAGGATCTTGCCCGAGTGTTCATCAGAACGTTCGAAGGCACTTGCAAGCGTCCTTCCGGTTTGATTTATTTGCAACATTGTGTTCAGAAGCCCAACGAGTCATTGAGGGATTACATTCAGCGCTGGTCCACTTTGCATCACATAGTGGAGAATGTTTCCGAGCACCGGGTTGTTTGTGCGTTCAAGGCTGGAGTGAAGTACAGAGAGCTTTACCTTAAGTTTGGGGGCACCGGAGACATTTCACTTAGTAAGATGATGGACATTGCCACTCGGTACGCGAATGGTGAGGAAGAAGACCGCCTACGTAGCGGCAAAAGAAAAGCAGTCGACAACGATGCCGACTGCAATTCCAGTCGGAAGCAGAAGCGGAAGACTCATGGCCCTGTTCAGGCAGAGGCAGCTGCTCTGGCGGCACAAGGAAAAAACAAGGGGAACTCCAAGGGACATTTCGCCCCTAAGAAAGGAAAAAGTAAATCGGGAACATATGTTCTTGATTTGCCGTGTGCAATCCACACGAGGAAAGACAAGGAAGGAAATTTGATATTGCCCAAACACACCACTCGACAGTGTCATCTATTGATCCAGCAGTTCAAGGAGGGTCAGTCGAGTGAGAAAACCCCTGAGAAAGAGGATGATGAAGATAAAGAAATGTTCCCCAGTGTCAATGCCACTCTGATGATTTTTGCTGAAGTTGAGAGCAAGAGTCGACTGAAAGTTATAAACAGAGAAGTCAACATGGTCGTTCCTGCAACCCCAAAGTACCTCAAATGGTCTCAGACAGCCATCACATTTGATCAGTCAGATCATCCTGATCATGTTGCCACACCCGGTCGACGGGATTTGGTGGTGGATCCCATTGTGGGAGGCGCTCGACTCTGAAAGGTCCTCATGGACGGAGGGAGTGGTCTGAATATTTTGTATGCAGACACCCTTAAGGGGATGGGCATTCCAATGTCTCGTCTTAGTGAGAGGAACATGCAATTCTACGGATTAATTCTAGGGAAGAAAGATAGATCACTCAGACAGATTGCATTAGATATGGTGTTCGGGAGAGATAAAAAAATTCTCAAAGAGAAGTTGACGTTTGAAGTCGTGGATTTCTAGAGCGCGTACCACGCAATCCTTGGTCGTCCAGCTTATGCTCATTTCATGGCCCATCCATCTTACGTGTATCTTAACCTGAAGATGCCTGGACCCAAGGGTGTGATCACAGTCAGTGGCAATCGACAAAGAGTTGAGGAGTGCCTCCAGCAGGGCTCTAAAATTGCTGATCATCAGATGGCTATGGTCGAGCTCGAGTAGTATAAGAAAAACGTTGATCCTGCTGAATTGCTGCGTGCCAAGAAGCCTGCTTCAGAGTCAGCTTTTCAGTCGTCAGGAGAGGTGAAAAAGGTGCACATTCACCCGACAGATCCTACTTCTGCCCCAACCAACATATCTTTGACACTCGACCAATGTTCAGGAAATTGGTAACTGGTAGCTACTCGGTCAGCTTGAGAGTAGCGATTAATCGATGAATCGTCCTATTAACTGGATTAATTGGTTGACCATTAATCGGTAGATTAAATAGAAACCTTCCAACTTATATCCAGATTTTTTATGTATTATACCATACTTCCATGCACCTAGCTATGCAATATACCAAAACATTCTATTATAGGCATATAAAAATAGACAAGAGGTGAAATTAATAATCGTTATACATCCAAATCTACGAATTCTAAAAATTCAAAATCATCAATTAAACATTTAAACTTGTCCATATACTTGCTAACATACATCACACAATATACAACAAATAACAACCAAAACCAACAGTTCCATCCACCAATCTGCAAAATTGTAATATATAATTGACTAATATATGATCGTTGGATTCTCAACTAAGATAGGGGGAAAATGTGTTCGTACCTTGCGTGTTGGTGACGCAATGGAGGAAGAGATTGGGGAGCCTCCCATGTGAGAGGACGTGGAGTAGCTAAGGGGGTGGGGTGGGGTCCAGGCAGATGACCAGAGTGGTAGAGCGGCTGGATCTTGGAGGTGTAGGGTGGTGGATGGCTCTGATGAGGACTTGGCTAGCCACCAACCAGGTTAGGAGGGGATGAAAGGAGGATGATGGAGCATGATGAGGGCCAAACCCTAGGTATTTAGTACCAAGAGGGGGTGGGAGGGGTTATGTGCCAAAATTTTGGGACTCATTTGCCCACCAGTTAACGGACCAATAGCGATTAATTGGTCTAGCAACTGATTAATCGGTATGATGATTGATTAAACGGTCTAACTGGCCAACTAATCGGCTTGGCAAGTTAATGTGATGAATACGTGCTATTCGATCCGGTCACCCAACGAGTAGCGATTAACTAGCAAGTTAACTAGTTAATCGGACAAATTCTTGAACAGTGCACTCGACAGCAAATAGGAAGCCGAGCTCATCCAGTTCCTCCGTGAGAAATGGGACAACTTCGCATGGAAGCGAGCTGACATGTCGAGGGTTCCCAGGGAACTGGCTGAGCACCGACCGAGGGTCGATCCTAAGGTTAAGCCGGTAAAAGAGCATTTGCGTCAATCCACAGAAGAGAAGAGGAAAGCAATCGATGAAGAGGTGGCTCTTCTCTTAACAGCCAAGTTCATCCGAGAGATTTACCACTCCGAGTGGCTGTGGAATGTCGTCAATGTCCCTAAGAAGGACAAGTCACTCCGTATGTGTATAGACTTCAAGAATATCAATTAGGTCTTCCTGAAAGATCATTTCCTACTCCCTCGCATTGATCAAATTGTTGACTCGACCGCGGGGTGTGAGCGTTTATCGTTTCTAGATGCGTACTCCGGCTACCATCAGATCTGTCTGTTCAGTCCGGATGAAATAAAAACAGCCTTCATCACCCCATTCGGGTGTTTCTGCTATATCACCATGCCCTTTGGTTTGAAGAATGTCAGTGCTACTTTCATGCGCATGATTCAGAAGTGTTTACTCGACCAGATCCCTCAGAATGTTGAAGCTTACATGGACAATATTGTCGTCAAATCCCGCAAAGGTTCCGACCTGTTGGCTGAGTTGGCTGAGACATTTGCCAATCTAAGGAAGTATGATATCAAACTGAATCTAGATAAATGTACATTCGGTGTCCCGGGAGGCAAGTTACTCGATTTTCTCGTTTCCGAACGAGGAATCGACGTAAATCCTGAGAAAATCAATGCCATTACCCGAATGAAAAGTCCCGTGCGAGTGCATGATGTTCAAAAGCTCATATGTTGTTTGGCAGCTTTGAGTCGATTCATTTCTCGTCTCGGTGAGAAGGCATTGCCTCTGTACCGACCGATGAAGAAGTCCGACACGTTCAAGTGGACTCCCAAAGCTGAAGCAGCATTTGTTGAGCTCAAAGCCCTGCTTTCCACCCAGCTGGTGCTTGCTGCTCTGCACAGCAAAGAGCCCTTGCTCCTGTACATTACGGCCACTACTTGGGTCGTTAGTACGGTTTTGACAGTCGAGCAAGAAGAAGAAGGCAAGGCATACAAGGTCCAACGTCCAGTCTACTACATTTCTGAAGTGTTGACTCCTTCGAAGCATTGTCTATCTGTCAGTGAAGAAGGTGGCACATTACTTTCAGGACCACTTGATTTCTGTCGTCAGTGATGCTCCATTGTCTGAGATTCTCAACAACCGAGATGCAACTGGTCGAGAAGTCAAATGGGCTATTGAATTCTTATATTTCGACATCAAGTTTGAAGCCAAGAAGGCGATCAAGTCCTAGGCACTTGCTGATTTCTTGGCCGAGTGGGTTGAACAACAGCAGCCAATCCAAGTTCACTCGGAATACTGGACCATGTTCTTTGATGGCTCAAAAATGCTGAATGGGTCTAGTGTGAGTGTTATTTTGGTGTCGCCAAAAGGCGGCAAACTCAGTTATGTCCTGCAGATTCATTTTGACTCCTCCAACAACGACGCAAAATATGAGGCACTTTTATATGGGTTGTGTATGGCCATTTCACTCGGCGTTAAGAGCCTGATGGTTTATGGCGACTCTGATTTGGTCGTCAATCAATTAATGAAAGAGTGGGATGTTCGGAACCCGCTATGACTGGATATTGTAATGTTGTTAGAAAACTGGATAGGAGGTTTGAAGGTTTGGAACTCCACCATGTTTCCCGAGTGAAGAATCAAGCGGCTAATGAGCTGGCAAAGATTGGATCCACTCGAAGGCCAGTCCAGAGCAATGTGTTCTTAGAGCATCTTCATACTCCTTCGGTGCAGGAAGATCCCTTCACTGAAGAGCCCCCACAAGTTATGAGAACTTCTGACCCGACTAAGGTTGATGTCCCTATGGTTATTGATCTGGTCATAGAGATTTTGGTCATCATTTCCGACTGGACAGTGCCCTACATTGCATATATTCTGAGGCAAGAACTCCCTGAAGATGAAGTTGAAGCCCGACAGATTGTGCGCAGATCCTAAGCTTTTACTGTTATCGATCATCAACTTTACACAGAAAGCACAACATGCGTGATTCAACAATGCATTTCTCCGGAAGAAGGTCGAATGATTCTGGAAGAAATCCACTCGGGGACCTGTGGCCACCATGCGTGTTCTCGGAAGATTGTAGCCAAAGCATACCGGGCTGGTTTTTTGTGTCCGCGAGCCAATGAGATGGCCAAGGACATTGTTGATCACTACGAAGGGTGCCAGTTCTACTCAAACTTGTCACACAAGCCTACGTCTGCCCTAAAGACTATTCCACCCATCTGGCTATTTTCTGTTTGGGGTTTGGATATGGTTGGTCTTTTTCAGACTGGACAAAGTGGATTTACTCATTTGGTTGTTGCGGTCGACAAGTTTACAAAGTGGATTGAGGCCCAACCTATCGAGAAGTTAAACTCCCACACTACGATCAAATTTATGAGAGAGATTATCTACCGGTATGGAGTCCCTCACAGTATTATCACAGATAATGACTCTAACTCCAACTCGGAAGAATTCAGACACTTCTGCCTCTCCCAAGGCACTCGGGTTGATTATGCATCCGTCGCTCACCCCCAAACCAATGGTCAAGCTGAGCGAGCCAATGGCCTCATCCTCCAAGGGCTGAAGTCTCGACTCATGTGTGACCTAGATCATGCAGCTAGAGCTTGGGTTACGGAATTACCATCTGTGTTGTGGGTCCTAGGGATGACTCCAAATCGGTTGACTGGAAGAACTCCTTTGTTCTTGGTACATGGAGCCAAAGCTGTTCTGCCGAGTGACTTGCTTCATAATTCTCCTCGAGTGGATCTCTACTGCTAAGCTGAAGCTGAGCAGGCAAGACAAGATGGCGTAGATCTCCTAGAAGAGGAGCGTGAGATGGCTTTGATTCGGACGACTGCATACTAGCAAGATCTGCGACGCTTCCATCCGAAGCACGTTAAGAGTCGATCGTTTCATGTGGGTGATTTGGTGCTCCGAGTGGATCAACAGCGACCGCACAAGCTTTCCCCAGCGTGGGAGGGACCTTTCGCCGTCACTAAGGCATTGAACAATGGAGCTTATCACCTCTACAACCTCACCTATACAACCTCAAGAAGAGGATAGATGAACCGCGAGCCTGGAATGCGGACCTGCTCTGACGTTTTTGTACCTGAAAACAGAGTTGTGTTGATCTAATAAAAGTGTTTCAGACAATGATGACTTCCGCAGTTTTTTGTCAATTCTGACCACACTATATCTCATTTGGGAACACTTCGGGTATCGAGCAATCCTCACACTCGGCGGCTTAGCTGCGAACATGCTTTCACCTAAGTTAAAATTCTCGTCGAGTGGATAGGAGCCCATTCACTCGGAGACTTAGCTGCGAACCAGTCTTCATCTAAGTTAAAAATTACTTAGAGTGTCGAGCAATCCTCGCACTCTGGGGCTTAGCTGCGAACACACTTTCGCCTAAGTTAAAACTCCTGCCGAGTGGATAGCAGTCCATTCGCTAGGATACTTAGCTGCGAACCAGTCTTCCTCTAAGTTCAAAATTACTCCGAGTGTCGAGTAATCCTCGCACTCGGGGGCTTAGCTTCAAACAACATTTTGTCTAAGTTAAAACTCATGCCGAGTGGATAGCAGTCCATTCATTCGGAGACTTAGCTGTGAACCAGTCTTCGTCTAAGTTCAAAATTACTCCGAGTGTCGAGCAATCCTCGCACTCAGGAACTTGGCATCGAACACACTTTCGCTTAAGTTAAAAACCTTTCCGAGTGGATGGTAGTCCGTTCACTCGGAAGCTTGGTTGCAAACCAATCTTCGGCCAGGTTTAAAACTACTCCGAGTGACGAGAATCCCCGCACTCGGGGGCTTGGCAGCGAACACGTTTTCGCCGAAGTTAAAAACCTTTCTGAATGGATAATAATCCATTCACTCGGAAGCTTGGTTGCGAACCAGTTTTCACTCAAGTTTAAAACTACTCCGAGTGTCAAGGAATCCAAGCTCTTGGCGGATTAGCCGCGAACAAGCCTTCCCTCAAGTTTAAAAGTTTTCGGACTGGCGAGCAATCCTCCCACTCGGGGGCTTAGCTGCGAACCAGCTTTTGCCTAAGTTAAAAATTTCTCCCGAGTGATAGACCTCTATTCTATTTGGGAATGAACATTTAAGTCAAAAAAAGATTGAAAGCAAATGCAGATAAATTTGAAGATTTCAGGGCAAAGTTATGCGTCCAAGCAAAGGTACTCAGGCTTAAAGCGTGAATGAAGTTTTAAGGCGACTAGATCTCCACTCGGCATTCCGAGGCGAATAAAAGTTTTCACTGGAATTAAAAGTTTTTCAAGCACCCGATGGACTTGCTGGCTCGACGAATGTATCCAAATCGATCCCATCTACAATCTGAGTGGCTGCATCAACGAAGGCCTCCATGAAGTCTTCAAATTGAAGCTTCTTCATATTCAGTAGCCAGAGTTCCTTCAATTTGTCCTATCTCACCTCCTTGCAATGGACCCTGACGAGTGAGAGCGCCACGTCGTGGATTTCTTCCAAGCTTGCACTCGACTGGGAATCTCATTGAGGCATGTCGTCATGGATACGAGATCAGTCTGGAAGGTGTCTTCGGGCCACAATTCCTTATCAATCCTTTCCAGCACAGCCTTCAGTCGAGTGATGTATGCTTGAACGCTCTGGAGAGCAGCATTGAGACGGAACATGTTCATAGCCATAGCATCTCCAACGGGCAACTTAGTGGGATCCAAGTTGGGTTCGATTTCTTCGGTCTCTTTTTCGAAGTCCTGGCAGAATTCTACACAGAGGAAGAGATAGAAGGATGGTTACGTTACTAGCCTACGGGAATTAAGGAAATGCACTCGGCAAGGAAAGTTACCATCAAGCATGATGTACATCTTGTTCGCGAAATCTCCCATGTGCTTCTCCTGACCATTGCACCACTTGGACAGTGGTTCTATTTTCCTGTTCCACTCGGCATGTTCATGCTTTAGTTTGGATGTTTTCTTCCTCGAGCTTCTTGGCTGCGGCAAGTTTCTTCTCGGCGGCTTCAGTCTTTTCCCTCGCCACCTTTTGAGCCTCGGCGAGCGCCTTGTCCTTGTCCTTCAACGCTTTCTTCATGGTATCTGAAGAAATAGCATTGTTGAGTTGTGCTTGGAGTCGACGGTTCTCATCTCGCACGTATGTTCGAGTGGAGCACTCTGTTCAAAGGATGGAAGGAAAAGTAACAGTACATGACAAGAATTACCTCCTAGAGTCCTCAGCTTAGTCTGCGCACGTTACAGGTTGTTCTTCGAGATCCTCAGATCCAATTGCAGCTGAATATTCTCCTTCTCCAGTTCCTTATACTGGGTGCCAAGTTCACAAGCTCTCTGAAATCAACAGAAAACAAAAAACAACAGTTCAGTCAATGCAGACAATAATAGTCGACTGTATTGCGGCCTGCCTCCCCACCCAACACCCTTGGACAGAATCATATCATGGTTGACGGAAATAAGGTCCGCACTGACAAGACCTACCCGGTTGGTTTCATGGATATGTCTGTCCTTATGCAGCGTCATATCATGGTTGATGGAAACAGGGTCCGCTCTGACAAGACCTACCCAGCTGGTTTCATGGATATTTTTATCCTTATGCAGCGTCCTATCATGGTTGATGGAAACGATGTTCAGGAAACTTACAGACTGGGTTCGACTGTTCTCGTTCCTAGGGTCAACAATTCACTCGACGGATCCAAGTTGCAAATATACTCTGTGTACAAAATAGGACCCTGAGTCCAAGTTCTTAAGACTACTCCTCCTCGTCATTGACAAATAGTAGTCTCGGGGACTCCACCTAGTGGGTGTACTCAGCATGCCCCCACTGGATTAGAAACAACTCGACTAGGCCCGACCTGTGGGAGTAAAAACTGTCTCTATCAGACCCCTGTCGAGGCAAGCACTCGACAACGGTCTCGGTGACTACACCCTGTGGGTGCACTCAGCGTGCCCCCACTGGACCTGCTACCACTCGACCTTTCGAGTAACGAGCAGACACAAAAATAAAAAAGAGCAAACAAAGTGCACAAGCATGCAGTTAATGTCTCTATCAGACCCCTGCCGAGGCAAGCACTCGACAATAGTCTCGGGGACTACACCTAGTGGGTGCACTCAATGTGCCCCCACTAGACCTGCTACCACTCGACCTGTCAAGTGACGAGCAGACAAAAAAAATCGACCTATCGAGTGATGATAAAGCAACGACAAGACCCCCGCCGAGGCAAGCACTCGATAGCGGTCTTGGGGACTGCACCCAGTGGGTGCACTCTGCGTGTCCCCACTGGAGCGGAAAACATTCGACTAGGACCTGATCTACTCGATAGAAAAACAAGGAAAGTTTACTTAATAAGGTAAACATCCACTTCAATAGAAATACCCAGTGGGTGTGCTATCGAGAAAGATAGGAAGTCAATTGGAAATAAACGCACAATGGCACTTACTCGAACTTTGAGGCGGAGCGCCGAGCTAACGTCATAGGCCACCTTGTTGGCTTCATACGCCGCCTTGGTACTCCGCATCATTTCTTCAGCTTGATCATAGCCTCCTTGGCAGCCCCAGGCTGGTCCTCAGGGACGCGGAATAGGGGGAACACATTCGTCGGAGGAGGAGATGATGTCTGGGTCGGTGCAGTCAAGGACACAGGAGGTTGGTCAATTGGTGCAGCAGCCATGGCAGTTCAAACAGCTGGTGGAGCACTCGATAGTGGAGTCACGAGCTCGCTTCTGGCTCGAGATGAGTCTCCTATATCTTGGGAGGAAGCAGGACTCGACCTTTGAGGCATGGGCACCGATGACGTTCTTCGGGTGCATACAGGCAGGGCGCCTAAGGCCACACCTTCACCCCTCATACCCCGAGGGTGCTCTTCATCGTCTTCCAGCTGCATGATCTCTGCAAATACCAATCGACGACATTAGCTTATTTAATCGGCAAGACATTTTCAAGAATATAAGTTGAAGTGAAGATTTGTTATACCTCATTGAGAAGTGGCCGCATTAGCAGTATCCACATCCATTTGCTCCTCTCCATCCCGTGGAGGCGATGTTATTGAGGTAGCAGCTTTCGTAGATCAAATTCCACTCGGTCAGCAAAAATTCGAAGTATTGCACATTAGCGAAAGAAGGAAATGGACACTTACGTTGAAACAACGATGACAGCTATCTTCATTCGGGGTAATGCCTTCCGGGGTTTCGGCACGGCTGATCTGGGCTGCTTCGCAACCCGTTCAATCGACTCAACCATCGAGGCCTGGTCCCATTTAGGGTTCCTACCACTCGACGCCAAAGTCTTACTCGGAGCAGTCACAAGGCCCTGACGCTGCTTGGATCGACTCTCGGTGCGCGGTGGGGACTCGACCTCCTCTTCATCCACGCCCAAGTCCTCGTAGTCGCCCTCACTGTCTTCGGCGTAATCAAAGTCCACGTTTCTGCCCTCGCTCTCCCCCCCCCCCATCCTCAGGATGATTACCATTTGGCACGAGCGAATACATTTTTGTCCATTCCTACAAAGTTCAAATAATCAAATCAGTCGACCAAATACTCAGTGTCTGGACAGAACAGCGTTATAGTCGACAAAGATATAATTTACGAGGTTCTTCGATGGATTGTCAGTA
Organism: Hordeum marinum; assembly: GCA_022496015.1. NCBI lineage: Eukaryota > Viridiplantae > Streptophyta > Magnoliopsida > Poales > Poaceae > Hordeum > Hordeum marinum. The sequence goes on along the minus strand of CM039674.1, from coordinate 553,973,037 downwards.
GAGAATGGCTTGATCCGTTAGGTTCCAAGGGGATTGTCGTAGGCTCCAGTGATACCCCGAAGCCATTGCTCGATAGTTTTCTTCGGGACCTCTTCCGGGTGCGTCCGAGTCGTGTCTGTGGGGCCAGAGTAATGCCACATAGCATGGTCCCTTGCCTGGAGCGGCTGGATCCGCCGACTGAGAAATGTCTACAGCAGATCCATGCCAATCACACCGCCATGGACAAGAGCCACAATGGCATCTACTAAGATCCCCACTTGGACCTTCTACCCTTCTAACACGGTCAAGGATTTAGGAACGGTGGGTCAATCCAACGTGAAAGGGGAAAGACCAGTCGACATGTTGGGAGTGCTATGTCTTTGTAGTAAAACCAGGTTGACTGCCAACCCCTAACAGATTCTCGAAAAGTCATGGACGTAAAGGAACTCCTAGCCCTCTTTGGGATCCCCAATCCACCACATAATTGGATGACATGGGTCTTATCATCCTCAGGGTTGTCCTTCTTGACCGACTAAGATCTAAAAGTGAATATGTGTTTGAACAAACCCCAATGGGGGGAGCCCAGGAAGCAATCGCATAGAGTGATAAAAGCAGAGAGATAGGCAATAGCCTTCGGCGGGAAATTGTGGAGTTGAGCGCCGAAGAAATTCAAGAAACCTCGGAACAAAGGATGGGGAGGCATGGAAAAACCTCGCTCGACGTGGGTGAGGAGGAGGACCAGCTCCCCCTCGCGCGGGCTGTTATTGATATTTATTACATCATGGGCTGGTACTACACATTTTGGTACAATACTTATGCATTTTCTCTCTTATTTTACAAGGTTTACATGAAGAGGGAGAATGCCGGCAGCTAGAGTTCTGGACTGGAAAAGGAGCAAATCCGAGATACCTATTCTACACAACTCCAAAAGTCCCGAAAATCTACGGAGAATTATTTTGGAATATATAAAAAATATTGGGCGAAAGAAATACATCAGGCGGTCCACCAGGCAGCCACAAGCCTGCAGGGCGTGCCCTAACCCCCTGGGTGCGCCCCTGAGGCTTGTGGCCCACCTAGCAGCCCTTCGATGCCCATCTTTTGCTATATTGAGGGTTTCGACCTGGAAAAAATCAGAACAGAGCTTTCGGGATGAAGTGCCGCCGTCTCGAGGCGGAACTCGGACAGAACCAATCTAGAGCTCCGGCAGGGCTGTTCTGCCGGGGAAACTTCCCTCCGGGAGGGGGAAATCGAAGCCATCGTCATCACCAACGATCCTCTCATAGAGAGGGGGTCAATCTCCATCAACATCTTCATCAGCACCATCTCCTCTCCAATCCCTAGTTCATGTCTTGTATCTGATCTTTGTCTCAAACCTCAGATTGGTACCTGTGTGTTGCTAGTAGTGTTGATTACTCCTTGTAGTTGATGCTAGTTGGTTTACTTGGTGGAAGATCATATGTTCAGATCCTTGATTATCATTAATCCTCCTCTAATTATGAACATGAATATGCTTTGTGAGTAGTTACGTTTATTCCTGAGGACATGGGATAAGTCTTGTTCTAAGTAATCATGTGAATTTGGTATTCGTTCGATATTTTGATGAGATGTATGTTGTCTCTCCTCTAGTGGTGTCATGTGAACGTCGACTACATGACACTTCACCATTGTTTGGGCCTAGAGGAAGGCATTGGGAAGTCATAAGTAGATGATGGGTTACTAGAGTGACAGAAGCTTAAACCTAGTTTATGCGTTGCTTCGTAAGGGGCTGATTTGGATCCACATATTTCATGCTATGGTTAGATTTATCTTAATTCTTCTTTCGTAGTTGTGGATGCTTGCGTGAGGGGTTAATCATAAGGGGGAGGCTTGTCCAAGTAAGGGCAGCATCCAAGCACCGGTCCACCCACATATCAAATTATCAAAGTAGCGAACGCGAATCATATGAGCATGATGAAAACTAGCTTGACAGAAATTCCCATGTGTCTTCGGGAGTGCCTTGCTTTATATAAGAGTTTGTCCAGGCTTGTCCTTTGCTATAAAAAGGATTGGACCACTTTGCTGCACCTTTGTTACAATTGTTACTTGCTACCCGTTACGAATTATCTTATCACAAAACTATCTATTACCGATAATTTCAGTGCTTGCAGATAATACCTTACTAAGAACCGCTTGTCATTTCCTTCTGCTCCTCATTGGGCTCGGACTCCCCCTCCGACAGCCTCCACGAGCCCGTCGACGACGAGGTTCTCGACGTCCTCCTTCGTGACCATCAACGGGAGGAAATCCCCCTCGATCCACCCCGGCGGCGCGGTGAACCGTGCACTCGATGACTTCTTGGCCTTGCCCTTCGTGGCCCCCTGCTTGGCGCGCTCCACCTTCTCGGTCTTCCCCTTCGTCATCATGGCAAAGGTGGTCATCGGGGTGGAGCGAGACAGGGCGCTGAGAGCAGTGGAGACGGAGGAAGAGAGGAAATTTGGGGGTAGAAGACTATACAGGCTGCGGTGCGGCGGGATTAAATACTTTGTCAAGTGTCTCGCTGGCTGGTGGGCCCACTAAATCCCCGCGTATCTCGACCGCATACGTCGCACGGTCCGTGGCGAAATGGGTGGCGCGTGAATCGAGGCATCGTGCTCCCACTTGCCCCTGTCGTGGCGTCATCATCGCTGACGCGCGCGCTTCCCAAGTTTTCGAATCCCATGAAATCCGGGTCTGACAGAGCGACCCGTCACGTCCAAAGATCCCTTCAAGTCACTCAGAATATAATTGATGTCCAGAATTCATTCGGACACTATCAAGGCAGAATCAATCCGAGCGAATGGCAAGTATTTCAATCAACACAAGTTTCGTTGAAGCCCCAAAGTACACTCGGAAGTTTGGTGCCTTATCAAAACTGGCATCGATCCCTTTTCACACTCGAACCCCGATCCATTCGGAGGCTAATGACGAGGATATGTACCTAGGGTAGGGTCTTAGGCCTGACCTACATGCCCTACCTAAGGACACAACATTGGAGGATATCAAGGTTGCAAGTGTGATTCCGACTAGATTCATTACGGCGCTCAAATCACTCGACAACCAATCCACTCGGAGGCTTTTCCCTTCACTCGACAATCTCCTGTCACTCGGAAGGCCTCATCTCCAGTCGACACCCGAAGGCCAGAAGCCACTCCAGGGAGGCCAACGAGCAAGCGTTCAGTTAATCGTCATTAGTAGCATTTATTATGTACGTTACCAGTAATGCACGTATTTATTCCCACGATCGAACCCTTGGATGTCGGACATTTATCAGGGGCAGCGCACTTTATATAAGCCACCCCTCCCCTCTGGCACAAGGGTTCACGCCTTCTGTAACTCATATTTTCCACTCGACAAGAGCTCCCGAGCACTGAGACGTAGGGTTGTTACCTTCACGAGAGGAGCCTGAACACATACATCCATGTGTACACCCTCGCCATAGCTAGGACTCTGCCCTCTCCTTCGTACCCCTACTTTCTACCGTCAGACTCGTTCCGACGACACCTGGATCTTTGAATGACATCAACGTTCTTAATTGGTCAAACTCATGAATTAGATTGCAAATGGTGAAACTACACCGGTGGAGTTTGTAGCAAATGGTCATACATACAACTATGGCTACTATCTTACAGACTACTATGACATCTACCCAAGGTGGCAAACATTTGTGAAACCGTAGAGGGCACTGCAAGGTAAGAAAAATCTTGATTTACACAATGCTCGGCGGCGGCTAGGAAAGATGTGGAGAGAGCTTTTGGGATTTTGCAAGCCCAATTTACTATTGTGAGAGGACCGGATAGATTTTGGGATCAAAGATCCTTTGGTACATCATGAACGCTTGCATGATCATGCATAACATGATCATCGAGAATGAGCGTGGGTAAGATTTAGACTATTCTCCGTATGAATTGTTGAGACATCCCGTGCGAGTGCGGAGGAGGGCTGCGAGGGTAGCCTGATTTATTGCCTCCTATCGTGCCATTCGAAGCGCACGATGATCTTTAAAAGGATCTCGAGGAGTGGTGGGCATGGCATGACTACCAAAATTAGTTTGATGTTGTATTATTGAAATATTTGTTGTATTGGAAAATAAATTATTTCTTTGATCTTCTTGGTTCTATTGTGGTGAGAAATGTTGTTTGTGCTAGGCGCGACGCTGTAAATTCAGCGTGCCTGCTGGAGCTGCATGGTCGTGCCCTTTTTCCGGCGCCTGCTGGAGTTGGCGTCATGCCGCGTGCTACAAAAGCTTATTTCGGGGCTGTAAAAAACTTATAGCACGCGGCGCGCTAAAAAAGCCTAATTCGGGGAGATCACCAACCTGGGCTTGATAACGTTGTTATTGAAAACAAGCGTAACCTTGGCTTCAGCTGCCCGCTCAGTCTGCAGCTCGCGCCGCCTGGCCATGGAGTCATCCTCTTCGACGAGGTCAACTGCAAGCCTGAGCCAGAGAATATCTATTTCTGACAATTTGATCGGTTAATGTACACTTCCCAAAAATAATTACTAATTGTTTTCTAGTTGTAGGAAAGTTCAACTGGAATTTTGGGTTACCATGCATGCATGTTTGATGATTGTGTGTTGTGTTGTTTCCATGCGAGTAGGCCGGAGTAATATTTTTTGACAAAGTGTGGACCTCCCAAGTTAAGGGTGGAGCTCCGAGCTCCGAGTGGCGGCAACTTGAGCCCCCGCATGGCCAAATCCTAAACTAGGATGGGAAGTCGTTGGAGCAATGAGCTCCTCGGGGGTTAGCTTCCTTGAGGACGGTTTCGAGAGGTCCAATGGGGCCCATTGTTCCGCCCTCTCAGGGGTACATGTCCGTCCTTGTTCTTCGACGACCTTGTTGCTAGGACCTTTCCCTTGGGCCTCTGTTTGGTCAGGGCCATCTAGCTTTTGTAATGATGGTGAGGATTCTGCCAATATTGTTATGGAAATAACTTCTGACTGTGGCTGTCCTTTGTAGCCTGGTTAGTGAAACGTAAGTGGAGGTGTGTAGGACGGATTTATAATTTTATAGCGAAGGCCGTAGTACACTGGCAGAGGCAGAGTGTCACATATTAACAAAAACATATGTACTTGTTCAGTACCACAAATTAGATTGCACCTATTCATTGATTTGTTTCAGAGAAATAAAAATGGCCATCCTAATGAATCGTAACATAGCTATAGAATAAAAGAATACTTTATATTATTGTTGCAACAAGTAAATATCATCATTTTGGATGGACAGAACATTCTAGTTTCGCCAAAGAGACAAATCCAAGGCTTAACAATATATGTTCTACATCAGTGTATGACACGGACGTCACTGTTGAAACCTTAATGTACCAGCACCTTCGTTGAAATTTAACTGATGAGTGGCTGACACTGACAGTGTTGTCTCATCTCCCTGAGCTTCAAGCAATAATCTTGTACTTTATCCTTGAATAGGTGGAACAAAAACTGATGGATACTCTCTAAATGACATGGCTATGGGTGGATATATGGTACCGGCACAAGACAGAAGAATCCATCATAGCTTGTCCATCGGTCCAAAAGATATTAATTATATATTGTACCATCGGCATCATTAGGAATAGGATGGTCAATTTTATTTCTCTGAAAGTAATGACTAGATGCAATCTCATTTGTAGCACTAAATAAGTAAAGATGTTTTTCACAATATAATGGTCAGGTGTAATCCCAGTTCTAGATCCTAAAGTGCAGCCATATTGGGCAAAAGGCTCTTGTACAAGCATGCCTCCAGGACCCTAACAATGGCATGCCTCTGTTTATCACTTTATTCAACAAACAAGCAAGCAACATTACACACAGTAGATTGTTTTCTTGGCTGCTAAAAAACCTCTTTTCTCACAAGAGTCTGACAACAACAGGAGCCTTATTTTACAGTGTACATCAAATTCTTTTATACAACAACAGCTCAAATCACTGGCACGATGTGTACATATAAACTACAAAATGTGTACATGTATCAGCAGCTCAAATCACTGGCAAGATGTGCAAACTACAAAATTTTGTACATGTATCAGCATCTCAAATCACTGCCAACAAGTATCCTTTGCAATCACTGCTGGGGATGTCTTTCTTTGCACTCTCTCATGTCAGTCCAGCCCCGTGTGAGGTTGCAGCCAACAGGTCAACGGGGCGGAGTTGCGCCTCCAGGCTAGCTGACGGGCCGCCGGGGAAAGTACCGGAGGCAACGGGGCGCATGCATAGACTTGTGTTGCTTCTTGAGCAGAGTTGTAGGCAATGCCAATATCTATCTATCTGAATTGTATCTGAGGATCCCCAAAATTAAACACAAACATGTTCCTGAATCTGAATCGCGCTTGGTTCAGAAACCCAAGCCACAAAGACGACTGATGTTCCTATTTATTTTCAAACACAATGCAAGCTTGTAAAAGTACTACTAGTTAAACACGATTCATTTGTTATTCCTATTTTCACAAGTTCCAGGGCAATGTGAGCTATTAGAAATTGGTGACCTTCATTTGGTTGAAATTTGCGAGCTTCATTTGTTTGGGGGATCACCTGAAAGTTGGGGATTGCTTGTTATTCCTTCCCAATGCACGCACAATCATTTATAATGCCTGTTGATGTTTGAGGGATCACCTGAAAGCTTCCTTTATAATGCCTGTTGATGTTGGTCGGCCGGTCCATAAGATGAAAATTTCTACCAAATGAAGCAAATTACACAAGGGAATAGAAACGTCAACCATCACAAATTTTAACCAAATTTCTAATAGCTCACAAATTCCTAATACTAGCACCTGCCTAGCAGCAAAAACACAAAAATGGAAATTTGAACAATCACAAACTGCCAACGACTCATAAATTTCTACCAGCAGCAGAGCACAAATGACACACGCACTCACAAATTCCTAAAAAAGCACAAACGACACATTATACACGCATCCAAACACCAGCAACCATATACATATGCAGGCTCCACACAAACAATTCATCTTTCTCATTGAGGGTTGACGCTGGGCACCACGCCGCTCAGAAGTTTGCTGTCAGACACGTCCGACGTCGACATGTCATACCGCTCGTTGCCCATCAGAGACCCGGTTGTTGTCCACGACGATGCCGGCGTGTGGGTGGGATCCATGGCCACCGACTTCGAGGGCACGCCGTCCGTGTCGGGCGTCATCTGCTAGAAGGTCTCCAGCTCCCTGACCACCTCCGCCGAGTGACGGCTCTCGTAACGGCCGAGTGACGGCGTACAGCTGAGTGAGGGCGCGCGGAGCGGCTGAGTGGCGAAGGAACGTCCTGCCGAGTGACGGCGCTCGTAACGGCCGAGCGGCGAAGGAGAATCGAGCTGAGTGACGGCGCGCGGAGCGGCCGAGTGATGAAGGAGAATCCAGCTGAGTGAGGACGCGCGGAGCGGCTGAGTGACGAAGGAGCATCCTGCCGAGTGACGGCGCTCGTAACGGCCGAGCGGCGAAGGAGAATCCAGCTGAGTGACGGCGCGCGGAGCGGCCGAGTGACGAAGGAGCGTCCAGTTGAGTGACGGTGCGCGGAGCGGCTGAGTGACGAAGGCGCTGAAGTGACGGCGCGCGGAGCGGTCGAGTGACGAAGGAGCGTCCAGCTGAGTGACGGCGCACGAAGCGACCGAGTGACGAAGGAGCGTCCTGCCGAGTGACGGCGCTCGTAGCGGCCGAGTAACGAAGGAGAATCCAGCTGAGTGACGGCGCGTGGAGCGGACTTATCACGAAAGAGCATCCAGCTGAATGACGGCGCGCGGAATGACCGAGTGACGAATGAGCGTCCAGGTGAGTGACGGCGCGTGGGGCGGCCGAGTGACGAAGGAGCGTCCTTCCTAAGTGGCGGCCCTCGTGACGGCCGAGTGACGAAGGAGAATCCAGCTGAGTGACGGCACGCGGAGCGGGCGAGTGATGAAGGAGCGTCCAGCTGAGCGACGGTGCGCGGAGCGGTCGAGTGACGAAGGAACGTCCAGCTGAGTGACGACGCGTGGAGCGACTGAGTGATGAAGGAGCGTCCTGCCGAGTGACGGCGCTCGTAGCGGCCGAGTGATGAAGGAGAATCCAGCTGAGTGACGGCGCGCAGGACAGACTTATGACGAAAGAGCGTCCAGCTGAATGACGGCGCGCGGAGCGACCGAGTGACGAATGAGCGTCCAACTGAGTGACGGCGTGCGGGGCGGCCCAGTGACGAAGGAGCGTCCTTCCTGAGTGACGGCCCTTGTAACGGACGAGTGACGAAGGAGAATCCAGCTGAGTGACGGCGCGCGGAGCGGTCAAGTGACGAAGGAGCGTCCAGCTGAGTGACGGCACGCGGAGCGACCGAGTGACGAAAGAGCATCCTGCGGAGTGACGGTGCTCGTAGCGGCCGAGTGACGAAGGTGAATCCAGCTGAGCAACGGCGCGCGAAACGGCCGAGTGACGAAAGAGTGTCTAGCTGACTGACGCCGTGCGGAGCGACCAAGTGACGATGGAGCGTCCCGTTGAGTGACAGCGCGCGGAGCGACCGAGTGACGATGGAGCGTCTAACTGAGTGACGACGCACGGAGTGACCGAGTGACAATGGAGCGTCCAGCTGAGTGATGAAGAAGCATCCAGCCGAGTGACGGCGTCCGTAGCGGCCGAGTGATGAAGGTGTCTCTCACCGTGTGGTGACGCCCGGGGGGACATGTGATATAGCCGTGTCGCACAGAGTGGCGATGCGCGGGGTATCCGAAGGATCTGTGTATATGATCGTATGAACGCAAATTTTATTTGCATGTCATTCTGTTAGTAGCTCGAACGGAATGTCCGTCCGAATAAACTGCTATCCGGAGACGACGACAGACGAGTAATCATGTAAGTTAGTAGCAAACATAGTTACGAATATTTTTTGATGGGCTAGCAATATGCTATTGACCACGTATGAAATACGATGGATGGTTATGCATGCATGCATACAAAACGCTCACCTAATGAGGCGCTTAACGAGGCAAATACCTTGACGAAAGGGTCAGCTCATCCGCGAAGTATTATGAGGACCACTCCTTCCATTTTATGTGCTTGAATGCATTTACGTGCATGCACTTAATTTAGAAGGGTCAGCTCACCCACGTACCTTGCATGGTTAGAGGAAAAATGACCATGCCCAGCAGCCGGCGACCGGGAGAAAAACCGTTGCGCGCGCCGGAGGCGTGGCCTTTCCCTGGCTTTTGCGCTGATCGCAAGGACTTTTGAAGGAGTTGCCCCCACGTAAAGACTTGCCTTACGTCCAGGATCTGCATGCAGAAACGTAAGTGCTAATTAAACAAGAATTAAAGACGACGTCTGCATGTGATGTGAGTTGAAACGAGAGGCAGAGTTGTAGAGGCAGCCTAGAGAAGGGCTCTGCTGCGTCGAAAATTGCCGGTCTGGCCGAAATCGGACGGCAGCCGAAAGGTGCCGACGAGGTGGACTAATAGCTGGCCATAGCCCAGGCGCCGAAGACGCAGGCTAGCGCAGCCAAGGCCGAGGCCAATGCGAGCACTGGTCGCTGCGTTTCACCGCTTGGGGAGTCGGAGCTGCGCGCCGGTTGAAGTAGCGCTTTGACGCCCGCGAAGCCGGGCGAAGCACAAGCATCTGGGTCTCGCCGTCCCAGGAACCAGGACACTGGCTCAGTTGTCGTGCTCTGTCACTGACGAGGATATGTACCTAGGGTAGGGTTTTAGACAAGGCCTACCTATCCTACCTAAGGACACTACATAGGAGGACTTGAAGATCAAGCATGAAGTTCCGAGTGGATTCCTGAAGATGTCCTAAGCCACTCGACGGATATCCACTCGGAGACTCCTTCTTTTACTCGGCAGTCGCATGTCACTCGGAAGACCTCGCTTTCACTCGACGCTAGAAGACCAGGAGCCATCATCAAGAGCCCAATGGACAGACGTTGGTTCAATTGTCATTAGTAGCTATTATTACGTACGTTACCAGTAACGACGGACTTTAACCCCCACGATCGGACCCTTAGATGCTGGGTAATTATTAGGGGCGGCGAGTTCTGTATAAGCCGCCCCTGCCCGCCTTCACAAGGGTTCGCAACCATTGTAATCACTATATTCCACACGACATAAGCTCCCGAGCACTAAGACGTATGGCTGTTACCTCCACGAGAGGGGCCTGAACTCGTATATCCGTGTGTACATCCTGCCGTAGCTAGGACTCAGCCCTCTCCTTTCGTACCCCTACCATCTACTGCCAGGCTCGTTCCCACGATAGCCGTTGTATTGCACGTGACATAGCACGGCGTCAACGGTGCATATGGGGCCGAGATGAAGATGATGAGACGAACGAGGCCGGCAGCCGCGCATGAAGGCGATAAGGCGGACGACGCCGGTGGCCGCGGTGACGGCGATGAGGTGGACGACGCCGGTGGCCGCACGTGATTACCATGAGAAGGACGACATTAGTGGTTGAAAAAATAACCATCTGTATCATGGCTCGATAGACACCATGCCCCATGGTCGGCGCCAAATATCGTAGGAACGATTCCTGTTGGGGAACGCGACAGAAAACAAAAATTTCTGGTATAGCGAGCACGCCCAGGACCACTATGGAGACTGCATACAAGGTTTGATCTGATCCGTACCGACTCGAAGCGCAGCGGAAGTAGAGTCGATGACGAACGGCGGTGCAGATCCCCGCAGCTAGGATTTTACAACCTCCCAACCGCGAGGATGTATACCCTCATCTGCCCTGCGGACAGCCCTCCGGGAGGCGGTCGCATAGCCCCCCGGACGGTGTCGCGGACAGCCCTTTGGGAGGACCTCCGAAACTCGGACTGTCACTCGGACAGCCCTTCGGGAGGACCTCCAAAACTTGGACGGTCACACAGACAGCCCTTCGGGAGGCACTCTCGAACTAAGACCGAAACTACGATCTCTCTACAGAGTTGCACACATACGGTGTCATCTATCCGGCAGGGCTTCGCCGTCCAGAACTAGTTCCTGCCGGAACCCAGACAGCCTTTCGGCTCTACGAAACTATTTCGCTGGGAGGGAGAGAGAGAGCTTGCAAAGCAAAGCATGTGTATGAGAGCACAAGGATGATGATTTTGGGCTGCCTCCTCACCCCTATTTATAGGATGAGAGACTATGGTAAAAATACCAAAATGCCCTCAGATATTTTCACTATTCATAATAGTGATGCCACTATTCGTAAATAGTGTTTCCCACTATTCATAATAGTGTTTCCACTATTTCGTAATAGTGTTTTCACTAGTCATGAGATATTTTCTCCCAATAGTGTTTCCCACTATTCATAATAGTGTTTCCACTATCACGAATAGTGTTTCCACTATTCACAAATAGTGTTTCCAATAAAGTAATCCAAAAAGCACTTTCACTATTCATGACGATATTTTTCAGCGTCCGTTCGAACTAAAAATATTTATGTGGGCTTAGAACATTTTCAGTACCCACTAAAATAATTTTCAATACGATCCGGAACAATTCCGGAATAGTGATTTTCATCTGTGAAAAGCATCTGAAGCAGTTCCGGCAGCTCCGGAACATTTCCGGTTATTCTTCTGGAAAATTCCCAGAAGTTTCCAGAATGATTCTGGCACCCTCCAAGAATTATCAGGCATGTGCCAAAACCAATTTGACTTTATGGTATCCTCTGAAACAACTTTTCAGTTTCACCGAAACTGTTCCGGTGACCTGTCTGCGGAACATTTTCGCTGTCCGAAACTTTTCCGGTGTCCGAAACTTTTCGGTGATTTTCTCTCAGACTCCCTGTCTAGTATTCAACAGATAGATGACCCTTAAGCGTGTGACCCTATAGGTTCGGTGAAGCATAGACATGACCTGGAACCCCTTCCGATCAATGATCAACATCGGAGCCGTGGACACCCATATCGATCCCTATACCCACATGAATAAATATTCGAGTGAACCTCCAGTTGCCGTGTGCTATTCCTGTTGCTTCACGATATGTTACAAATACCCGAGGTGAGACATGTTTGCATCCCCATGGATCAACAACTTGTCCACTATGCCAGTTACCTCGTTATCGGTATTGTTCTTTTTTCTCGTTCCCGTGTTCCGGCATCCCCGTGATCAAATCGCAAAGTGTCTGGCCAGACGATGATGGATACCGTAACACCAAGAGGGCCCAGAGATATCTCTCCATCGTCGGAGGAGCAAATCCCAATCTTGAGCTATCAAGTTACTTCACTTACTTTTCCATGAACCCGTAAGCCGCCGTAATAGTCACCCATTTACGGATGACGTTTAACAAACCCCAAAGTTCATGAAGCAAGCATGAAGAAACTCGATACTCTCATGGTCTAAGGAATTATGCAAACATTAACTTCTCTGTGTTATTAACCATTAACTTATGACGAATGTATCTCATAGCATAACATTAATTTGGGTCAATTCAACACAAATGTTCTTCTAACATTGTGCCCTCAAAATTGCCGGCATAGCCATGCCCATGATCAGGAAAACAGGATCATCATGCAATACTTGAGCCAGTCTTAGAGGCCAGACTAGGAATACATTTTATCATTTATTATCCCACACGTGCACATGAGTTTCCTTCCAAGCCTCGTTTTATTTGTAGACTCGAGAATCATTGCAGTTATAGCATGGAACATAAACATAATTATGAACAATGAGATAATCAATAACATTTATTATTGCCTCTAGGGCATATCTCCTACAGACTCCCACTTGCGCTAGAGTCAATAATCTAGTAAATGCTAATGCACTTTACACCTATGGCATACTGGTGTAAAATATGCTAATATAAAAACGTTTAGAACACTATTTCAGTAATCTAAACACTTTTATATTAGTTTACAGAGGGAGTAGTAAGTAGGCAACAAACACGGAGGAGGGAGGGGAGCAGAGCAGGGGCTCGATTAACGGGGAGGAAAGGGACGGCAAGCTGAACACAGAGAGAAAGATATTTATTTGTTGAATCCCGAATCAAATCCAAGTGTCCTTCTCCTTCCTTCCTTTGAATCAACCCAAGGGACCGCAAGTGTCCCGCTCCAACTCCGTCTCGCCGCCGGCAAACTTGCTTGAATTGCCAGCTTCTACAGGTAATTACCCTTTTTCCTTGAATTTGAAGCATTTAATTAAGTTGGATGCGGCTGCAAACGCTACTCTTGCATGAGCGATTGCTGCCTTGAGTTTAAGAACAAGCGTGTGCAAGATATTTTTGTAGCGAACAACAGAATTAGTGTTGGGTTTATGGAAGCATTACATATGCCCACTTTACTGATAATCTTATCGTGTTTATTCACCCTCAAAGTTTATCTTTTAACACTCTTGGACATAAGAGAATTCCCTTTATCCTCCTCTCTCCTCGTAAGTTCTCTTGAGAGTCACCCACGCCGCCCCGGCTCCTCTCCCTCTTCCCGGAGTGGATGGGGGAGGGGAGGCCGGCCCGTCTCTGTAGATAGAAGTATGTGTAGTTGTTGTTTTTCCTACATGGAGAATGGCGTGACGTGATGCCGATGGGGAGTTGGTCGCCGATGCACCCGAGCTGGCGGGGATTGTTCTCCTCTTCGTGCTGCTCCGGTGGTCGGAGATGAAGATGGGGGGAGAGAGTCTTGCTGCCTACCCTTTAAATAAGCTCGAAGTGAATCCTGCAGAGATCTGGAGGTTTCAGCCGGTGGAGCAGGGCTTCGGATGGATCGAGGGGCTATGCGTTCTTCTCCCTGTCGTCGTCATGGGGATGGGGGCGGGAGGGAAGGGGACGAATTCTTCGTCTCGGTGAAGCTCGAGGCTGCTGCTTTGACCTCTGAGGGAAGTTGGAGCACAGGTCCTCACCTGTGCTTCTGTGGCGGAGTGCATCAGCAGAGGCCCTCACCTTGTTTGCCGATGCTATCCGCGGCCAAGGGAGGCCCTCCGCGCTCGGCTGCTTGTCCAGCCCGGGCTGCTTCTTCCTTAACTCCAGGATCTCGGTGTGGGGAACAACGCTGGCTTCACTCCAAGTGGTTTCGTCACCGGAGGTGTTGCTGGCGCCCAGCAGGGATGTACTCCCTCCGTCTCATGATATAAAACTGTTTTTAACACTACACTATAGACGAAGGGAGTAAGTGACAAATAAACGGCGTCCGCAATCCCGTTTAGTTAGTTTTTGCTAGCTTGGTAGTTCATTTTCCTCAAACAAACAAAAAACCTTTTTGAACTATCATATCCGGATTAAACGGGACCCGGCCGGTTTACATCCCTGCGCCAACCAAGCCCTTTTAAAGTCCACTTATGATACGATCTTTTTGAACTATCATATCATAAGCAATCAAGCCTTGAGGTCGTCGGCAAGGAGCGGTCAAGACGAAGCCCTTGATTGATTTTCTGTTTATCTTTTTGAGGGCTTGTTTGCAAAGTGCAAGGACCAGTTTGTAATTTCTTTAATCCTTAGGATCCCTCCGGTAATTGTAATCTCATCGCTGTAGTAATACAGGCTTCGAGGCCCTTCAGGGCCTTTCCCGTTCAAAAATAAAGGATTTTTTGGAGGATTTATATAACTCCACTTTTTCTAGCATGGGTAATTTGATTCATATCACTGCAATATATATTTGCACCAAATTTTCGTAGGGAAATTACATTAACTCCAAAATATTCCAAATATTTGATGTTTTTACGATTTTATGAAACATGCATGCTTCGGTGGAAATTCCTGCGGGTATTCAATCAAATAGGATAAATGATGGCATGACTTTGCGATTCTATATATCCTTTATTCCTGTAACCTCTAGTCTTACTAATGATAAGGTGTAGCATATCTATAGTTATCCAATTTTCCATTAGTGAGAATAATTTATTTCACATTTTTCGTGAAATGTAACAGTGATTTCCCATCTATAATTACATCTTTCATGATTATCTACTTGAGTCAGGTGCAGTCTCGGAAAAGTATATTTAGTAGGGCATCCTTTTTGTAGATTTCAATAATATGATTTTACAATTTAGTTACTGACCCCTCACATTTAGTAGTCAATTTAGATTATAATTCATCAATTTATTGTTAAACTAGATCGCTAATGGCAAGCGTTGCCGCGCCCGTTAATTTGTACAATGAAATGATCGAAATTTTCATAAATATATAATTACATGATGCATATTAAATTTCCATAAACATAGCAATACATTAGTGAGTAATCAAAAGAAATCTCATATATAGTCGGAAAAAGTATACAAATTAGCTTTGTAGAACAACATACATAGCAAATACAACTAATCGTACTGCCAAGACATATGATAAGCATTAGATCCTAGCTAAAAAAATTAAATAATATATTTTTCAATAATTAAAGAAATAATATGCGGTTTCGAAATTTGACAAAAATAACACACCGTCGCCTTAGCTGTGGCCGATAGGGACTAATTGGTCACGGCGAAGCCGATAGGAACTAATTGACGGCCCCGTCTCCATGCAGTCGGCCCTGCCGAAGCCGACAGGCCTTTTGGCCACGCCGAAGCCGACAGGAGGTCCCACATAAGTGTCATGGAACATGTTAGCATTCAGTAACACGACAAAAATTACATGAAACAATTTTTTTAAATGAACATTATTATTGATTAAATCTGTTTGTAAAAAAGGTTAGAATATTTATTAACATTTTCTTCTAAATGACATGTATTTAACACACGACGATCACTTTTTGAAATATATGATGAATTTTTTTATTACATGTTGAATATTATTTAAATGATCAGTATTTTTTTAATATATGATAATTATTTTTAATGCACTCTCATTTTTGAAATACATGTTGAATAGTTTCTGATATACAAGTTGAATATTACTGAAATACACATTTGAATGGTTTTTCCCCTTTTTCATTTTCTTCATTTGAAAAGTATAAAAACATGCTTTAAATGCGCAAATACTTTGTTTTAAATAATGGGCATCTTGTATATATACAATGAATATTTTTTACAACACAAACATGATGAAAGTCTTGTAAATACATGGAGAACTTCTGTAAACATAAGATGAACATGTTTTAGTTACACGATGACATGATGAACATCTTTAAATAAAAGATGAATATTTTAATTTTCTTCTTAAGAAAATATATTCTATTTTCTAAAAGCTACAAGAACACTTTTTTTACATGTGGACATTCTATATTTCTAATATGAAAACTTAAATTTTTGTATGCAAACAATTTTGTATAACACATGAACATTTTTTCACATGCTGAACATTATTATTAATCATGTATAAGAATGGTCAGTGTGTGTTTTAAAAATGTTTCATTGTCCTCTTGTCGGCTTGGGCGTGGCCGAAAGGCCTGTCTGCTTTTGCAGGGCCGACTGCATGGCGGGCTGGCTGGGTACTAATCGGCTTCGTCGTGACTAATTAGTCCCTATCGGCCATAGCTAAGCTGACGGTGTATTATTTTTGTAAAATTTCAAAACAGTGTATTATTTCTTTAATTAACGAAAAAATGTATTATTTAAATTTTTTAGCTAGATCCTATACATGGCGCAATAATGAAATTTCACAAGGATCTAAGAAAGGGCCCCCACATTCAGGAACAAACAAGAATTGGACGAGCAGTGCACCTGGCCATTTCTTGTGGGGGTGCATCACATTCATGGGACTAATGCTGACAAGGCTTAATCCGAAGGCTAGAAACACATAAAGGTGTAGATCCGATGGTCAAAAGTGCCAGTAGCCTTGTCAAAATCTAGGTTTATACTATTTTCCGTGCACCGTGCTAGTATATTACCAAGCAGGTAAACTTGTCTTTGCATACCAGAAAGAGATAAACATGGGCTGTCCATAGTCATAGCCAAGCATTCCCGGCAACACATGGATTTTCAACATCAACTGGAGTTTCAAGTCAACTATGAGTATGAAACTTAACATTTTGTGTCATGTTACGTTGTTTAATTAAAACTTCACATGGATTTTCTCATCTACAAACATAATCTCATGCATGGAAGACATTATTTATTAGTGGCAACCAAAAGTGAATATCATAGATTTGTTGTGAAAAAAAAGATACTTCCACAGTAGTATATACTGTGGTTTTTATAAATATTATATTTAAAAATAGTGGTGAAAGTTATATTTTAGAAAAATTTAATACTACTATACAATTGTCAAAACAACAGACTAGAGGGAAGAAGTTAGTAATCACTTACAGTGTTTATTATACTTGAAACACATGTACTTCATTGAAACGAGCCCAAGCACTACTAATGACAGCCCTTCAATTTGAACAGGCAAATATTTTGGCCTTGCTAGCTACTCCCTCCGTTTTGCTGTACAGTATCAACCAAAGTGAAGATCGATCGGATGATGAAATCTTTCATTAGCTCTCTCTCCCTCCAATCACTTAACTGTCCAATTAATTCAGGATCATTTTCCCACACCGCATGCAGCCCCACATGCAAACTTCAACCGTTTCACACCTCCCACCCGAGTTGAAAAAGAGGAAAATAAAGGTGGAAAGTAATTAAAGGTAGGGAGTTACTTTTTTATTAATTACCATACGGGCCTTAGAAGGGAGGTAATTTGGAACAAATAGTTTTTCTAAGGGCTCTCCGAATGCATTGTTTCTTAGCATATTATCATAGGAGCAATAAACATTTAAGAAACAACTACCACAATGCATTGTTTCTTAGGGCATCTTCAATGGTTGTAAGATAGGTATTGATAAATTTGCCACCTAGGATATATAATGGTGATGTGTCATGTAATAAATAAGGTGAGAGAGCAAAGTTGTATGTAGATTAACCAACACCTCTTGCACAAGCTCCAAGGTAGAATAGAGAGCTACCACATTTATTTTCACACCTTTTCATTGGATGACTTACATACAACCCATTAATTGGAGTACTTGTATGATAGCTTGTTGGTTGATGACATGGATATATAGTTTACCAACAAGACATACATACAAACTATTGGAGATGCTCTTACGGTTGTATCTAATTTAATGATTTTAGCCTCATGCATATATACAGGTGATTGGTCTAGCAATGCTGTTTGCATATGGCCACGTGCAAGAGTTGTATCTCTTTCTTCATTAAGCGCTATGCCAAATAAGCAAAATACATATGATTATGTGCTAACTAAGAAACCTAACACAGAAGGAGTAATTAATTAGCAACTTACAATCAATTGCAGGATGGCTGATATTGAAAGGATCACCCACAAGGTCGACAGAATGGACTATAATAATGTTTTTATCCCGCAACTTCGTGACATCCTCGCGGGGCACGACGACCATCCAAGGCAGCATGTCCTCGACTCGCGTCGTAAAATCCATTACGTGCTTCCCAGGCAGAGGCATCCCATAGAGCCGGGGAGGTGGATATACATCAAGCTTGAACTGGACGACGGCGCAGAGACAACACTAAGGGTCCGGGATGACAACGTTTACCTGATTGGCTTCGAGAATAAGAGAGGAGAATTGTTCGAGTTTGGTTTCTCGGGGACGATGATGATTGACGGAGCAACAAGAAGAGGAGCATGCCTATGCTCCGAGACCGACAGTCCAGGTTCTTGGAATGCGATGTCAACTACGGGAGCCTAGTACATGGAGGGGCGGGGATGCTTGTGAACATGTGTCTCGGCCCAGAGCCCGCACTGCGCTCAGCCGTGCGCCGGCTATCAGGCTACTCCCAAGGTGATGGCGGCAGGGTTGACGAGCACACCAGAAGTGCGCTGGCATTTCTCGTGGTGATGGTTTGCGAGGCCACAAGAATGCGCCCGCTCCAGATGGATGAGGGATGGCATGCACAGTGTTGGGGCATCCACCGCAAGCAGGTAGACTACATCTGGGGTTGGGGCGACATGTCTGAGGCGCTGCTGCGGTGGAAAAGGGAACCGGATAACTTCAAATTCCCCAAGTGTCTGAGGGATATCGGGGTCGGGCACGCACCTCGGGCACTTGCTATAGTTGAGCTGCTGCTTAACACGCCCATTCACCGTCCACTTAAATGGCGGGGGGAGCGGTTCCAGCCGCCCGCGGCAGGTGACGATGACGCCAGGCGATCGGAGCAACAGCGCCGCGCGACAGATGACCGTGGCCGTCAGAGGCCCGCTGCAGGTGCACATGGCAGCAGCGGATCCAGGGGCAGCAGCAGTTGTAAGGATTAAACCCAATGTCCGTAGTAGGTTTGCTGTTAGGCTCTCCTGCGCATATATATATATATATATATATATATATATATATATATATATATATATATATATATATATATATATATATATATATATATATATACTTGTACTGTTACCTCTTGTAATCACAACGAAAAAGATAAGAAATACAGAACCAGGAGCGACACGTCCCTGTTGCAATTCATCGACTTGTTACGCGTGTGTTCCGTCCAAAGAAGTCGCTGCGTTCGGCAAAGATCGCGTCGATACGTTGTGCAAGTCGCCGGTCGAAGCAAGCCTGCTCCACGTACACAAGTGCACGTACGTGTGGTAGAAAAATCCATACAGCTGCCTGGCTGTGTGCTAGCTTAGCACATACACGTACGTTTGATCTCATCTAGTGGTCTAAAACCAATAATTGGTATCAGAGCCTCGACGATCTACGATCTACGATGACGAACAACGACGCTGAGTCGGTCAAGTCCAGCAACGGCGGTTCCAAGAGAAACAAGTCCGGCAACGGCGGTTCCAAGGCGAACAAGAACGGCGACAAGGTGAACAAGGGCGGCAAGTCAGCAACTAGTGGTGGCGGAACGGGCGGCGCCAACGTCCAGCCACATCGCAACATCCCCATCCAGTACCCGATGCTCACTGACGCCAACTATGGCGTGTGGGCGGTGAAGATGAAGATTATTCTCCGAACTCTTCGAGTGTGGCAGGCAATCACGGACGATGACGTCGACGAGGAGTGCGACGAAGGTGCCATGGCCGTCATAGCCCAGTCTGTGCCGGATTCCGTGCTGATGACATTGGCGGAGTTCGAGACGGCAAGAGAGGCGTGGAACGCACTCAAGGAGATGAGGATCGGAGAAGATCGCGTCACCAAGGCTCGGGCACAAGTGCTGAAGCGCCAATTTCACAAGTTGCAGATGGAGGAAACTGAATCGGTGAACGACTATGCCATGCGTCTTACTACTTTGGTGGGAGAGATCCGCGCGCTTGGTGCAAAGCTCGAGGAGACCGAGATTGTGAAGAAATTTTTCAGTTCGATGACTGACAAATTCACATACATCATCGGCACGCTCGAGCAGCTTTACGACATCGACAACATGACCATAACGAAGGCGATCGGACGCCTACGAACATGGGAAGAGAATGCTCGTGGTTGTCGGAAAGGCAAAGGAGGAGGTAGTGACCAACTCATGTACTCGCGCACAGATTGGGAGGCCCCAAGTAGCAAAGAAAGGCGTGACGGTGGCGAAAGCTCAAGCAACGCGAAGCGCGACGGACAAACCAGAAAAGGCAAAGGAAAAGGCAAGCCACAAGGTCGTGGTAAGGCGGACCAATCTAAAGGGCGGAAGCCACGGAACTTGAACTTATCCGAGGTCAAGTGCTATAACTGCAACGAGATGGGTCACTTTGCAAAGGATTGTCCGAAGCCTAACAAGCGGGAGATCAAGGCAAATTTGGCGAAGCAAGAAGGCGAAGGTCGAGGTCTTCTGATGGCCGAAGTTTGTGATCTCGCTGAAACGGTGGTTGTGAAACCAAGCCGGAAGGTGCTACTTCATGAGAAGAAAGTGACACCGAAGCTATCCAGGGATCAGAACGTGTCGTGGTATCTCGACACGGGTGCCAGTAACCACATGACGGGGTGCAAGGAGAAATTCCTCGGGCCGAAATACGATGTTGAAGGCTCGGTCAAGTTTGGTGATGGTTCAGCTGTGGAGATTTGCGGGCAAGGATCTGTCCTCTTCGAGGGGCTCACAGGCGAACATCGCATACTCACCGGAGTGTACTACATCCCACGGCTTTGCAACAACATCATCTCTATCGGGAAGCTTGATGAGAATGGATGCAAGGTGAATATCGAGAACGGAGTGATGACGATCTTCGACAACCTCCGAAACGTGCTGGCTCGCGTTAATCGCACACGGAACAGACTCTATATCCTCAACCTTGATCAATCTCAACCGGAGTGTTGGCTCGCCAAGAGTGATGATGATTCGTGGTTATGGCATGCTAGATTTGGACACGTTAACTTCTACGCCTTGAAGAAGATGTCAAAGATGGAGATGATATCCGGGTTGCCATTTATCGACCATGTTGATCGAGTATGTGACAGGTGCTTGGTTGGAAAACAGTACCGTAGGCCGTTCCCTGCTCAGTCTACCTATCGTGCAAGTGATGCACTCGAGTAGCTCCATGGTGATCTATGTGGCTCCATCACCCCGGCAACTCACGCAGGAAAGAAGTACTTCTTCCTTGTGGTAGATGACTACTCGAGATATATGTGGGTCGTTCTCCTATGATCTAAAGATGAGGCGTTTGAAGCGTTCAAGAAGCTAAAGGCTGCAATGGAGATGGAGCACAAGTTGAAGGTTCGCGCTCTACGGACAGATCGCGACGGAGAGTTTACGTCGAACGAGTTCAACGACTACTGCAAGAAGATTGGCATAAAAAGGTTCCTCACGACACCTTATACGCCACAGCAGAATGGGGTTGTTGAAAGGCGCGATCGAACCGTCGTTGACATGGCAAGGAGTTTACTCAAGAGCAAGAACCTGCCGGGGACTTTTTGGGAGAAGCTGTCTCGACGGCGGTCTATCTTCTCAATCAGGCTCCAACGAAGGCGGTGATTGGAAAGACTCCGTATGAAGCAATTTACGGACCTAAGCCGAATGTGTCTCATCTACGGACGTTCGGGTGCGTGGCGCATGTGAAGACGGCGGAGCCGCATCTCTCAAAGCTTGCCGATCGTAGCACCAAGATGGTGTTCATCGGATATGAGAGCAGTTCCGGCACCAAGGCATACCGCTTCTATGATCCACAAACCAAGCGTCTATGGATTTCACGTGACGTCGTGTTTGAAGAAAACAAGGCGTGGAATTGGAGCGCAGCAGCCAACGATGCTCCAAACGGTAACATATTCACAGTTGAGTTTCCTGATGATGATGCAGGGGAAGACGTCCAGGTGGTTGGCAAGATGCCCAACCAAGGTGACCACAATGATAGTGATCATCATGGTGCCGACACCAACGACGGCGCACATGGGTCACAAAGTGATAGCGACAATGACGTGCACGGCACAAGTGGAGATCTCAACGACGACATCGACAACGAGGCACATAGTGACAACGACAATCAAGATGATGGTCATGGTCACAACGACTACATCGACGACACGGATGTCGACGACATGCCCGAGACTCAGCCTTCTTCCTCAAGTGCATCAACACCGACACAATTTGTGTCGCCTCCTTCGCAAGCCACAACGGACTCCTTCGGGCCTCGTCGCTACAAGACCCTCAAGAAAGTCTACAAGTGCACAAAGCCAGTTACGCTTGAATACTCCAGACTATGTCTGGTCAGAGTTGAGGAGCCGGCAAACTTCGTAGAGGCGAGCAAAAGTTCTAGTTGGACGCACGCCATGGATGAGGAGATGAAGGCGATTGAGAGCAATGACACGTGGACTTTGGTAACCCGACCTCCGAACCAAAAAGCCATAGGTTTGAAGTGGGTTTACAAGTTAAAGAAGGACACACAGGATGCTATTGTGAAGTACAAAGCAAGACTCGCCGTGAAGGGCTATGTATAACGTCAAGGAGTTGACTACGAGGAGGTGTTTGCACCGGTTGCTCGACTCGAGACGGTGAGAGTGCTCCTAGCTTTGGTAGAACAAGAGGATTGGAAGGTTCATCATATGGATGTTAAATCCGCTTTCCTCAACGGTGATCTCACAGAAGAAGTGTACGTAGAACAACCCCTCAGCTACGAGAAGAAAGGTGAAGAAGGGAAAGTTTATAAGCTCAAGAAGGCACTTTACGGGTTGAAGCAAGCGCCAAGAGCTTGGAACTCAAAGTTAGACCGAAGTTTGGTCTCGCTCGGGTTCAAGAGATGTCCCCTCGAGCACGCAGTCTATTTAAAGAACTCCAAATGCTCAAACCTGCTAGTGGGAATTTATGTCGACGATCTGATTATCACCGGAGATAGCGTACAAGAAATTGAATGTTTCAAGGCGCAAATGAAGAACAAGTTTATCATGAGCGATCTGGGATTACTCCGCTATTACTTGGGCATCGAAGTGAAGCTAAGCTCCGGTGAGATTTCCCTGTGTCAATCGGCTTATGCGGTCAAGTAATTGGAAAAGTGTGGCATGTCAGATTGCTACGAGACACAAGTTCCAATGGACCAACATCACAAGTTGAGCAAGCGTAGCTCAAATCCGTCGGTGGACACCACAATGTATCGAAGCGTTGTGGGCAGCCTAAGATACTTGGTGCATACCCGACCTGACTTGGCTTATTCAGTCGGGATCGTGAGTCGTTTCATGGAGAATTCGACAACCGAACACATGAGCGCGGTCAATCAAATCTTGCACTATGTGAAAGGCACTATTAATCTTGGCTGCACGTACAGAAAGGGAAAGGAAGGATTGATCCTTCGTGGATATTCAGATAGCGACATGGAAGGTGATGTGGATGACCGGAAGAGCACAACGGGCATGGTATTCTACCTTGGTCCGAATCCGATTAGCTGGACTTCTCAGAAGCAAAAGGTGGTGGCACTATCTTCATGCGAGGCAGAATACATAGCGGCAAGCACGGCGGCTTGTCAAGCAGTGTGGCTGAGAAGACTCCTAGCTATTCTTACGAAGCGGGAGGTGCAGAAGGTGTCATTGAAGATCGACAACCAAGCTGCAATCTCATTGTGCAAAAATCCGATTCATCACGAAAGGAGCAAGCACATAGATACTCGGTTCCACCACATCCGGGAGTGCATTGAGGAAGGGATGATCGAAGTTCAACACGTCAACACGAAAGACCACTTGTCGATATTCTCACGAAGTCTCTCGGACGACAGAAGTTCTTGAAGATGCGAGAAACGATCGGCGTCCAAACTGTGAAGCAAGGACATCGTGTTTAGGGGGTGAATGTAGGGATTAAACCCAATGTCCGAGTCGTACAGGTATAGGTTTCCGAGTAGGTTTGCTGGTAGGCTCTCCTGCGCATATATATATATATATATATATATATATATATATATATATATATATATATATATATATATATATATATATATATATACTTGTACTGTTACCACTTGTAATCACAACGAAAAAGAGAAGAAATACAGAACCAGGAGCGTCTGTTGCAATTCATCGACTTGTTACGCGTGTGTTCCGTCCAAAGAAGTCGCTGTGTTCGGCAAAGATCGCGTCGATACGTTGTGCAAGTCGTCGGTTGAAGCAAGCCTGCTCCACGTACACAAGTGCACGTACTTGTGGTAGACAAATCCATACAGCTGCCTGGCTATGTGCTAGCTTAGCACATACACGTACCGTTTGATCTCATCTAGTGATCTAAAACCAACAGAAGTCTCCCCCTCCTCCTCCTAATAAAAGAAGGAGAACCGAGCAGCAGCATGACCAGGACCAGCCGCCGCCGCCGCCGTCTGACAAGGGCAGCGGGGATTCCCAATCCCACCAGCAGGAGACACCAACGGAATCGCCTGCTGACGATTACGTGGCCCGTGGCCGGCCATTGGTGGAGGTGTTCGCCGTGCGCGCCGGCTTCCATATCGTCGGCACCATTTCGGTGTTCGACGGCATGCGCGGCCAGGTCATCTACGAGAACCACAACAATGGCTCCTCTTCGAGCTCGGTACGTGTACGTCACGCCGTTTATTTTTCTATCGTTAATTCTTTAGATGAGACACGTTACAGTATTTGCTTAGTTATTGTTGCCTTGGCGGCTTGAGCTTGACGTATACGCACACGCATGCATCCAGGGTGACGAAGACCATCCGCGGCCGCTGCTGCTGACTGGGCCATACCGAGCCATCTCCGCGTACGGGAGCTTCACCATTGAGGTTGACATCAGCGGCGCCGGATCCGGAGTCGTTGGTGAGCTGGATTGGGACTGCTACGACCAAGAAAAGGTTTACGACAGGCAAGTTACAGAGACCATCACAACGAGCAGCGGCGGCCGGAACGCGGTGCTGAGCGACGCCGTGGATGCCGAATTGGAAGTCCACCTTCGCCTCCCCGGAGCCACTGCCGCCGCCGTCTACGGTCGCATCGCCACGCGCAGCAAGGCCTTCCACGATGAAGACATAGCGTGGAGCGTGCTGTTCGACTCGGAGGTCGAGGGGGTGCCGCTCGTCGCCGATAGCGGCGGCGTCATTACCCGGTTGCCGCTGGCACGCTCTGTCGTGGTCATGCCACTTGGTTCGCCGCTCCTGATAACGGCAACCCTGTACGATGCACCACCAAGCCAACATGGTGTCAGCCCCGTCTTTGAGTTCCAGGATATGGAGCTCACCCTTGCTATGGGGAGACGCTCCGCCGACAACGGCGGCGGCGAGTTTCAAGTGAGCATCACCTCGCCTGACCACTAGCCCCGGCCAAGGCGAAATGACACTGCGACCCCACAACAATGGCCTACCGACCACTATAGTTGTTAGTGATATGATATTAATGTAGGTTACTTCTGTAGCAGATTTGTTGTAGTACTGTATTACGTATTTGCCGACTGTTTATGCTCACAAACATCAGACTTATGCACGCCTGTATGTCCACGTTTCTCATTTGTTTGGAAGTGTTCCACCGAGTCCTTGTGTTTCAAATAAATGTTATATATGCTGAGCTTGAGCTGCATTTGATTGCCCAACCGTAATAAATGTTATATATGCTGAGCTTGAGCTGCATTTGATTGCCCAACCATGCGATAAACAGATCCCCTTTTATTCAATTCTCATCAAAGGCATTCTTCAGCCGCAACGAAATCGCTGCAATATATATGGACCTGGAGACTCTTCGAGAATTGGGATGAGATCCTCTATGCCCTCATGTCGTATCTAAAGAACTTTACAACCGCGTACGGATCCTCCGAGGCTGTGCATCTTTAGAATTGTTTTATGAAATCAATGGCAGCTGCTTTGCATTTTCATTCAGTAGGAGAAAAGTTTATGTACAGAAAACAAACAACGAAACCAACAATATTAAGGAAAATTCCAAGCTTTATGTGGTTTGTATAATAATGCTCTGCAAGCTAATGCTTGTATCATCAATTCCTAGGATTACTCCTCCCCAACATCCCAAGAATTCTGTTATGCTCTGCAAGCTAATGCTTGTATTTTCGTTGTTTGTTCAGAGCATAATAGAATTCTTGTATTAGAGTAGTCACAATGAGAAGTAACATAAAGTAGTAACATACATATGTTATTAGTCTAAGTTACTACCTGCACATTGAGTCTTTCATTTATCAGCTTATAGACCCATCTTGCATTGGAATGTGTTATGTTACAGTAACATGCTATGTTACTCAATTTCTTTGTCTTCTCATTAATTAGGTGTCACATGATTTTTTTCGCTTAGGTGGCATCTATGTTACTACCATTGTGAGTAGTCTTAGCATTAGTATTTTCATTTTCTAGGAGTTTGTACATCAGTTCCTAGGATCACTCATCCGCATCATCCCAAGCTTGCAGCAGCGCTGCACATTATGCTTTATGTGGTGTTGTCATCGATTATTATAGTAACTAGAACATTTTTAATGCCAACCCTTAATACGGATACTGTAAATGTCCACGGATCGGGGTCATCCAATCTTTACCGCATCCATCCGTCAGTAGTTTAACCAAAATCCACCAAAATTCACACAAACTCGGACCGATTTCATTCAGATTTGGATATAATATACATAAACCGGCCGCGTTTCATGCAAACCTGGCGGTTTTCATATAAAAACGAACTTTAACCTAGTCTAAAACTAAACCGGGGACGTGTGCACGGCGGCTGCGAGCTCCAGGAATTAAAGCTGCTTCATTATTGCTCCCGGAATTGACACTCGAACAGGGCGGCCGGGCACGAAGCAAGCCCACTGTGTTCTACTCTTCCTCCGAGCCGTTGTCCGTCATTTGGCCAGACTGAGGATGCCCAGCGCAGGCGGCATCCAAGAGGCAGAGCTGCCTACGTTGGCGTCCGCGATGGCCTGAGATGCCTCCGCGTCCGCCTCCACAAGGACCGTGTTGTAGCTGTCGCGATCACGGCGACCGGCCTCATAGAGCGCATGTTGTTGCTCGATGAAGTTCAGGGTCAGCGGCGCCATGGTCGCCTCGCTCGCCCTCTCACCGTAGATTTGTGTTTCGGTCTACCGGTGCTGCTACTCGAGGAGTTCCATTTTATACCTCTGCTCCTCTAGAATCTGCTGGATAGGTACAAAATTTGGGCAATCTACTAGTACTAAGTTAACCTAGATATTTTTAGGTTCAATTTTGGGCAATCTGCAACTCATACTCTCACTACTTTAATTGCATATGGAAATGGAAGCTGCACTTTTTACTTAACTGTAGTAGTAGTACTACTACTCCACTTTACATAGGTCAGCTTAGATATAATAATTTGGTGTCACTTAAGTGTGCACGCATACGTGATGCAGGCCCTCGCACAAGTGCGGAGGCTAATGGAGGTGCATAAGGACGAGGTGATTAGCATCACCATCACCGGCCACAGCCTTGGCGGCTCACTCGCCACCCTCAACGCCATCTGACATGGTGGCCAATGGCGTCAACGTGCCCCCGTCCGCCTCCTCCAAGCAGCTGCCGTGCCCCGTGACAGTGATCCAGTTCGCGAGCCCGCTAACCGGGAACGAGGAGTTCAAGCGCGCCTTGGCCTTCTTCCCCAAACTCCGGGCACTCGGCGTGATCAATGAAGACGACATAGTGCCGAAGCTCCCGCCATTTTGGTACGTAGACGCGACGACGGCGACGGTGTTCATCGACACGACACGGTCTCCGTACCCGCCCCCCGGCGGCCTGTTTAGCTACCACAACCTCGAGCGCTACCTGCATGGCGTTGAAGGATGTAGTTGGCCGCTGGAAGCTCGACAAACTTCAAGGATGAACAATTCTTTTCTGTCTGGGCGAAGGTTGGCATGTATGATCGGCAATCGGTTGTTCTTGTGTGTAGGGTCCTTTTTGAGTATTTTCTATAATTTATATTGGCCCGACTTTGTAACTGGTAAAAACTCAGTTGTAACTCCACTTACAAATCATAGAATATCAGTTGCAACCCCACTTCTAACTCGCAAAATCTTAGTTTGCCAACCCTAGTTTCAACTGAAGGATTTCAGTTGCAACTCCACCTGCAAACTAAAAATAATCTCAGATCGAACTGTCAGTCACGACGCATTTGCTACTCGGAAAGTTCTCAGTTACAGTGCATGTGAACTAAAGAAATCTCATTTGCAACACATATGAAGCTCAATAATCTCAGTTGCAACTGAAAATCGTATCTTCCAAGTTGTATCAACACAGTACATGGAATAAGTCAAAAGCCATGAACCTTCGGGCCAAACAGCCAACAAGACAAGAACATGCCGCATCCACTTTAAAATAAAAAACATATATCTGGTTACGTGAGCTAATGGATTGGAGTGACAAGAATATACCACGCTTACATGTGTCGACTGCTAATTACTCCCTCCGTTCATTATTATAATATGTTTTAGCTTTTTTTAAGAATATATATATATACACGTGTTTTAATGTGTAGATTCACTTATTTTGGTATGTATCTAGTCTATATTGAAATAGCTAAAACATCTTATAATAGTGAACGAAGAAAATAGTTTAATTTCGACTGAGAACTGGAGGCACACATAATAAATTGTCCAATTGCCGGGCGGTGCGTGCGTGCTATCTAGGCCCTGCGAGCGGCCGAAACGTGCACCGTCCATCGTTCATGCGATCGCGCCACATGGACAGGCGGGACAGACAAGGGGCCGGGGGTAGTTTTGTCGTCACGTGCGCCCCCACCGCATTCCATCTCGCACCTGCTCCTCTTGTGCTCCCCATTCCGTCTCGCATCTCCTCCTCTCGCGCTCCACCCGCAGCGACGCGGTTTGGCTTCACGAGTCTCCGGCGACAGGGTGGCGTGAGGGGAGGATGGAGTAGGGGGCGCGCAAATAAAGCATAGACACTGATTTGGGGAGGGGCGACGGGCAGGCCCTGGCCGCACGCGGCGGCGAGGAGGAGTGAAGAAGGAGGCGCCGGCGACTCGCGCGGAGTCGGCAATTTGAGGGTCGGCGAGGCGCATCGAGGGCTTTGGGACAAAGGTTAGTCACACACTCACACACCAACCCCTATTCCTTCGCCCTTGTTTCCGTACTCGCAATGCAGAGAAGTGTGTTGCCGACGCGGCGGCGTCATGGATTGGTAGGAACGGGATTTCAGGGACCAAAATCGAGGGGAAAATGGGTTGGGGATGAAATGGTGGGGAATCACACAACCAATCTTGTGAGAAAATACGGGTCAATCCTGCAATTTTGGAGGATTTTCATCTCAATTCCTGTTCTTAATTTGATAGGTTGCTTTTCGCTTTCATACCATGCTAGATTTCTACATGGGCCATCATTTTTAGGGGCGTTAAAATTTGAGCACAAAGGAGGGAGGTATACATGAGAATAGCTTCCAGCACCCAAAGCTTGGAAGGGAGGGGAAAAGGGGCAACAGAACACTGGTGAATCTAGGAAGGGATAGGCAGTATCCCTGAACATTTATTGTAGGCAAATTAGATAGGTTCAGTATTACTACAATCGGCAATTCTGAACATATTTTGTAGGCAAATTAGATATGTTCATTATGACTACAATGGGGATTATACAACACTGAACATTTTGTAGGCAATTTATATAGGTTAAATATTAGCCACAATGGGCAATACAGCACCGAACATAACAATTAGCGGTAGCAGCTAGCGCCATTAGATGATATCATAATTAGCAGTTAGCGGAAATTTTCTTCGAATTTGGAAATATAATCACACACCAGTGTTTCAAATGGTTTGATGTTGCTCCATTCTGGTTGTTCCTGATTTCCGTGTACATAGGAAGTACTGTATGTTTTTGTGTTCCATCGGCAGGGAACACATTTGAGATAAACACAAGCAGGGAAGCAAAATACTGCATAATTTTTGCCATGGATCTGTGCTCTTTAGGCAATACTGTAAGATATGTGAGAAAATAATAGATAGCCTTTCCTTTGAATTTTGTAGACAATACAGAGAGATATAAGTAGGCAAAATAATGTGTTGCCTACGTATGTTATGCCGGCAATGGTTAGTACTTATCATTGGAAGGGTCTCCAGCAGCCTACAAACAGAACTACATATTATTTTTTATAATTCGTCTTTAGTTTCGCCACTTGAGGATCCATTAGAATCTGATGCTACTTTCGCCATACAACACCATTAATCCTTCATTTTTTTGTTCCCGCAATTTTGAGAGCATTTCTGTGTGTTCTTCTTCCTGCGGTTGTAGGCACATCACGAAACTGAAGCGGATCCCATATGCATCCCACATTTCTTTTAGTTTTTTCTGTCTAGGCAATGTTTTGCCTCCAGTGGTCGGCAAGGGTTTTTCAACACCAGCTTTTTTTTAACTCATTTTTCCTTTTTTCAAATGCAGGCAAGTCAAAAGTGAAAAACAAGGTATTGCTCTGCTATATGTAGGCATCTTCATTTTTATACTAGGCATTTCATTTCATTATTTTTTTAGTATAGTAGTCAATTTGTTTCAGCCAAAACACTAAATCACCCACCTCACAATTTAACAACGTAGTTTCGGACTACTTTCTATGCATGCAACTAAGTCAGTTACTACCTGTAAATTTACATGACCAATCCGACGCACAAAGTCGCTCACCACCGGGTGCTAGGTTGCCTAACACACCGACCTACTCGCCCACACACACCCACCCCCCTTGGAAAATCGCCTAAGCCGGCCGAAACGAACTCGCCCACCACCCGGGTGCTACGTCGCCTAACCCGCCGACCTACTTGCACCCACACACCTTGAAAGATCGCCTAAGCCGGCAGAAACAAACTCGCCCACCACCCGGGTGCTAGGTCGCCTTACCCGCCGACCTACTCGCCTACACACGCACCCACACCTTGAAAAATCGCCTAAACCAGCCGAAACGAACTCGCCCACCACACGGGTGTTATGTCGCCTTACCCGCCGACCTACTCGCCTACACACGCACCCACACCTTGAAAAGGCGCCTAAGCCGTCCCAAACGAACTCGCCCACCACCCGGGTGCTAGGCCGCCTTACCCGTCGACCTACTCGCCTACACACGCACCCACACTCCTTGAAAGACCGCCTAAGCCGGCCGAAACGAACTCGCCCACCACCTGGGTGCTAGATCGCCTTACCCGCCGACCTACTCACCTACACACACACACCCACACACCTTGAAAAATCGCCTAAGCCGGCCAAAACAAACTCGCCCACCACCCGGGTGCTAGGTCGCCTTACCCACCGACCTACTCGCCTACACATGCACCCACACACCTTGAAAAATCGCCTAAGCCGACCGAAACGAACTCGCCCACCACCTGGGTGCTAGGTCGCCTTACCCGCCGACGTACTCGCCTACACATGCAAACACACACCTTGAAAAATTGCCTAAGCCAGCCGCACCCACACCTTGAAAAGGCGCCTAAGCTGGCCGAAACAAACTCGCCCACCACTCAGGTGCTAGGTCGCCTTACCCGCCGACCTACTTGCACCCACACACCTTGAAAGATCGCCTAAGCCGGCAGAAACAAACTCGCGCACCACCCGGGTGCTAGGTCGCCTTACCCGCCGACCTACTCACCTACACACGCACCCACACCTTGAAAAATCGCCTAAGCCAGCCGAAACGAACTCGCCCACCACACGGGTGTTATGTCGCCTTACCCGCCGACCTACTCGCCTACACACGCACCCACACCTTGAAAAGGCGCCTAAGCCGGCCGAAACGAACTCGCCCACCACCCGGGTGCTAGGCCGCCTTACCCGCCGACCTACTCTCCTACACACGCACCCACACACCTTGAAAGACCGCCTAAGCCGGCCGAAACGAACTCACCCACCACCTGGGTGCTAGATGGCCTTACCCGCTGACCTACTAGCCTACACACACACCCACACCTTGAAAAGGCGCCTAAGGAGCCCGAAACAAACTCGCCCACCACCCAGGTGCTAGGTCGCCTTACCCGCCGACCTACTCGCCTACACACGCACCCACACAACTTGAAAGACCACCTAAGCCGTTCAAAACGAACTCGCCCACCACCCCGGTGCTAGATCGCCTTACCCGCCGACCTACTCGCCTACACACACACCCACACACCTTGAAAAATCTCCTAAGCCGGCCGAAACGAACTCGCCAACACACGGGTGCTAGGTCACCTTCCCCGCCGACCTACTCGCCAACACATGCACCCACATACCTTGAAAAATCGCCTAAGCCGACTGAAATGAACTTGCCCACCACCCGGGTGCTAGGTCGCCTTACCCGCCGACCTACTCGCCTACACACGCACACACACACACACCTTGAAAAATTGCCTAAGCCAGCCGAAACAAACTCGCCAACCACCTGGGTGTTAGGTCGCCTTACCCGCCGACCTACTCGCCTGCAAACGCACCCACACCTTGAAAAGGCGCCTAAGCCAGCCGAAACGAACTCGCCCACCACCCGGGTGCTAGGTCGCCTTACCCGTCGACCTACTCGCCTACACACGCACCCACACCTTGAAAAATCGCCTAAGCCGGCCGAAACGAACTCGCCCACCACCTGGTTGCTAGGTCGCCTTACCCGCCGACCTACTCGCCTATACACACACCCACACACCTTGAAAAACCGCCTAAGCGGGCCGAAACGAACTCGTCCACCACCCGGGTGCTAGGTCGCCTTACCCGCCGACCTACTCGCGTACACATGCATCCACACACCTTGAAAGATCTCCTAAGCCGGCCGAAGCAAACTCGCCCACCACCCGGGTGCTAGGTTGCCTTACCCGCCGACCTACTCGCCTACACATGCACACACACACACACACCATGAAAAATCGCCTAAGCTGGCCGAAACAAACTCGCCCACCACCTGGCTGCTAGGTCGCCTTACCCTCCGACCTACTCGCCTATATATGTTGGGAACGTTGCATGGGAAACAAAAAAAATTCTACGCACACACGAGATCTATCCATGGTGATGAGCATCTACGAGAGGGAGAGTGGATCTACGTACCCTTGTAGATCGCTAAGCAGGAAGCGTTAAGAAATGCGGTTGATGTAGCCGAACATCTTCGTGATCCAAATCGCCGAGCGTCCCGCGATCCAATCACGATCCGTCCCGATCTATCACCAAACGGACGGCACCTCCGCGTTCAGCACACATACGACTTGATGACGATCTCCACCTTCTTGATCCAGCAAGAGGGGGCGGAGAGGTGGATGAGTTCTTCGGCAGCGCGCCAGCGTTGCGGCGATGGTGGTGGAGTTATTCCGGCAGGGCTTCGCCTAAGCACTGCAGAAAACCGATCTAGAGGAGAAACTATACACTAGAGGAGAGGACAGCACGTGGCAGAAAATCTTGTGTAAAATCCATCAAAAACACTAGTATATATAGGAGGAGGGGAAGAAGAGGCCTGGTCATCAAGGGGCCAGCCCTAGGCTTTAGCCAAACCAGGAGGGAGGAGTCCTCCTCCTCCACTCCTAGTAGGATTATGACTCCTTCCTTATTTGGCCCTTTTTGCCTTTTTCCACCTTTTTCCTTTTGGGCTTTTCCTCCCGGCCGCATGGGCCTTGTGTGGGACTTCCACCAGCCCGAAGGGGCTGGTATTCACCCTCCCACAGCCCATGTAGCCTCTTGGATCAAAATACCCCTCCCGATGGTCCCCCGGTACACTACCGGGTACACTACCGATGAGCTCGAAACTTTTCCAGCAACCAAAATAGGACTTCCTATGTATCAATCTTTACCTCCGGACCATTCCGGAGCTCCTCGTGATGCCCGGGATCTCATCCGGGACTCCGAAAAACCTTCGGTCACCACCATGCATAACTATATACTACCAAAACGTCACCAAACCTTAAGTGTGCAGACCCTGCGGGTTCGAGAACTATGTAGACATGACCGAGACACCTGTATGGTCAATAACCAATAGCGGAACCTGGATACCCATATTGGTTCCTACATATTCTATGAAGATCTTTATCGGTCGAACCTTTACGTCAAGGATTCAGTTAATCCCGTATGATGTTCCCTTTGTTCTTTGGTATGTTACTTGCCCGAGATTCGATCGTCAGTATCTGTATACCTAGTTCAACCTCGTTACCGGGAAGTCTTTTTACTCATTTCGTAATACAAGATCTCGTGTCTAACACTTAGTCACATTGCTTTGCAAGGCTTATTGTGATGTTGTATTACCGAGTGGGCCCTAAGATACCTTTCCGTCACACGGAGTAACAAATCCCAGTCTTGATCCATGCCAACCCAACAGACACCCTCGGAGATACCTGTAATGCACCTTTATAGTCACCCAGTTACGTTGCAACGTTTGATACACACAAGGCACTCCTTCGGTGTTCGTTAGTTGCATGATCTCATGGTCATAGGAACATATACTTTGACATGCAGAAAACTGTAGCAATAAACTGAGATGATCATATGCTACGTCTATAGTTTGGGTCTTGTCCATCACATCATTCTCCTAATGGTGTGATCCCGTTATCAAATGACATCTCATGTCAATGGCTAGGAAACCTTGACCATATTTGATCAACGATCTAGTCTACTAGAGGCATACTAGGGACAAAGTGTTGTCTACTTATCCTCACATGTAATGTGTTTTCAATCAATACAATTATAGCATGGATAATAAACAATTATCATGAACAAGGAAATATAATAATAAACACTTTATTTATTGCCTCTAGGGCATATTTCCAACAGTCTCCCACTTGCACTAGAGTCAATAATCTAGTTCACATCACTATTTGATTTACATTGTAATGAATCGAACACCCATGCAGTTCTGGTGTTGATCATGTTTAGCCCTTGGAAGAGGTTTAGTCAACGGGTCTGCAACATTCAGATTCGTGTGCACTTTGCAAATATTTATGTCCTTCTCCTCGATGTAATCGCGGATGGAATTGAAATGTCGTTTTATGTGTCTGGTCCTCTTGTGAAACCTTGGTTCCTTGGCCAGAGCAATGGCACCAGTGTTATCACAGAACAGAGTCATTGGATTCAGTGCACTGGGCACTACTCCAAGATCTGTCATGAACTGCTTCATCCAGACACCTTCCTTCGCCGCCTCCGAGGCTGCGATGTACTCCGCTTCGCATGTAGAATCGGCTACCACGCTTTGCTTGGAACTGCACCAGCTTACCGCTCCCCCGTTGAGAATAAATATGTATCCGGTTTGTGACTTAGAGTCATCCGGATCAGTGTTAAAGCTTGCATCGACGCAACCCTTTACGACAAGCTCTTCATCACCTCCATAAACGAGAAACATTTCCTTAGTCCTATTCAGGTACTTAAAGATATTTTTGACCGCCGCCCAGTGCTCCATTCCAGGATCACTTTGAAACCTTTCGGCCATACTTATTGCAAGGCTTACATCGGGTCTTGTGCACAGCATTGCATACATGATAGAGCCTATGGCTGAAGCATAGGGGATGACACTCATCTTTTCTCTATCTTCTGCATTCACTGGGCATTGAGTCTTACTCAACTTCACACCTTGTAATACAGGCAAGAACCCCTTCTTGGCCTGATCCATTTTGGACTTCTTCAAAACTTTATCAAGGTATGTGCTCTGTGAAAGTGGTATTAAGCGTCTCGATCTATCTCTATAGATCTTAATGCCTAATATGAAAGCAGCTTCTCCTAGGTCCTTTATTGAAAACTCTTGTTCAAATATTCCTTCATGCTTTCCAGCATTTCTATATTGTATCCAATCAGCAATATGTCATCCACATATAATATTAGAAACGCTATAGGGCTCCCACTCACTTTCTTGTTAATACAAGCTTCTCCATAAACTTGTATAAACCCAAACGCTTTGATCACCTCATCAAAGCGCTTATTCCAACTCCGGGATGCTTGCACTAGCCCATAAATGGATCGCTGGAGTTTGCAAACTTTGTCAGCATTCTCTGGATCGACAAAACCTTCCGGTTGCATCATATACAACTCTTCTTCAAGGAAACCATTGAGGAACGCCGTTTTGACATCCATCTGCCAAATTTGATAGTCAAAATATGCAGCTATTGCTAACATGATTCTGACGGACTTAAGCATCGCTACGGGTGAGAAGGTCTCATCGTAGTCAACTCCTTGAACTTGTGAAAACCCTTTGCCACAAGTCGAGCTTTATAGACGGTGACATTACCGTCCGCATCCGTCTTCTTCTTAAAGATCCATTTGTTCTGAATGGCCTTTCGCCCTTCAGGTAATACTTCCAAAGTCCATACTTTGTTTTCATACATGGATCCCATCTCGGATTTAATGGCCTCTAACCATTTCTTGGAATCCGGGCCCATCATCGCTCCTCCATAGCTCGTAGGTTCATTGTTGTTCAATAACATGACCTCCAAGATAGGGTTGACGTACCACTCAGGAGTAGCACGCACCATTGTCGACCTACGAGGTTCAATAGTAGCTTGATCCGAAGCTTCATGATCATCATCATTAACTTCCTCTTCTACCGTCGTAGGTTCCACAGAAACATCTTTCTGCGCTACGCTACTTTCTGGTTGAAGTAAAGGTTCGATAACCTCATCAAGCTTTATTTTTCTCTCACTTAATTCTTTTGAGAGAAACTCTTTCTCAAGAAATGTTCCATTCTTCACGACAAACACTTTGTCTTCGTATCTGATATAGAAGGTATACCCGACTGTCTCTTTCGGGTATCCTATGAAGACACATTTCTCCACTTTGGGTTCCAGCTTTCCAGGCTGAAGCTTTTTGACATAAGCATCACATCCCCAAACTTTAAGAAACGACAACTTTGGCCTCTTGCCAAACCATAGTTCATATGGCGTCGTCTCAATGGATTTCGATGGTGCCCTATTTAAAGTGAATGTAGCTGTCTCCAGTGCATAACTCCAAAATGATAGTGGCAAATCAGCAAGAGACATAATAGAACGCACCATATCTAATAAGGTTCGATTACGACGTTCAGACACACCATTACGCTGTGGTGTTCTAGGCGGTGTGAACTGTGAAACAATTCCTCACTGTCTTAAGTGACTGACAAACTCATAATTCAGATATTCACCTCCTCGATCAAATCGCAGGAATTTAATATTCTTGTTACGATGATTCTCAACTTCACTCTGAAATTGCTTGAACTTTTCAAACGTTTCAGACTTGTGTTTCATTAAGTAAATATACCCATATCTACTTAAGTCATCAGTGAAGGTGAGAAAATAGCGATATCCACCGCGCGTTGTAACATTCATTGGACCGCACACATCAGTATGTATGATTTCCAATAAGTCACTTGCCCGTTCCATTGTTCCAGAGAATGGCGTTTTAGTCATCTTGCCCATGAGGCATGGTTCACATGTGTCAAGTGATTCAGAATCAAGTGACTCCAAAAGTCCATCAGTATGGAGCTTCCTCATGCGTTTTACACCAATATGACCTAAACGACAGTGCCACAAGAAAGTAGTACTATCATTATCAACTCTCCATCTTTTGGCATCAATGTTATGAACATGTGTATCATCACTATCAAGATTCAATATGAATAAACCCCTCAAATTGTGTGCATGACCATAAAAGATATTACTCATATAAATAGAACAACCATTATTCTCTGATTTAAATGAGTAACCGTCTCGCAATAAACAAGATCCAAATATAATGTTCATGCTTAACGCAGGCACTAAATAACAATTATTCAGGTTCATCACTAATCCCGATGGTAATCGAAGAGAGAGCGCGCCGACGGCGATCACATCAACCTTGGAACCATTTCCCACGCGCATCGTCACTTCGTCCTTTGCCAGCCTTCGTTTATTTCATAGTTCCTGTTTTGAGTTGCAAATGTGAGCAACCGAACCGGTATCAAATACCCAGGCTATACAACGAGAACTAGTAAGGTAGACATCAATAACATATATATCATATATACCTTGTTTGTCGTTGGCTGCCTTCTTGTCAGCCAGGTACTTGGGGCAGTTCCGCTTCCAGTGACTAGTTCCCTTGCAATGAAAGCATTCAGTTTCTGGCTTGGGTCCAGCCTTGGGCTTCTTTACAGGAGTAGCAACTGCTTTACCATCCTTCTTGGTTTTACCCTTCTTGCCCTTGCCCTTGCCCTTGTCATTCTTCTTGAAACTAGTGGTTTTGTTGAGCATCAACACTTGATGTTCTTTCTGGATTTCAGACCCAGCGACTTTTAGCATTGCAAACAGCTCGGCGACTGACTTGTTCATCCCGTGCATGTTATAGTTCATCACAAAGCTCTTGTAACTAGGTGGAAGTGATTGAAGAACTCTGTCAGTGATCGCCTCTGGCGGAAGGGCAATTCCCAACTACGCCAGACGTGTCGAATACCTAGACATTCTGAGTATATGTTCACTGATAGACCCGTTCTCCTCCATTTTGCAAGCATAGAATTTATCGGAGGTCTCATACC
Organism: Hordeum marinum; assembly: GCA_022496015.1. Classification (NCBI taxonomy): domain Eukaryota; kingdom Viridiplantae; phylum Streptophyta; class Magnoliopsida; order Poales; family Poaceae; genus Hordeum; species Hordeum marinum. The sequence continues at coordinate 553,934,482 of CM039674.1, read as the reverse complement.
TCTCGATCCGGGCATTCTTATGAAAGATAAACTTCAACTCCTGGAACATCGCATATGCTCCAGGACGTTCAAAAAGTCTTTGAAGTCCCGGTTCTAAGCCATACAATATTGCACACTGAACTATTGAGTAATCTCCAGAACGTGTCTCCCAAGCGTTCTTAATGTCTTCGGATGACAGGTCTTCTGGTTGGTCACCAAGCAGTGCATCAAGGACATATGATTTCTCGGAAGCCATGAGGATAATCCTCAGATTACGGACCCAATCAACAAGGTGTCCTAAGCAAAACAAGGTGCATATAAGGATTAACATCACATGCAAATCATAAGTAACATGATATGGCCATGAACTTGTGCTTTTGATCTCCATCTTGAAAGCACCGATATGATCTCCATCGTCACCGGCACGACACCATGATATCCATCATCTTGATCTCCATCAACGTGTCACCATCGGGGTTGTCGCGCCCACCATGCTTCTACTACTATTGCTACTGTTTAGCGATAAAGTAAAGCATTACATAGCGCTTAATGATTGACACGCGGGTCATACAATAATTAAAGACAACCCTATGACTCCTGTCGGTTGCCATACTCATCGACATGCAAGTCATGATATTCTATACAACACATGATCATCTCATACATCAGATATATCACATCATGTAATTGGCCATATCACATCACAACATACCCTGCAAAAACAAGTTAGATGTCCTCTAATTGTTGTTGCATGTTTTACATGGCTGCTACGGGTATCTAGCAAGAACAATTCTCATCTATGCAAAAACCACAACAGTGATACATTAGTTGCTTTTCAACCTTCTCAAGGACCGCCTTTGTCGAATCCGATCCAACTAAAGTAGGAGAAACTGACAACCGCCAGCCATCTATGCAACAAGTAGCAATTGAGGGAACCGGTCTCTCGTAAGCGTACGAGTAATGTTGGTCCGGGCCGCTTCATCCTACACTACCGCTGAACCAAAACACGACCAAGTGAGGAAGCAATCTAAGCATCAACGCCCACAAACTCTTTGTGTTCTATTCGAGATCTCATCTGCACATAGACCTAGCTCATGATGTCGCTGTTGGGGAACGTTGCATGGGAAACAAAAAATTTCCTACGCACACGCAAGATCTATCCATGGTGATGAGCATCTACGAGAGGGAGAGTGGATCTACGTACCCTTGTAGATCGCTAAGCGGGAAGCGTTAAGAAACGCGGTTGATGTAGTCGAGCGTCTTCGCGATCCAAATCGCCGAGCGTCCCGTGATCCAATCACGATCCGTCCTGATCTGGCACCGAACGGACGGGACCTCCGCGTTCAGGACACGTACGGCTTTATGACGATGTCCACCTTCTTGATCCAGCAAGAGGGGCGGAGAGGTGCATGAGTTCCCCGGCAGCACGACGGCGTTGTGGCGATGGTGGTGGAGTTATTCCGGCCGGGATTCGCCTAAGCACTGCAGAAAACCGATCTAGAGGAGAAACTATGCATTAGAGGAGAGGGCAGCACGTGACAGAAAATCTTGTGTAAAACCCCTCAAAACCACTAGTATATATGGGAGGAGGGGAGGAGGAGGCCTGTCCCTCAAGGGTCCGGCCCTAGGCTTCGGCCGAACCAGGAGGGACGAGTCCCCCTCCTCCACTCCTAGTAGGATTAGAACTCCTTCCTTATTTGGCCCTTTTTGCCTTTTTCCACCTTTTTCCTTTTGGGCTTTTCTTCCCAGCCGCATGGGCCTTGCGTGGGACTTCCACCAGCTCACTAAGGGCTGGTATTCACCCTCCCACAGCCCATGTAGCCTCTTGGCTCGAAATACCCCTCCCGATTGTCCCCCGGTACACTACCGGCGCTGCCGGTACACTACCGATGAGCCCGAAAGTTTTCTGGCGACCAAAACAGGACTTCTGATATATCAATCCTTACCTCCGGACCATTCCGGAGCTCCTCTTGACGTCTGGGATCGCATCCGGGACTCCGAACAACCTTCGTTCACCACCATGCATAACTCTATACTACCGAAACGTCACCAAACCTTAAGTGTGCAGATCTTGCGGGTTCTTAAACTATGTAGACATGACTGAGACACCTCTACGGTCAATAACCAATAGCGGGACCTGGATGCCCATATTGGTTCCTACATATTCTACGAAGATCTTTATCGGTCGAACCTCTATGAAAAGAATTCAGTTAATCCCGTATGATGTTCCCTTTGTTCTTCGGTATGTTACTTGCCCGAGATTCGATCGTTGGTATCTGTATACCTAGTTCAACCCCGTTACCAGTAAGTCTCTTTACTAGTTCCATAATACAAGATCCCGTGGCTAACACTTAGTCACATTGCTTGCAAGGCTTATTGTGATGTTGTGTTACCGAGTGGGTCCTAAGATACCTCTCCGTCACACGGAGTAACAAATCCTAGTCCTTATCCATGCCAACCTAACAGACACCCTCGGAGATACCTGTAATGTACCTTTATAGTCACCCAGTTATGTTGCGACGTTTGATACACACAAGGAACTCCTCCGGTGTCCGTGAGTTGCATGATCTCATGGTCATAGGAACATATACTTTGACATGCAGAAGACTGTAGCAATAAACTGAGACGATCATATGCTACGTTTATAGTTTGGGTCTTGTTCATCACATCATTCTCCTAATGATGTGATCCCGTTATCAAATGACATCTCATGTCAATGGCTAGGAAACCTTGACCATCTTTGATCAACGAGCTAGTCTACTAGAGGCATATTAGGGATAAAGTGTTGTCTACTTATCCACACATGTAATGTGTTTCCAATCAATACAATTATAGCATGGATAATAAACAATTATCATGAAGAAGGAAATATAATAATAAACACTTTATTTATTGCCTATAGGGCATATTTCCAACAATACACACACCCACACACCTTGAAAAATCGCCTAAGCCGGCCGAAACGAACTCGGCCACCACCCGGGTGCTAGGTCGCTTACCGCCGACCTACTTGCCTATCCACACACCCACACACCTTGAAAAATCGCCTAAGCCGGCCGAAACGAACTCGCCCACCACCCGGGTGCTAGGTCGCCTTACCCGCCGACCTGCTCGCCTACAGATGCACCCACACACCTTGAAAGATCGCCTAAGCGTGCCGAAACAAACTCGCCCACCACCCAGGTGCTAGGTTGCCTTACCCGCCGACCTACTCACCTACACACGCACACACACCCCCCTTGAAAAATCGCCTAAGCTGGCCGAAACGAACTCGCCCACCACCCGGGAGCTAGGTCGCCTTACCCGCCGACCTACTTGCCTACACATGCACCCACACACCTTGAAAAAAGCGCCTAAGCCCTTTCGACCTAGTAGATCGCACACACCTCACACACCCCTCGGAAGTCGCCTAAGCCCTCCATAAAGAAAAAATCGCCCACCCACGGCGGGATAGCTCTTAATCTCAAGATGTCTTGTCGGTTCAAATAAAAATTAACTAAATTTTTATGACATATATTTTGGTATCTAATTGTGGTCGAAATTTAATCCAAAATATCCCAATAAAAATCCGAAATATGGAAGGACCGATAAACTCGGACAGATGGTGTTGGTCCCATGTATGGTGGCGCGTAAGAGTCAGACAATTAAGGCACGGCTCTTATATGTGCAAGGTTACCCAACCATACCCCAACTTTGAGGTATTATCATCACCTGATCAAGTAGTTGCAGTACAGTCCTTAATATTTTCATAATTCACTTCATGAAGATAGTACAGATTTCAGTACCCTATGTACAGGGCCGGCTCTATATTTTCTGAGGCCCTAGGCGAAGTTGACAACATGGGCCCCTAAAGCTAAAATATATGGACACATATCTACATATATATGTGTCTAATTTCACACAAAAAACATCAAAAGTTACATCCAACCACATTTTTAGTCTGAAATGTCTATGAATAATTGCTAAGCTCTTAAACAATGTCATAGTACGACAGAATCATTAAAACAACATCAAAATATAACTAATACTATTCTCGGTTAATTTTATTACCTCAAATAAGAACCAAATTTCGATGCTTCCATCGATAATAATGCTTCAGTTCTTCACAAAAAACGCCTTCGGGCATTTTTTGATGCAAAATCATTCAGAACAATATCAAGATCAATGTTGTCCAAGATATCCTTCTCAATACAGCATGTAGCCAAGCCATTCAATCTGTTTTGTAACATAGTTGACCTCAAACAATTTTTTAGTAGTTTCAATTTAGAGAAACTTCTTTCAGCCGAGGCTACAGTCACAGGTATAGTCAAGAGGATCCGATAGGCAACAGATACATTTGGATAGCACTCTACGACTATAACAAACTGAAGTATCTCAATAGCTCACATCAAATTGTCCGGCAAAGATACTTGCAACACTTTTAATTCGGAGAAAAAATCATCAAGATTAACATCAGATTTCTTGTTATGAGTATAAATTTCTGCAAAAATAGTGCAAGCTTTTCGTAGACCGCTCTCATCCAAGGCTTTCAGATTTTTTGAGTTGAATAAGAAACCAAACACCTTTTCAAATGCCTTCAGCTGCTCAAATCGACTAGTCAATGAAGCAATTGCAGTGTCAACAATGACAAGAAAGTAAGTAACCTTGAATGATTCAATAGCTGACAGTTGTAGTTCTTCATCTTCATCATTGATTTCATCAAAATGCTTCTTTCTTTTACTTTGACGTTTTGTACGAAATTTTGGCTCTATGTCCATAGTCGATGCAATGACTTTGGCACTCTCAATACTAGAATAGTATCCTTCATCTCTGTATTTCTGAAAATATGAAATGACTCCTTCAATGTGTTTGAGAGTAGCATCGATGCACACGATTTTTTCCTGTAACTTTTTGCTCACCATATTTACAGAGAATAGGATATCATGCCAAATAACCATACCTAATATTGTTTCAAATTTCCCAAGTGCACTGAACAAAGATTGAGCATCACTTACTGCAGCTGGATCATCGGTTGAAGCCTTTTGTAGTTCCTTCAAAGCTGATCTTACTTGGGAAGTTTGGTATCTTATAGGTTGCACACTCTTTATTCGACTCTCCCAACGAGTACTAGACAAAGGTTTGAGAGTCAGATTAGCAAATAGTACATATATGCGCTGTATAATACCGAAGAATGAAATAGCTTGTTCGCAAGATTTTGCCATATCACAAAGAGTGAGATTCAGACTATGACATGCACATGGCATATATAAAGCTTTGGGGTTAACTATAAGCAGCCGATTCTGAACACCTTGATTTTTTTCCTTCATGTTGGAACCATTGTCATAACCTTGACCCCTCACATCAGCGACGTTCAAATCAAGTGAATCCAATGTATCCATCAATACATTAAACAGCCCCAATCCTGATGTGTCATCAACCTTTATAAACTCTAGGAAAACTCCTCCACTTTCGGGATGTTACTTGTCATATTGACACAACGAACAATCAACGTCATTTGTTCTTCATGGCTCACATCCGGGGTACAGTCCAGTATAATAGAGAAATACTTGGCATCCTTGATGGTGCGTAAGATTACCTTTTTCACGGCATCGGCAAGGACTGAAATCAACTCATTCTGAATACCGTGGCCAAGATAATGATGATGTATTTCACTACTTTGAATGCGCCTAATATGTTCTTGCATCACGGGATCAAATTCAGCAATCATTTCAATAGTGCCCAGAAAATTACCATTATTATCTTGATACAACTTCTCATTTGATACTCGAAAGGCCAAATTATGCTTTGCAAGAAACTTCACTGCAGAAACAATTCTTAGTAAAACCTGTCTCCAACGCTCTTTTTCCTTTGCAATCTCCCGTTGCATGTCATCATCGATTGTTTGATTCTTGCTTAACCTCAACCTTACTTCATTCCATGTATTCATGTTTGTTAAATGCTCAACACCACTCTCGTGCCCTTCGAGTCTTACACTGATATGCTGCCAGTCCCTCAATCCATCAGTTGCTAGCAAAGACTTGCTTTGCTTTGATTTGAACAACTTGCAACAAAAACAATAAACTTTGTCCACCTATTTACAGTAAACCAACCACTTTCTATCAACAACCTCACCATTCGCTAATTTTCTGGAGTAGTGATCATATGAAAAATGTCTATTGACATGATCCTTAGGGAACACCAGACCCAATTCTCTCATAGGACCCTTTTCATTTAAAATATCCCTTTTTCGATTGTCAAGATTATGCGATGTTCTTCGATCAGAGATAGATAAAAGGACATCACCATTCCGATTTTCACTATGAGATGAAGGCTGCAAATGTTCCTCACCCATATTGTCCACATTAACATTATCAAGACCTGCATTTAAATTTAACAATTTTTAGTTAGTTAGTTACTAATTACTTCAAATAAAATAGACAGAAGTTAGATACTTACCATCATCCATGGACTGGTCATTGACCTCCAAATTTGCATTTGAATTTTGATCATTATCTTGTCCGGGTTCATCCTCTTGCCTTTGATTATTATTATTATGGACATCAAGTGCTGGAAAGTACTTAATTAAAGAACCTCTTTGTGATTCAATAAACTGATTATTTAGTTTTCTCTGTTTCCTTTTTGCAGCACCGGACAATTCTTTACGCATTGTAACACCTAGAACTGTAAAAGAGTTGGATACATATAAATATAATTAGAACTTCAAATCCCTAATCTAATTAACCAAGTGACCAGGGCATCAAGAGACAAGAGGTGAGAAATTAAGGTAAATCATGGATTCAGGACGACGGTCCGCGGTCGACCTACCGGACAGGGGCGCGCAGGAGTGCCGTGACGACCGTCGGCGAGATCAGGGCGAGGGCGCGAGGCGAGCTGGGCCTGGAGGCGAGGCGAGCAGGGCCTGGAGCTGGAGGCGAGGAGACTGGAGATGAGGACGAGTCGAGGCGATCCGAAGAGGCGAAGACGAACAGACCGAGGAGCAACCGAACGAACAGGGGAGCCAGATCGATGCACCTGTGCTATTTGCCTCTTCCCCCGCTTCCGATCCATGGATGGAAAGGCCCACTATGCTTTTTTCAGCTGGGCCTGCAAGCCAACTAGCGAACGCATGTGTATCAGTATTTTTTTTAACAATCTATAGTCAGTTACGTATAGAGGGTTATATAATATTTGGCCCCCCTCTTGGCTGGGCCCTAGGCGGCCGCACCTCTCGCCTATGCCCAGATCCGGCCCTGCTCCCCTGCCACTATCTCTCTTCTCCATCCTCCACTGCGCACGTCCTACACTGGACTCTCGGAAGCACGGCCCGAGGACTTCCTGGCGAGCAGCCTCTGGTTCTTGTACGACCTCTCCGTCGATTTCTGTCCATGGTGCGTAGATGGAGAGACACTGGATCTTGCGATGCTGCTTGAGAATTTCTTCAGATGGATATTATTTTTCAGTTGAGTTGAGCTTGGGCAGCGTTTTGTCTAGTTTATTTATCTGATTATGGAATGTTCAGAAACTACTACGGCCAGCGGTGTGCTAAACTGCTGCTGGCGATGAAGAGATACAGAGAAATGTAACTAAACCGCTTGTTAGAGAAATGAGCAACTGCATTCACAGGATGAAGAGATACAGAGAAATGTAAATGAACTGTTTGTTAGAGAAATTAGCAACAGCATTCACAGAAAGGCCATATTTTTTTTCAAAACTAGCGGTAATATTTTGTTAATTTTGAAAATCGGTGGCTGAGTTGGAATAAAAATCAAAAGTGCAACCCTGTCGGCTGCCACTGGGCCGAGCAGCAGCCCGTCGACCGCCACCTGGCCGACAACCACCCGTCGGTTGGCACTAGGCCGACAGGCCCTGGGATAAGGCCGACGCGGCCGAATCTCTTCTTCCTCCTCCAGCTCCTCCCTTGCTCTTATTTCGCCCGAATTCCCCCCCCCCCCTCTTGATCTCCCATTTCCTTCGGTCATTTCACTTTTCAATCCGATGAAACGGTAGATCAGGTTGTTCTCCCCGCCCTACGGTTTTGTTTTTTTGAACGGGGTATTTGTTTGTTCGTTTGGAGGAGAAAACAGTGTGGTGGTGGAGTTGTCAATGGTGAGAGGGTGGAGTGGTTGATAGGAAGAAGAAGGTGGAGAGGAAGAAGAAGTGCATTCACGCGTCGAAGGTACATTTTTTTGCTGTTAGTTTAGATTTTTTTCGGTTAGTTTTTTTAATAATCGTAAAATTAGTTTATGTTTTTCGATTAGCGTAGTGATTTTAGTTTTAGTTAGTTGATTTATTTAGTGGAGTTATATTACTATCGTTTTAGTTAGTGGAGGTATATTAGTCGGAGTGTAGGTCTAGTTAGTCGGAGTGTATCTTTAGTTAGTGGAGGTATATTAGTGGCATTTTAGTTATTTGGTTTAGTTAGTCGTAGTGTAGGTTTAGGTAGTTGGAGTGTAGGGGTAGTTAGTCGTAGTGTACCTTTAGTTAGTCGGAGTGTAAATAGGGTTAGTTATTGGAGGTACATTTTAGTGTATTTTTTTTAGAATCTGGAGGTGCATTTTAGTGTATATTTTCATTTTAGTGTCGATTTATTCATTTCGAATACTGAGAAGCTGGCAATGTGGTGACAAGTTATAATGTCTGAATCCGTAAATTTGACTGTGTATTACGGCCCTGGCAATGTTCGATATAACGAGTTGGGGGTTGATCTTAGCGAGTTTAAAACAGGCGAGATGACACTTTCAGTCCCGGACAGAATGGACATTAGGCAGTTGAAGCACTGGTTGACAACTAGTTTTGGCCTGGATCCTGAAGTTTGTTTCGTCAGTATTCATGCATTGTGGACCAAATCCTATAAAAATGTCAAGTGGGATTTGATTCCGATAGATAGGAGCCAGCATTGGTTGTCTCTGTTAAGTCGTTGTAGAGACCGAAGAATCCATCTGTATGCCCTAGTGCAAGCAGTGGCGAAGGAGGAGAATATCGTACCACCCACTATGGGGTATGAACCAGGCCAGAGCAGTCAAGTGGGTAACGAGATTTATGTGTCCGGGTCAGAGCCACCGGATGTGAATGCTACCCAAGCCGATAATGAGTCAGATTATGTTAGTGGTCATGCTATGGGTCAGAGTATTCAATCGGTAGTATTAGCTGCCTCTGGTGTTGCTAATGGGCACGAGGAAGGCGAGGAAATGCAGAGGGTGATGGAGGAAGAGGACGAGGATGGGATTGCAGAGGAACTTGATTCTGAAAGTTCCGAGCATGAGGAGGAGGTACCAATTCCTGCTGCATGGGAGCAGGACATATCCGCCGGCTTTGAGACTCCATGGCAATACAATCTGAACCAAGTCCAGATCGGGGCTATGTTTGATACAAAGAAGAAAATGAAGTATGCGGTGATAAAGTGGGCTATGTCTACCCAGAGGGTTTTCCGGACACACATATCTGGTCCAACGAAATATACCGTCAAGTGTGTTGAATCAGGTTGTCTTGCGAAGGTGCACATCCACGTGCCAAAGTATAACATCCACTGGGTTGTGACAAATGTTGTCCCGCATAATTGTGTTAGGAAAAACATGTTGGTTCATCATCCAAACCTTACTTCAACTCTCATAGCGCACCTCATGTATACTGAGATAGTGACGAAGAAAGATATGGAAGCAAAACACATTCAGACAGCAGTGAAGGTCAGATGGAAGTATGACATTCCATATGGGAAGGCTTGGAGGGCTAAGCAGAAGGCTATGGAGGAGAGGTTTGGGACGTTCTTCGACTCATATGATAATGGTGTCCGTCTCCTTGACGTACTGAAGGAGAGAAATCCCGACACTTATGTTAACATTCAGCACACGAGGTTGGATAGTATACCAGATTACAAGGTGTTGAAACGAGTATTCTTCTCTTTCGATATGTGCATCGAAGCTTTCAGGCATTGTCCTCCTGTGATGTTTGTGGATGGTACATTCCTGACTAGTCAGTACAAAGGGCAAATCCTGACTGCTATTGGTGTGGACGGGAACAACCAAATCATCCCGCTAGCCATGGCATTTGTGGAGGGTGAGAACTTTCCGAGCTGGGTATGGTTCTTCCGGCAAGTTAAAATTGCGATCGTGAAGGACAGAAGAAATGTGTGTCTTATTCATGATAAACATCCCGGTATATTGAAGGCCGTGAAGACACTGAGTAATCCAACTGCCAACGAGCCAACACCTTGGAAGGACTTGCAATGTCGATGGTGCATGCGTCATCTGGGTGCTAATTTTTTCTCACAGTTCAAGAACAAACGGTTGATGAACTTGTTCAAGAAGTTATACAAGCAGAACCAGCGGCGCAAATACGATTTTATTTGGCAAAACTTGATGAGTTCACTAAGAAGCAGGTGGTTGCTAGGAAGAAAATGGAGAAAGACCAGGTTAAATTAACAGCACTCATTGTGGAGATGGAGGGGCCAGTTGGTCTTTGTGACTTGCCAGCAATTGACCCTCCTAATACAAAGAGAAAGAAGGGCAGGGCAATAAAGAATTTTTCTGAGTGGATAGAGAAAGAGCCTCCAGTGAATTGGTCTTTGCTGCATGACACCCATGGAGCTAGGTATGGCCACATGACAACCAATCTTGCAGAGATCTATAACTTTGTTCTCAGAGGGAATAGAGCATTGCCACTGACAGCTATTGTGGAGGGTGTTTTCCATGGCAGTGTGAGGTATTTCAGAGAAAGGCATGAGTTAGCAAGGAAGCATATTGAAGATAATCAGAACACTCATTACTGCAGCCGTGTCATGCAGTATATGGCTAAGAAGATAAAAAAAGCAAAAAAGCACACCATCACACTCATAGGTAATCAGGAAAGGAGGTATGAGGTTCAGTTTCCTACTGATGGTTTTGGTTCTGCAAATGAGGTGAAGACGCATGAGGTTACAATTGGAGCAGAATTTTATCCAACTTGTGAGTGTACATGCAACTGTTGGAAATATGCCCTAGAGGCAATAATAAATTAGTTATTATCATATTTCCTTGTTCATGATAATCGTTTATTATCCATGCTATAATTGTATTGATCGGAGACTTAAATGCATGTGTGGATACATAGACAAAACCATGTCCCTAGTATGCCTCTAATGGACTAGCTCGTTGATCAAAGGATGGTTAAGGTTTCCTAGCCATGGACATGAGATGTCATTTGATAACGGGATCACATCATTAGGAGAATGATGTGATGGATAAGACCCAAACTACAAACATAGCATATGATCGTGTCAGTTTATTGCTACTGTTTTCTGCATGTCAAGTATATGTTCCTATGACCATGAGATCATGCAACTCACGGATATCGGAGGAGTGCCTTGTGTGTATCAAACGTCGCAACGTAACTGGGTGACTATAAAGGTGCTCTACAGGTATCTCCGATGGTGTCTGTTGAGTTGGCATGGATCGAGACTGGGATTTGTTACTCTGTGTAACGGAGAGGTATCTCGGGGCCCACTCGGTAATGCAACATCACAATAAGCCTTGCAAGCAATGTGACTAATTGTTAGTTGCGGGATCTTGTATTACGGAACGAGTAAAGAGACTTGCCGGTAACGAGGTTGAACTAGGTATGGAGATACCGACGATCGAATCTCGGGCAAGTAACATACCGAAGAACAAAGGGAACGATATACGGGATTAACTAAATCCTTGACATAGAGGTTCGACCGATAAAGATCTTCGTAGAATATGTAGGAACCAATGTGGACGTCCAGGTCCCGCCATTGGTTATTGACCGTAGAGGTGTCTCGGTCATGTCTACATAGTTCTCGAACCCGCAGGGTCTGCACACTTAAGGTTCGGTGACGTTTCGGTAGTGTAGAGTTATGTATGGTGGTGACCGAAGGTTGTTCGGAGTCCCGGATGACATCCCGGACGTCATGAGGAGCTCCGTAATGGTCCGGAGGTAAAGATTCATATATAGGAAGTCCCAGTTTGGTTTCCGGAAAAGTTTCGGGCTCATCGTAGTGTACCGGGAGTATCGGTATTGTACCGGGAGTGCCGGTAGTGTACCGGAGGACCTCCGGGAGGGGTATTTCGACCCCAAGAGGTCCATGGGCTGTGGGCGAATAATAACCAGACCTTAGTGGGCTGGGAAAACAGCCACAAAGGCCCATGGCGCAGGAGAGAAAGTCCTAAAGCAAAAAGTGGAAAATCAGCCAATAGGAGGCAATCCTACTCCAACTAGGATTGGAGGTGAAGTAGGATTGCTCCCACCTCCTATTTCGGCTGACCCAAAGGCCTTGGATGCCTCTCCTCTCCTCTCCTCCTATATATACTAGTGGATTGGGTGGTTTTTGGACAGAATTTCCGGCCACGTGCTACCCGTTTCACCGGTGCACAGTTTCTCCTCTAGATCGGTTTTCCGCAGCGCTTAGGCGAAGCCCTGCCGGAATCACTCCACCACCATCACCGGAGCGCCATCACGCTGCCGGTGAACTCTCTCTCCTCTCCACCTCCTCTCGCTGGATTGAGACGGTGGAGATCGTCATCAAGCTGCACGTGTGCTGAACGCGGAGGTGCCGTCCGTTCGGCGCTAGATCGGAAGGACCGTGATCGAGATCGCGAGACAGTTCGTGATGAGATCGCGGAACGGATCGTGATGAATTCGCGGGACAGATCGTGCTCAAGATCGTGAGACGGATCGTGATGAGATCGCGGGACGGATCGTGATGAGTTCACGGGACGGATCATGATTGGATCGCGGGACGGATCGTGATGAGATCGCGGGACGCTCGGCGATTTGGATCGTGAAGATGTTCGACTACACCAACCGCGTTTCTTAACGCTTCCCGCTTAGCGATCTACAAGGGTATGTAGATCCACTCTCCCTCTCGTAGATGCTCATCACCATGGATAGGTTTGCGTGTGCGTAGGAAAAATTTTGTTTCCCATGCGACGTTCCCCAACAGTGGCATCATGAGCTAGGTTGATGGTTCGATGAGATCTCGAGTAGAACACAAAAGGTTTGTGGGCGTTGATGCTTAGATTGCTTCCTCCCTTGGTCGTATTTTGGTTCAGCGGGATTGTGAGATGAAGCGGCCCGGACCAACATTACTCGTACGCTTACGAGAGACCGGTTCCCTCGACGCAACTTGTTGCCTAGATGGCTTGCGGGTGACAGTTTCTCTCACTTTAGTTGGATCGGATTCGACAAAGGCGGTCCTTGAGAAGGTTGAAAAGCAAACTAGTGTATCGCTGTTGTGGTTTATGCGTAGGTGAGAATCGTTCTTGCTAGATACCCATAGCAGCCACGTAAAATATGCAACAACAATTAGAGGACGTCTAACTTGTTTTTGCAGGGTATGTTGTGATGTGATATGGCCAATTACATGATGAGATATATGTGATTTATGAGATGATCATGTGATGTATAGATTATCACGACTTGCATGTCGATGAGTACGGCAACCGGCAGGAGCCATAGGGTTGTCTTTAATTGTTGTATAACCTGCGTGTCAATCATTAAGCGCTATGTAATGCTTTACTTTATCGCTACGGTAGCAATAGTAGTAGAAGCATGCAGGGCGTGACAACCCCAATGGCAACACATTGATGGAGATCAAGATGATGGAGATCTTGGTGTTGTGCCGGTGACGATGGAGATCATGCCGGTGTTTCGAAGATGGAGATCTTAAACACAAGTTCATGGCCATATCATGTCACTTATGAATTGCATGAGATGTTAATCCTTTTATGCACCTTGTTTTGCTTAGTACGGCGGTAGCATTATAAGGTGATCCCTCACTTGAATTTCAAGATGAACTGTGTTCTCCCCGAGTGTGCACCGTTGCGAAAGTTCGTCGTGTTGAGACACCACGTGATGATCGGGTGTGATAGACTCTACGTTCACATACAACGGGTGCAAGCCAGATTTGCACGCGCAGAACACTCGGGTTAAACTTGACGAGCCTAGCATGTACAGACATGGCCTCGGAACACGAGAGACCGAAAGGTCGAACATGAGTCATATAGTAGATATGATCAACATAATGATGTTCACCATTGCAGCCACCTCAACTCACGTGATGATCGGACTTGAGTTGGTGAATTTGGATCATGTATCACTCGAATGATCGGAGGGATGTCAATTTGAGTGGGAGTTCTTAAGTAATATGATTAATTGAACTCATTATCATGAACATAGTCAAAGTGTCTTTGCAAATTATGTTGTAGATTACTAGCTCGCGATGTAGCTCCCTTGTATTTTTATATGTTCCTAGAGAAATAGAATTGAAAGATGTTGGTAGCAAAATTGCGGACTGGGTCCGTGATCTGAGGATTGTCCTCATTGCTGCACAGAAGGCTTATGTCCTTAATGCACCGCTCGGTGCGCCACCCCCTCTAGCGTCGTCTATAGATGTTGTGAACATCTAACAGGCACGTTTCGATGACTACTTGATAGTTTAGTGCGTCATGCATTATGGCTTAGAATTGAGGCTCCAAAACGTTTTGAACGTCACGGAACATATGAGATGTTCTAGAGCAGAGATTGTGATCTCAGGCTCGTGCCTTTGTTGCGAGATATGAGATCTCCAACAAGATTCTTTGCTTGTAAGATGAAGGAGAATAGCTCAATCGTTGAGCATGTACTCAGATTGTCTGGGTACTACAATCGCTTGAATCAAGTGGGAGTTGATCTTCCAGATAAGATAGTGATTGATATAGTTCTCCAAGTCACTGTCACTAAAGCTACTAGAACTTAGTGATGAACTATAATACACCAGGGATAGAAGTATTGATCCCTGAGTTGTTCGCGATGTTTGACACCGCGAAGGTAGAAATCAAGAAGGAGCGTCAAGTGTTGATGGTTAATCAAACCACTGGTTTCGAAAAGGGCAAGAGCAAGGAGGGAAACTTAATGGATAGCAAGTCAGTTGCTGCTCCAGTGAAGCAACCCAAAGTTGAACTCAAACCCGAGACTAAGTGCTTCTATTATGAGGTGAGAGGTCGCTGAAGCGGAACAACCCTGGATACTTGGTAGATAAGAAGGCTAGCAACATCGCTAGAAGTATATTTGATATACGAGTTATTGATGTGTACCTTGCTAGTACTCCTAGTAGCACCTGGGTATTGGATACCGGTTCGGTTGCTAAATGTTAGTAACTCGAAATAAAAGCTACGGAATAAACGGAGAACTAGCTAAGGGTGAGGTGACGATGTGTGTTGGAAATGTTTCCAAGGTTGATGTGATCAACATCGCACGCTCTCTCTACCTTCAGGATTAGTGACGAACCTAAATAAATGTTATTTGGTGTTTTGCGTTGAGCATGAACATGATTAGATCATGTTTGTTGCAATACGGTTATTCATTTAAGTCAGAGAATAATAGTTATTCTGGTTACATGAATAATACCTTCAATGGTCATGCACCCAGTGAGAATGGTTTGTTGAAATCTTGATCGTAGTAGTACACATGTCCATAACATTGATGTCAAAAGATACAAAGTTAATAATGATAGTACCACATACTTGTGGCACTGCCGCTAAATGTCATATTGGTATAAAGCGCATGTAGAAACTCCATGCTGATGGATATTTGGACTCATCGATTTCGAATCGGTTGAGACATGCGAACCATGCCTCTTGGGAAAGATGACTAAAGGACCCCGTTGGATGGAGCGGGCAAGTGATTCATTGGAAATGATACATGTTCATGTATGCAATCTAGTGAGTCTTGTAGCATGCAGTGGATATCGTTATTTTCTTACCTTCACTGATGATTTGAGTAGATATAGTGTATATTTACTTAATGAAACACAAGTCTGAATCATTTGAAAGGTTCAAGCAAATTCAGAGTGAAGTTTAAAGATCATCGTGACAAGAAAATAAAAATGACCGCGATATGATCGTGGAGGTGAATATCTGAGTTACGAGTTTGGCATACAACTTAAGACAACGTGAAATTTGTTTCACAACTAACGCCACCTGGAACACCATGGTGTGATGGTGTGTCCGAACATCATAGTCATGCTCTATTGATATAGTGCATACTGTGATGTCTCTTATCGTTTTACTACTATAATTTTTGGGGTTATGCATTAGAGACAACTACATTCACTTTAAATAGGGCATCATCTAAATCCGTTGAGATGACACCGTGTGAATTATGGTTTGATAGAAACCTAAGCTGTCATTTCTTAATGTTTGGGGCTGCGATGCTTGTGTGGAAAATGTTTTCACATAATAAGCTAGAACCCAAAGCGGACAAATGTATCTTCATAGAATACCCTAAGAACAGATGGGTATACCTTCTATCTCAGATCCGAGTGCAAAGTGTTTGTTGCTAGAACTGGGTCCTTTCTCGAGAAAAAGTTTCTCTCGAAAGAATTGAGTGGGAGGAAGATAGAACTTGATGAGGTTGTTAAACCTTTGTTCAACCAGAGAGTAGCGCAGCGCAGAAAGATGTTACTGTGAAGCCTACGTTAGTTGAAGAGGAAGTTAATGATGATGATCATGAAGCTTCAGGATCAAGTTACTATCAAACTTCGTAGGTCGACAAGGATGTGTACTGCTCCTAAGTGGTACGACAACTCTGTCTTGGAGGTCATGTTGTTGGACAACGATGAACCTACGAGCTATGGAGAAGCGATGATGGGCCCGGATTCCGACAAATGGTTGGAGGCCATGAAATCCGAGATAGGATCCATGTATTAAAACCAAGTGTAGACTTTGGTAGACTTGCTCGTTGGACGGCAGGTCGTTGAGTACAAATGGATCTTTAAAATGAAGACAGACATTGATGGTGAATGTCACTATTTGTAAAGCTCGACTTGTTGCAAAGATGTTTGTGACAAGTTCAAGGAGTTGACTACGATGAGACTTTCTCACTCGTAGCGATGCTAAAAGTCTGTTGGAATTATGTTAGCAGTTGCTGTGTTTTCAATTATGAAATCTGGCAGATGGATGTCAAAACATCGTTTCCTTAATGGTTTACTTGAGGAAAGGTTGTATGTGATACAACCAGAAGGTTTTGTCAGGCCTAAGGATGCTAAAAGGTGTGCAATCTTTGGTGATCCTTCCATGGACTGAAGCAGGCATCTCGGAGTTGGAATATACGCTTTGATGAGGTGATCAAAGTTTTGATGTTTATACAAAGTTTATGAGAAACCAGTATTTACAATAAAGTGAGTGGGAGCACTATAGGATTTCTGATAAGTATATGTGGATGACATATTGTTGTTCAGAAATAATGTAGAGTTTCTGGAAAGCATAAAACAGTTATTTGGAAAGTGATTTTCAAAGGAAGACCTGGATAAAGCTACCTAATTGTTGAGCATCAAAATCTATAGAGATAGATCAAGATGCTTGATGAGACTTTCAATGAGTGCATACCTTCACAAGATTTTGAAAGAGTTCAAAATGGATCAGCTAGAGAAATAGTTCTCGTCTGATTTGTAAGGTGTGAAGTTGAGTGAGACTCAAAGCTCGACAACGGCAGAAGAAAGAGAAAGGACGAACGTCGTCCCCTATGCCTTAGCCATAGGCTCTATATTATGCCATGCTGTGTACCGCACCTATGTGTGCCTTGCCATGAGTCTGTCAAGGGGTACAAGAGTGGTCCAGGAGTGGATCACTGGACAGCGGTCGGAATTATCCTTAGTAACCAGAGGACTAAGGAAATGTTTCTTGATTATGGAGGTGATAAAGAGTTCATCGTAAAGAGTTACGTCGGTGCAAGCTTTAACACCTATCCGGATGACTAGTAGTAGCAATCTGGATACGTATAGTGCAGAAGCCATTTGGAAATAGTACCAAGTGGAGTGTGGTAGCAGTGTTTACGGTTTGACATAGAGATATGCAAAGTACACACGGATCTGAATATCGCAGACCCGTTGACTATAAGACCTCTCTCACATGCAAAGCATGATCGAGCCCCAGAACTCATTGGGTGTTAGATTCATAACAATGCGAATCACATGGTGATGTGAACTAGATTATTGACTCTAGTGCAAGTGGGAGACTGTTGGAAATATGCCCTAGAGGCAATAATAAATTAGTTATTATCATATTTCCTTGTTCATGATAATCGTTTATTATCCATGCTATAATTGTATTGATCGGAGACTTAAATGCATGTGTGGATACATAGACAAAACCATGTCCCTAGTATGCCTCTAATGGACTAGCTCGTTGATCAAAGGATGGTTAAGGTTTCCTAGCCATGGACATGAGATGTCATTTGATAACGGGATCACATCATTAGGAGAATGATGTGATGGATAAGACCCAAACTACAAACATAGCATATGATCGTGTCAGTTTATTGCTACTGTTTTCTGCATGTCAAGTATATGTTCCTATGACCATGAGATCATGCAACTCACGGATATCGGAGGAGTGCCTTGTGTGTATCAAACGTCGCAACGTAACTGGGTGACTATAAAGGTGCTCTACAGGTATCTCCGATGGTGTCTGTTGAGTTGGCATGGATCGAGACTGGGATTTGTTACTCCGTGTAACGGAGAGGTATCTCGGGGCCCACTCGGTAATGCAACATCACAATAAGCCTTGCAAGCAATGTGACTAATTGTTAGTTGCGGGATCTTGTATTACGGAACGAGTAAAGAGACATGCCGGTAACGAGGTTGAACTAGGTATGGAGATACCGACGATCGAATCTCGGGCAAGTAACATACCGAAGAACAAAGGGAACGATATACGGGATTAACTGAATCCTTGACATAGAGGTTCGACCGATAAAGATCTTCGTAGAATATGTAGGAACCAATGTGGACGTCCAGGTCCCGCCATTGGTTATTGACCATAGAGGTGTCTCGGTCATGTCTACATAGTTCTCGAACCCGCAGGGTCTGCACACTTAAGGTTCGGTGACGTTTCGGTAGTGTAGAGTTATGTATGGTGGTGACCGAAGGTTGTTCGGAGTCCCGGATGAGATCCCGGACACCACGAGGAGCTCCGGAATGGTCCGGAGGTAAAGATTCATATATAGGAAGTCCCAGTTTGGTTTCCGGAAAAGTTTCGGGCTCATCGGTAGTGTACCGGGAGTATCGGTATTGTACCGGGAGTGCCGGTAGTGTACCGGAGGACCTCCGGGAGGGGTATTTCGACCCCAAGAGGTCCATGGGCTGTGGGAGAATAATAACCAGACCTTAGTGGGCTGGGAAAACATCCACAAAGGCCCATGGCGCAGGAGAGAAAGTCCTAAAGCAAAAAGTGGAAAATCAGCCAATAGGAGGCAATCCTACTCCAACTAGGATTGGAGGTGAAGTAGGATTGCTCCCACCTCCTATTTCGGCCGACCCAAAGGCCTTGGCTGCCTCTCCTCTCCTCTCCTCCTATATATACTAGTGGATTGGGTGGTTTTTGGACAGAATTTCCGGCCACGTGCTACCCGTTTCACCGGTGCACAGTTTCTCCTCTAGATCGGTTTTCCGCAGCGCTTAAGCGAAGCCCTACCGGAATCACTCCACCACCATCACCGGAGCGCCATCACTCTGCCGGTGAACTCTCTCTCCTCTCCACCTCCTCTCGCTGGATCGAGACAGTGGAGATCGTCATCAAGCTACACGTGTGCTGAACGCGGAGGTGTCGTCCGTTTGGCGCTAGATCGGAAGGACCGTGATCGAGATCGCGAGACAGTTCGTGATGAGATCGCGGAACGGATCGTGATGAATTCGCGGGACAGATCGTGCTCAAGATCGTGAGACGGATCGTGATGAGATCGCGGGACCGATCGTGATGAGTTCATGGGACGGATCGTGATTGGATCGCGGGACGGATCGTGACGAGATCGCGGGACGCTCGGCGATTTGGATCGCGAAGATGTTCGACTACACCAACCGCGTTTCTTAACGCTTCCCGCTTAGCGATCTACAAGGGTATGTAGATCCACTCTCCCTCTCGTAGATGCTCATCACCATGGATAGGTTTGCGTGTGCGTAGGAAATTTTTTGTTTCCCATGCGACGTTCCCCGACAGCAACAAGCCGCAGTTATTGCACTTGCCTTGTTCACGTGTCTTGGCTGCTTGTGGCCAGATTCAGTTGGACGCTATCTCCTTCGTGTCTCCATACTATTCAAAGGAGGCAGTACTCAATGTCTGGACAGGTGAGATGACAGGGTTTAGAGTCGTCGGCAATTTCAACAAGGTAAACGATGCCGATAGAGTATACATCCCGGATCCTGCTTTACGTCAAACTAGCAGGGGCAAGCGTAAGGTAAAGCGCATCCGAAACGATATGGACCAATCTGAAGCTGGTGGAGCAACCAGGCAATGTTTGCTCTGTGCGGCGTATGGGCATAGGATGAAATATTGCCCCACAGTAAAGAAAGACGGTGCTTCCACATCGACGAGTGCTTCCGCATTGATGACTGTAACAGCAGTTGCAAGAGGAGGTCCTGGCAGTCGTGGTGGACGTGGCTCTCGAGGCAGAAGGGGCGGACGAGGAATGAATAACTCAGAAGCTACATAATCTGTGGGACTATGTTTTTTTTGTAATTTTGGGACTATGTTTTTAATTTGTAATATGTCGGACTATGGTTTTATTTGTAATATGTGTGCACTATGTTTTGATTTGTAATATGTGTGCACTATGTTTATATGCCTTTCAGATACTAAGTTTTTATTTTTAGTATGCAAACATCTATGTTTTATTTTGTAATATGTTTGTACTATGTTCTCATTGCAGATATGGCTTCGTATCCGATGCTTAATGGTAATATCGATAGAGGGCACCGAGGCGCACTTACGGAATTAGGCATGAACTTAGACGTGTTGATCACTCGCACCCCAAAGTCTAACTGGATGATACACCCTGCATGGGTGGATAGGTATGTGTTGGTACAATCACTCAGTACGTTCGACATCGTTTTGATAGAAGCTAATTGTAAGTTACATTCTGTTCATTTTGTAGGCTGCATTGGGCTGGACTTCTACCCTTGGTACGACTGGTTGAGGGTACATTGGATGAGTGGGTCGATCACCCGCACTTGGATGACGCGGGCGAACCAATGGAGCTGCACAAGAGGCGAGTATCACGCTTCTCTTACGACAGGTCACTCCTTAGCTACTTAGTAGATAGATGGAGACCAGAGACACATACGTTCCACTTTCCCTAGGGAGAGATGGCTCCTACTTTACAGGACGTGTCTTACTTGTTGGGGTTACCTCTGGCCGGTGCTGCCATAGGACCTTTAGAGGTAGAAACTGGTTGGCTAGCATCTATGCATGGCCGTTTTCTGGCTGAAGTGCCAACTACCACAGAGCTAGTCAACGATCGGCATGGGCCTCTTTTCAGGTGGTTGAGCCAGTTTCAGATTGTTGCCTTAGGATATCCCACTTATCAGTTGTCAGAGGCACAAATTGACCGGTCCCTAGAGGCATATATTATGTGGTTATTTGGCAAGACTATGTTCACAGAGAACCACGTGACCACTGTAGATGCACGACTGATCGGCATTGCACGAGAGATAGCTGAGGCACGTTCCCTGGAGAACATTGTGCCAAGGAGTTTTGGTTCTGTCGTGTTAGCAGCTATGTACAGAGGCCTCTGCAAAGCTTGCCAGTTGAGGTCTAGGAAATCTGGTCTTCTCGGATGTCCACTTCTGTTGTAGCTTTGGTCTTATGAGAGATTCCCTATTGGTCGACCCTACGTGAGCGTTGACAGGCCTTTTGGTAATGAGGACATGGCTGGACATTACGTGCCTTCTATCGGTGACTTGCCTACTATGGGATCTGTTTGGGCACGGAGAGAGGTATTTTAATTATTAACAATACGAATTGGTAATGTTTATTTCTCGCTATTCAATATCATGTACTAATGTTTGTTGTGATGCACAGAGACATCTTACGCCTAACCAGGTGAGGGGCTGCTACCCCTCCTTCACGGCGCAGTTTGACAGTCTGCATGAGGATCAGGTTATATGGGAACCATACACCGTAAGGCTATTTCAGATAGGTACCTAGGCGGGATTTCTGGGTACTGCACTAGAGATCAACATTACTGGATGACCAAGGCCAAGTTGGTCTTCGATGTGACAGTTGAGGAGATGGCTATTAATAGGGTGATGAGATAGTTCAGTCTATTCCAAGAGCCTGACATTCCGGTGATTTCACGATTAACGGATCACGTGCACAAGTATGTAATACTACTTTGGTTCTCATCTCTGCATTAATAGGTTATTGAGACTATTCGGTCTACTTATAACTAATCATTTAACGTGCATTTCAATCTCAGGAACAGTCGCAGCAGTGGAAACCAGTCCCATACTTCTTGGGTTCGCAATATCAGACCTTACCTCGAGGAATGGAATATTGCCCCGACAGATATATGGGATGAAGTTCGTGTCTTCGACTGGAACAGGTACGGGTTGTATCTGAAGCGTTACAGACAGAGCACGGGGATCTACTTGGTTCCATCATCTGCTCCGGAACATATCCCAGTTCCTCTCTCTAGCAATCTGTTCCCAACTTCCTCACTTGTGGGAACTAGACACCACGCGGTATGTCCTTAGTTTTTCTCACATCCTATGTTTTCCATATACATGAACATGTACAATTGGTTAACTTTCTGCGTACAGGGTGAATTGGGAACTCAGGCGCTAGAGGAGGTTACCGCTTTAGTGGACCGCTTTGAGAGTGGAGAAAATATCCCACAGCGAGATGCAGTAACAAGGTTGAAGAGTCTTCAAGCGAAGATACGCGGGTTCGTCGCAGCTGTTACATTTAGACGATCTTCCGATGTTGTTCACACTTATGCAGCACATCGTCCGCCACGCCCCTCTCTGCAGCGTCCAGAACCTCGACCTTCACAGCCAGGGAGCTCCTCCTGGCAGCAGGAACCTCCTTCACAGCCAGGCGGCTCCTCGTGGTAGCAGGAACCTCCTTCACAGCCAGGGGGCTCCTCCTGGCAGCAGGCACATTCTTCACAGCCAGGGGGCACCTCCTGGCAGCAGGCACATTCTTCACAGCCAGATAATGGCGGGAGAGAATGGTGGGATACAGGTGGCGGCACAGTATTGTGGCAAATAAAAACTGGAATAGTCCGGCTAGCTAAAATTAAGATACATCTTGCCGAAATTAAGAGACAACTTGCTGAAATTTGAGTTACAAGAAGATAAATCTACTTAGTACAACGTGGATATTTTCCTTTTCCATATCCGGCTTCTTCTGGTACCTGGGATTCACGGGCCCTGTCTTTCTTTCTCATTATGGCAGACAGCTGAAAAACAGCTAGCTCTTGTTCACGTTGTTTGAATATTACGAGCACCAAATTGTTGACTTCCATAGACGTTGCCAGTAGAAAACTACCGAAACCTTCCTTCTTCAACACCATTCGATCACCCAAGCCAATGAAGTACGAACAAGGAATGCTCACAAATATATCATCATCTTCTGAATCCAAAGTAATTTCTAAAAGTAAAGAACCAGTCCTAGGAATAGCCACAAATTCCATCAAACTCGTCACAACCAAGGTAGGAATAACCTGACAAAAACAACCAAGTTATATGATCCATCTTATGAACCAGCAAAGAACAAACAAATAATAAAAACCAGAAACCAAAGCTTACCATATGTTGGGAAATAACATTCATGCGATCCATCCTATGAACAAAAGGAGTACACAGTATGTAGTTGTCATCAAAGAGCTACCGCGACATTACATACATTTGATGATAATTCAGAGTGACACCACGACTATAAAAACAGTTGTCAACAAGTTCACTCTGAGTTCCACTCAGATACTCAAGAGCTACGAAAAAATGATTTCACTAACTGAGATGAACCGCAAAAAGTATAAGCTCAAACAAATCTGAAAATCAGTCAAACAAATATCTTACCAACATGGGGTAAAGAAAACAACATAACACCATCCCGATGAAATTTGACACTAATATAAGTTCCATAGTGCTCAAGCATAACAGTCATTATGTCACTGTGGCGGAGACCATAATTATTCACGACTTCCTCCCATGAAGGACCATGGAATTTACTGCTCATCCTACCATGTGTAAATATAACATGGTATAAGTTACCCTCAGTGTTGTGCAGAGCAAGATCAAAATCTGTGTCACCTCTTCGAATAGCTAAAGCTCTGCACTCGTCAATGTACCGAGCAAGATGTGATCTAACACTGCACGGAACATACTACAAACAAGAATGGAAGCAATGATCATAAACTTATAAACAAAGGCATTCGAATATGCCACAATTAGATAATCAAGACATAGAATCTTACAACACGTCTTGCACATCGACGATCCAGCACCACAGTAAATACAGATGCACCGGAATCAACAGTAGCACAAGGGCCACCTGGAGCTCGGCAAAATGGGCAAGCCATTACCTGCAAGCGGACGGTGACAAATATGAACAAAATCCACTACCGACTTGATAGTTTTCATTCAATTGAGTTGGAAGCAAAAAAGTATACCGTAGGCCGGTGGAGAACGCCCTGATCTATTGTTTACGCGGGTAGGATAACAAATGGGTGGTCCAGAAGGGAGATCGGCGAGGCGGTAGAACCACCGGAGAGCAACTGGAGTGAGAGGGGAAGAGGGGAAGGCTAGTAGACGGGGGGGGTGAAACAAGTTGTCAGAGGAGGAAGAAAAGAGGGCCGGGCCTTATCTAGGTTCCTTTTGGCCTACCCCTGGCTGATAGGCCTCTCCCCTGGCCTTTGATTGGCCGACAGGGATTATTTGGCCTACAGATGGCCGACTGGCCACTGGTCGGCCTGGTGGTGGCCGACAGGTCCCTGTTCGGCCTGCTATTGGCCGACAGGGTACCTTTTTTGAAATTTTTTGAACTACCAACACATTTTTCAAATTTCTTACAAATTTTGTACTTGTTCTGGAAAAAAATCAGAAGGCCAAGGGCCAATACATATACATGTGTACAATGGGGATAAACCGAAAAGGGACTATACACATCTAATACCGCCCCCCTCAAACTCATGGTGGATCAACCACACTGAGTTTGGAGAGAAAGAAACCGTGTTGTGCGCTCGAGTTTCGGCCTTCGTGAAGAAGTCAGCCAACTGTAACTCAGAGGCCACATAGTGGAGAACAAGAACTTAATCTTGTATTGCAACATGCACAAAGTGGGCATCTACACCGATGTGCTTGGTGTGCTCATGCTTCACCGGATCACGGCCAATACTGGTAGCTCCGGTGATGTGTGATGGTAAGGTAGTCAAGGTAGTAGTTGACACACCAAAATCCTCAAGTAGCAATCGTAACCAGATCACTTCAGCCGTCAACATAGCCATTGCTCGCAACTCAGCCTCTGTACTCGAGCGAGAAACTGCAGTCTGTTTCTTCGTCTTCCAGGCAATCAGAGAGCCACCAAGAAAAACACAGTAAGCATACAACAAGCATCAATCAGAGGGATCACTAGCTCAGGTAGCATCCGAGTAGGTCTGGAGCTCGAGAGAGCTGGAGCGGGGAAAGAAGAGACGATGAGAGATCGTGCCATGAAGATATCATAAAACACGGAGGAGATGGCTATAGTGGACAGAGGTGGGGGCCGAGACAAACTGACTGAGTATATGGACAGGGTAGGAGATGTCAGGGCACGTGACAGTGAGATAGACTAGACTCCCAATGAGGTGGCGATAGTGAGTAGGGTTGGGAAGAGGATCACCATCAGAAGCACGAAGCTGAACGTTGAGCACCATAGGAGTCACAACAATGCGCTCATCGCCGAGAGCAGCTCGATCAAGAAGATCCTGGATATATTTTTCCTGGGAGATGAAAAATCCATCGGAGGTCAAAGAGACCTCAATCCCAAGAAAATAGCGAGGAGGACCAAGATCCTTTGTGAGGAACTGATCACGAAGGCGAGCCTTAACAAAGGAAATGTAGTCAGGGTCATCACCAGTGATGATCATGTCATCGGCATAGAGAAGGAGAAGAGTCCGACCACGAGGAGACATGTGAACAAACAACGCGGGATCATGATCAATGGGCGAGAAACGGCGGCAGTGACCACAGAGGCAAAGCACTCAAACTAGGCGCGAGGAGCTTGTTTGAGGCCATAGAGGGAGCGGCGAAGGCGACATACCATGCCATCAGGAGCATAGTACCCGGGTGGTGGCTGCATGTAAACCTCCTCACGCAACTCTCCATTGAGAAAAGCGTTCTGGACGTCAAGCTAAGACACGGACCAATGACGAACAGAGGCAACAACAAGGAGAGTGCGGACAATGGTCATATGGGCCACAGGAGCGAAGGTCTCATCATAATCACGTCCCTGCTCCTGTTGAAAGCCACAAGCCACAAGGCGGGCTTTGTAGCGCTCAAGAGAGCCATCAGAGTGAGTCTTAATCTTATAGACCCACTTGCAGGTGATGGGACGAACACCAGAAGGAAGCGAAACCAGATCCCATGTGCCAGAGCGCTCAAGAGCAGCAAGCTCCTCAGCCATAGCAAGTTGTCATTCGGGCTTAGTCATGGCAGTCTGATAGGAGGTGGGATCGGCAACAACAGAGAGACCATACCGGTCAGGAGAGTAGCGATCAGGTGTGGGGCGAGGCCGAGCATGGAGGTTATGAACTGGGGGAGGCATGGAAGTAGTGGCTCCAGAAGTGGAGGGAGCGTTAGTAGAAGCATCCTCAGAACAAAGACGACGAGTGTAGTGAAGAGAAAAAGGAGAGAGAGGACGAAATACTGGAGAGGACGGTTGAGAGGTGGATGGAGGTGAAGGTGGTGGTTGTAGTGACGGTGGTGAAGGATGAAGAGTGAGAGGTGCAGGAGGAAGAGATGAAATAGGAGGCACATGGGAGGATGTATCGGGAAGAAGAAGAAAAGAAATATCTTCCACAGAGAAGTTTGAGGAGGAAGGACGCGGGTAGTACGAATGGGACTCATCGAAGGTCACATCACACGAAATGCGCAGCCAACGACCAACTGGATCCCAACATCGATAGCCCTTGTGTTCATCACTGTGGCCGAGAAAAACACACTCAAATCTCGTGGAGCAAGAAGAACATAACACGCACATCCAAACATGTGAAGAGCGGAGTAGTCGGGAGAATGACCAGTGAGACGCTCCATAGGAATACCACCCTGCAAGGCAGTCGATGGCTGAATGTTGATAAGATAGGTGGATGCACACACGGCCTCGGCCCAAAAATGAGGTGGGAGAGAAGCGCCAATCATCAGGGCATGAACCGTCTCAAGAAGATGACGATGCTTACCTTCTGTGACACCATTCTGAGCATGGGCACCGGGACAGGAGAACTGGGCAAGAGTACCCTGCTCCGCGAGAAAACCACGCAACATCTGGGAGATAAACTTGCCAACAGAGTCTGCACGAGAAGTGCGAATAGGCGTGGAAAACTGGGTGTGAACCATGGCAGGAAATTGTTTGTATATGGAGAGAACCTCACTGCGAGATTTCATAAAGTAGATCCAAGTGTAGCGAGAGAAATCATCAATAAATAACACATAGTAGCGATGACCACCTTTCGAATCAAAGGGAGAACGACCCCATACATCAGAGTGAACTAGATCAAACTGATGCTGAGACAACGACTCGCTATGAGGATAAGGTAACTGAGTCTGTTTTCCAAGTCTACAACCCTCACAATGTAAAGAAACATCTCCAGAAACAGACCTAAGACACCCTGACGCACCAAGGACGATAAGCGTGAGCCACATATGTGACCCAGGCGATGATGCCACTGCTGGAAGGACGCAGGCAATGAGGCAGCGAGAGCATGGGAACTGGCTGAGGTGGTGGCACTCGAAGGAACATGAAGCCAGTCAACTTGCCAAAGGCCCTCTAACTCACAGCGCCGAGGGCTAGAACCAACCAGGGCCTTGGTGTCGAGGTCCTGGACAGAACAAGAGTCAGGATGAAGAATAACACGACAACCAGAATCAGTAAGTTGGATAGCGGAAAAAAGATTCATGGTAAGATGAGAAACATGAGAGACATTAGGAACTGAAAAAGACGAGGTAGAAAGAGTGCCACGACTAGCGACAGGAAGAGATGTGCCATCGGCAGTAAGAACATTAACGGGAGAATCAAGAGATCAAAGAGAAGACAAAGTAGAAGAATCGGAAGACATATGAAAAGAAGCTCTAGAATCCAGAACCCACGAAGATGTACCTGACGGTGTAGTGGCTGATGATGATGGAGAGGTGACAGCCGTCACAGTAGCAGCCGAGGTGGCACCCATCACAGCAGCAGCAGAACCAGTCGATGAGGAGCCGGAGGCAGCCAGGAGGCGCTTTAGCTTCACAATGTCCTGATTAGTGAGTGACGAAATCGAGGGAGACACATGAGTCCTACTGGAAGAGGGGCACCTCTGGTGTCACTGCTTTTTGTGACAATTAGCCTCTGGGTGACCATGCCGGGAGCAATAGCCACAGAAGGTGTCATGCCGTGACCGACCCTTCTCAGCATAAGCAGGGCAACCGACCCCCCCCCCCCCCCGAAGGTGTGGGCAGGAGCGGTGGAGTCGTGGGACGAGTAGACGACACAGAAGCCCTAGCAGCCAGCACAGAAGGAACCACAAGTAACCCAGCATAACGAAGACGAGTCTCCTCAGCACGGAGTTCAACAAATACCTCGGTGATAGCAACACGACCACGAGCAAGTAAGTGAGCACGTCGAGGCTCAAACTCGGTGCGGAGGCGAGATAGGAACTCATGGACATGCTGGAAATCTAAGTCGGCCCTGGTAGTCTGACAGCAATGGCAAGCTCCACAAACAACTGTGTGAAGAGAATCAGGCTGATGCCAGATGGCAGAGCACTGAGTGTAGAACTTGTCAATAGACGAGTCACCTTGCCGAAGAGCATGCTCCTGGCGCACCACAGACAAATATAGAGCATCACTGGATGGCTTATAGTGCTGACAGAGAAACGACCACATTGCTACAATTGTGCCGAGGCCCATGAACTCGGACGCCAAGTGAGGGAGAACACTGGCAGTGAGAACAGCAGCAGCACGAGCATCATCATTGCACCACTAAGTGTAAGCAGATAGATCCTCACGGTAAATTGAAAAAGTATCTGAGTAAGTGGATACCTACTGATCATAAGCATCAACTGCAGTGTCATCAAGGGCCTTATCTGCATCCCGATCAGCCTGAGATGCGCCAGCAGCAAGAACCGGTGGCATCAGTGGTGTAGGAGTCACTAGATGCACCGAACACGGCGAACAGGGGACCTCGCCAAAGAGAATGCCCCACAGAAGAAGGCCGCGCATATGGATGTGCATAAAACCGACGAACTCGGCATAGTTGGTGCCATCGAAGATCACCGAGCACCGAGGAACAGCAACATAGCCCGAAGAAGACATGAGAAGCGCACACGCCTCCTGCCTCCGTTTTTTGGAAGTCAACGCCTGATTCTGGATCGGGATCGAGGCCTCACCTGCTCGAGGCCTTCCAATGCGGAATCGAGGGGCAAGGCAGGGCCGATGGTTGGGGCGGCGTGACCAGGGGCGGGGCGCCGGTAGCCGGGCGCAGCTGGGCGCGGGACGGCCGGAGACGGGGCGCTGGCGGCCAACTGCAGTAGGGAGCAGGGCAGCGGTGTCCAAAGCAGTAGCGGGGACAGCAGCAATAGCTACTGGGGTAGCAGCGGGACGGCCGGAGAGGAGCTGGCCGGCGGCAGGGAAGGAGATGGCCGGTGGTAGAGGAGGAGATGGCCGGCGATGGGAGAGCTAGAGCACATGGATTCGCTACGTGCGGGAGAGGAAGAACCAGGCAACTGATACCATGTTAGAGAAATGATCAACTGCATTCATAGGAGGGCCAAGGGCCAGTACATATACATGTGTACAATGGGGATAAACCAAAAAGGAACTATACACATCTAACACTGTTGATGCAAACTGCACTGCTCGCGGGTCATGTGCCATAGTAATGAATCATTGATCTGAAGTTAAGCAATAGTAATTCTGGTCTGAAGCACTAGTAGAAAACAGGGCTTTGGTCCAGGCTGGGCCAGCCCATTAGCCCCGGTTCACTCACGAACCGGGACCCATGGCTGCATTGGTCCCAGTTCGTGAGGCCAGGGCGCCGGCCGAGCCTCATGGGCCATTGGTCCCGGTTCGTCTGACCCCTTTGGTCCCAGTTCCAGACACCAACCGAGACCAATGTGCATCGCTCCTTGCCCACAACTATTGGTCCTAGTTTGTGGCTGGAACCGGGACCGAATGGGGTCCTTTAGTCCCGGTTCCAGCCACGAACCGGTATCAATGAGATGCCTACATATACCCCCTCGCCAGTGAGCAGAGCACTCCACATTGCTCTATTTGTCTGGCCGGTGAGGGCAGAGCTTTGTGGTGCTCTAGCTTACCTCCTATGCACATGAGGTTTTTGTTGGAAATATGCCCTAGAGGCAATAAATATTATTATTATATTTCCTTGTTCATGATAATCGTTTATTATCCAGGCTATAATTGTATTGATTGGAAACACATTACATGTGTGGGTAAATAGACAACACTCTGTCCCTAGTATGCCTCTAGTGAACTAGCTCGTTGATCAAAGATGGTCAAGGTTTCCTAGCCATTGACATGTCATGTCATTTGATAACAGGATCACATCATTAGGAGAATGATGTGATGGACAAGACCCAAACTACAAACGCAGCATATGATCGTGTCAGTTTATTGCTACTATTTTCTGCATGTCAAGTATATGTTCCTATGACCATGAGATCATGCAACTCATGGACACCGAAGGAATGCCTTGTGTGTATTAAACGTCGCAACGTAACTGGATGACTATAAAGGTGCTCTACAGGTATCTCCAAGGGTGTTTGTTGAGTTGGCATGGATCAAGACTGGGATTTGTTACTCCGTGTGACGGGGAGGTATCTCAGGGCCCACTCGGTAATACAACATCACAATAAGCCTTGCAATCAATGTGATGAAGTGTTAGTCACGGGATCTTGTATTACGGAATGAGTAAAGAGACTTGCCGTTAACGAGATTGAACTAGGTATGGAGATACCGACGATCGAATCTTGGGCAAGTAACATACCGAAGAACAAAGGGAACATCATACGGGATTAACTGAATCCTTGACATAGAGGTTCGACCGATAAAGATATTCATAGAATATGTAGGAACCAATATGGGCATCCAGGTCCCGCTATTGGTTATTGACCGTAGAGGTGTCTCGGTCATGTCTACATAGTTCTCGAACCCGCAGGGTCTGCACACTCAAGGTTTGGTGACGTTTCGGTAGTATAGAGTTATGCATGATGGTGACCGAAGGTTGTTCGGAGTCCCGGATGAGATCCCGGACATCACGAGGAGCTTCGGAATGGTCCGGAGGTAAAGATTCATATATAAGAAGTCCTGTTTTGGTCACCGGAAAAGTTTCGGGCTCATCGGTAGTGTACCGGGAGTGCCGGTAGTGTACCGGGAGACTACCGGGAGGGGTATTTCGACCCAAGGGGCTAAATAGGCTGTGGGAGAGTGAATACCGGACCTTAGTTGGCTGGTGGAAGTCCCACACAAGGCCCATGCGGCTTGGGAAAGAAAAGCCCAAAGGAAAAAGTGGAAAAAAGGCAAAAAGGGGAGGAATCCTAGTCCTACTAGGATTGGAGGAGGAGTCCTCCTCTCCTCCCCACTTCGGTCGAACCAAAGGAGGCTTGGCTGTTGCGCCAAGGCCTCTCCTCCCTACCTCCTATATGTACTGGTGGTTTTAGGGTTTTTGCACTAGTTTTTTAGTCACGTGCTACCCGTTCCTCCAGTGCATAATTTCTCCTCTAGATCGGATTTCTGCAGTGCTTAGGCGATGCCTTGCCGGAATAGCTCCACCACCATCACCGGAGCACCGTGACGCTGCCAGAGAACTTGTCTACCTCTCTGCTCCCTCCTGCTGGATCAAGAAGGCGGAGATCATCATCAAGCTGCACGTGTGCTGAACGCGGAGGTGCCGTCCGTTCGGTGCTTGATCGGGACGGATCGTGATTGGATCGCGGGACGCTCGGCGATTTGGATCGCGAAGACGTTCGACTATGCCAACCGCATTTCTTAACGCCTCCCTCTTAGTGATCTACAAGGGTACGTAGATCCACTCTCCCTCTCGTAGATGCTCATCACCATGGATAGATCAGCGTGTGCGTAGGAAATTTTTTGTTTCCCATGAAACGTTCCCCAACAGTGTTGGATGAAATCCCCAAGACACACTTAAGCTTTCTCCTCTCTAAGCTCCTTGTTCAAGCTCCATTTTCCTCAAGATTTGTCTAGGTTTGGCGGTCCGTCCTGTCCCAGCCCCGTCCTCACCGCCGTCGATCGCCCGCGCCCATCTCGGTGCCGGCACCATCGTGGTTAGCCTCTTCTTCCTATCTTCTTTCTAAAAGGAAAAAGTTTTTATTTATATGATTTAGATAGATACTTGTGTAATTTTCTTACTTTTATTATTGTTTGTTATTATATAGTGCGATGGTTTTCGTATCCGCCTCCGTCGGCCCTCGTCCTGTCTATGATTCAAATGTGGTATATATTATCTTTTACAACTATTTGTTTTATTTAGTGTTTATGACAATTATGCCGACCAACGTGACATAGATTTTTTTAATCTAGGAGGAGGTAGTTGAACCGGAAATTCCAACCCACATAGCAACTCTTGTCGAGAAGTTAAATTTGGTTGAAAAAGAAAACAATGACTTGAAAGAAAAAATTACAAAGAGTTGAAGAGGAGAAGATGAAGTTGTAGTTGCATGTTGCCGATGTCGTCGACGATCGCAAGACCAAGATGGATGCAATGCGCTTGAAGATTAGAAAGATTAGAAAATATGCCATTCATACTGAGGCTTATTATCATTATGCTATGCCCTTGAATCAATTGGTACCTTATTAGCGGTTATGATCGCATTTGTTGTTGCATTTAAATTTTTTACATAGTTTCATTGTATGTTCTAATTAGATGCTATAGAGAGCTATATGTTGTTCAATAATGAGAACTATGTATGAACTGTGTGTATTTATTTTGGTCACTATTGTACTTTGGCTTTAATGTGATGATGAGGAGAAGATGAAGTTGGAGTTGAAGAGGAGAAGATGAGAAGATGAAGTTGGAGTTGCATGTTGCCGATGTCGTCGACGATCGCAAGACCAAGATGGATGTAATGCGCTTGAAGATTAGAAAGATTAGAAAATATGCCATTCATACTGAGGCTTATTATCATTATGCTATGCCCTTGAATCAATTGGTACCTTATTAGCGGTTATGATCGCATTTGTTGTTGCATTTAATTTTTTTACATAGTTTCGTTGTATGTTCTAATTAGATGCTATAGAGAGCTATATGTTGTTCAATAATGAGAACTATGTATGAACTGTGTGTATTTATTTTGGTCACTATTGTACTTTGGCTTTAATGTGATGATGAAATTCTATTAATTTGGTCACTTCTCTATTCATGATATGGTGTAATGGTTTTTAATACACTTTATTATATAACGCACGCAGATGAACCGACAATGGATGTACGGTGTCCAACGCACCTCCGAGTGTATTAAGGCCTGCATAATTTTCTTGAAGCGGCTGAGGCAGACAAGCATAATGGTTTTATTCATTGTCCATGTACTGTCTGTGAGAATACGAAGGCTTTCTCCAACTCTAAAACCCTTCACATCCACCTTCTTGAGAAGGGTTTTATGCCACACTATAATGTTTGGACCAAGCACGGAGAAAGAGGGGTTATGATGGAAGGCAACGATGAAGAAGAGGATGATGGCAACTATGTGCCTCCTGAATACGGTGATGCTGCAACGGGGGAAGATGAAGATCAAGAGGAACAAGACGATGTGCCCGATGATGATCTTCGCCGGGTCATTGTTGATGCAAAGAGAAAATGCAAAAGTGAAAAGGAGAAGTTGAAGTTCGATCGCATGCTAGAGGATCACAAAAAAAGGTTGTACCCCAATTGCGAAGATGGCAACACAAAGCTCGGTACCACACTGGAATTGCTGCAGTGGAAGGCAGAGAATGGTGTACCTGACAAAGGATTTGAGAATCTACTGAAAATATTGAAGAAGAAGCTTCCAAAGGATAACGAATTGCCCGACAGTACGTACGCAGCAAAGAAGGTTGTATGCCCTCTAGGATTGGAGGTGCAGAAGATACATGCATTCCCTAATGACTGTGTCCTCTACTGCGATGCATACGAGGATTTGAACGCATGCTCGGTATGCGGTGCATTGCGGTATAAGATCGGACGAGATGACCCTGGTGATGTTGACGGCGAGCGCCCCAGGAAGAGGGTTCCTGCTAAGGTGATGTGGTATACTCCTATAATACCACGGTGACCGAACGGAGGAGGGAGATGTTGCAAAGTCCGGCGAGGTATATAAATTAATTAAGCATGTGCTGACTAGCTAATTGATGCATTAATTGTTTTGGTATGTACATATATTAACTCTTATTTCTTCTTTTATATAGCCCTCCGGATCGAGCCAAACTTTGGTAACGATACAAGGCCTGAAGAGAAGGTTGGGTAAGGAAGAAAGGTTCACGATCACAACACTCACAAACAATGGCCTACCAATTGAACCAAAGCGGACCAAGGACGCATTTGCTGCTCAGTGTAGAGCTATTGTTAGGGTTAACATCCCGATCAAAATCAACCAATGGAATAAGCCTAAGGACAACAACCCTGAAATTTCTTATGTCACCGATAGACAGAAAGATGATCTTTGGACCTCGTTGATGACAAATTTCACTGTACCGCCAGAGGAGGATCCGAATAACCCAGTTATAGAGCCACTAGTCAAGGCGTGTGCTCTTAAGAAGATGGCAGATCTATTCAGGAGGTGGAAGGATGAGTGGAAATCAAAGTTTGTCAACAAAGGGAAGACTCCAGAATTCATCGGCCGATTTGAGAAGATAAGAGATCACTGGCCCGAATTTGTGGCCTACAAGAAATCAGAGAAGTGTAAGAAAATGTCTGAGACAAACAAGAACAATGCTGCAAAGAAGCAGTATCACCATCACATGGGGTCATGTGGCTACCTCAAATCCCGGCCGTTGTGGGACAAAGCTGAGAATGACCTGCTTGCTAAAGGGGTCCAACCAAAGATATTGAACTGGCCAGACCGTTCAAGGACTTGGTTCTTCGGGGTTGGGGGAACTTTGGACCCTGAAACAGGGAAGTGCCGTTGGACGAACAAGCAACTTGCAATACCCGTCACGAAGCTTCAGAAGTATATCACCGTAGAGCGGGAAGGGACGTTCATTCCCGACGGAGAGAAGGACGAGCTGACTGAGGCCCTAGATAATGTTGAGCACCCTGGACGAACACGAGGCACACCGGGCTCCGTTTCGTGGAAGGTTGGGTTTCCCGACGCAGGCGGTTACAGAAGCCGGCAGAGAAAGAGGAAAGCGGAGTTGAGTGAAATGCAGAAGCTCAATGCAAGAATAGAAAAGCTAGAGGAAGCTGAGAGCGAGCGAGCTGCCGGCCAACCATCTCAGCGGCACGAAGCTACCCCAGAAGCTACCCCGCCATCTTAGCAAAGAAGCAACATGGCTTACATGGAGCTCGTTCAGCCTGACTTCATGGTTCCTAGTTACCCCGTGGATACTATCACGGAGGTTCAACATTGCGAGCTTTGGACGAAATTCCGTAACCTCACTTTCAAGGCGGCTCTCGGCTCTATTGCACCTCCTCAACCCAACGGAACTTTTCACCGCCTTCTGATTCCACATGGCTATGTTGTTGTGATGGTGGATGAAGTAATGGAGGGATTTGATGACCTAGAGCTTGACCACCCTACAGGTGAAGGGGAGAAGAAGCCGGTTCATGCTCTAAGGAGTACATGTCTATGGCCGAAGGAGTACATCAAGCTTCCAAACTGGACGCCTCTGCCTCCTCCTCCTCCTCCTCTGGCGAGTCACGGCACTCCGCCTCCTCCTCTTCCTCCTCCTCCGGCGAGTGATTAGGGCACTCCGCCTCCTTCTCCGGCTCCTCCGACGCATGACGGAACTCCACCTCCTCCTTCACCTACTCCGACGCGTCGGAGCAGTCCACCTCCTCCGGCGCATGAGGCCACTCCGCCTCCTCCTCCTCTAGTGCGTCAGGCCACTCAGCCTCCTCCTCCTTCTCCTCCTCCAGCGCGTCAGGACACTATGCCTCCTCCGGCGCGTCAGCCACGACGGAAGAGAGACGCCGCCGCCGCGCCGGCATCTAGCGGTACAATACAACAACAAAAACAACAACAACAACAAAGCCTTTAGTCCCAAACAAGTTGGGGTAGGCTAGAGGTGAAACCCATAAGATCTCGCGACCAACTCATGGTTCTGGCACATGGATAGCAAGCTTCCACGCACCCCTGTCCATGGCTAGTTCTTTGGTGATGCTCCAGTCCTTCAGATCTCTCTTTACAGACTCTTCCCATGTCAAGTTCGGTCTACCCCGGCCTCTTTTGACATTATCAGCATGCTTAAGCCGTCCGCTGTGTACTGGGGCTTCTGGAGGCCTGCGCTGAATATGCCCATCTAGCGGTACAATAGGCGGGAAAAAATTCAAATTTGGTCCAAGCCTCAAGCCTGTTACAAAGTTACCATACGAGAGGACTGACGAACAAAGCGCTGACATCAGTAAAGCTGAAGTGAAGGCCCATTTTGCACGGAAACAGCCACCTCCGAAGGAAACGGTAGATCCGGTGAAAGCGAAGCTCACTCTGGATGCCCTGAAGCTACCATCACCGCCTCCGCTGCTATGAAACTATGACCGCTGTATTATAAAGACATATAATGAAGTGAAGTGGTCGGGAAGTACCTCTAGTGCTGCCTGAGTCAAAGAACGAAAAAGTGGGAAAACAATTCCCCAGCTCGACGAACAGGAGAAGCAATCGTGCCCTCCGCTCAAGGTGTCTAGCGACATTGCTAATCATCCGGTGATACTGCCCGGTACCAAACTTGGTGATTACTTGGCGGATGATGTACTTTTTTAAATGGCCGAGATAACCAAAGAAGAACACGAATACGTCCATGAGAAGCCTCTCGTCAAATCCGATCATCCTCCTCTAACAACGATGATGAACAATTTGCATGAGTGGTACATGAAAACCTGCAGGGAGTCTGGGAGAGACACTATGTATGTGGCAGTGAAACCAGAGCACGAATTCATTGGACTTCCCGTGATGCCTATTCAATTTGAGGAGTTATTTCAGTTTTACAATCAACGGTCCCTCGACAAACAACCCATGACTGCCTACTGTCTATAAGTATTTCTTCTATAGTTAAGTCTCTAGCTCAGCTCGTTCATTGCATGTATATATATATATATATATATATATATATATATATATTGATCATCACTATATTATGCAGATTGAAGATCGTCGAATGCAAAAAAGCAGGAATCTTCGACGTTGGGTTCATTAGCCAGATGCCGTAAATGAATGGTCGATACGAAAAGAAACCGCGGTGGCCAAGGAGAACTTGCTAAAGTCGTTCCTTGC
The DNA here is from genome assembly GCA_022496015.1 of Hordeum marinum. Lineage (NCBI taxonomy): Eukaryota > Viridiplantae > Streptophyta > Magnoliopsida > Poales > Poaceae > Hordeum > Hordeum marinum. The sequence goes on along the minus strand of CM039674.1, from coordinate 553,897,108 downwards.
ACAGCAAAATAAAAGGGAAATACTCTTTCCTTACAACTTCAAGTGAGTGTTGCTGTCTTTTCTGTATACTCGGTTTCGCTTACTCGAGGTTAAGTAAAGTAATTGATGATTTATATATGCGTGCGCATTTACCACTTTATTTTGCTATCCATTAAGCTTGACGGGGCATTAGTAAATGTCTTAGACTCGAGAAGTAAAGATACCAAGAATTATGCGGACATGACTCCAATGCTCAAGAAGTAAGTTCAGTCAATACCGGGACCATATCGGCATGCAACTTTCGTTAATTTCCTGATATCTAGTAATAATTTTGTTTGCCTGGCAGGGTTTGGAAGAAGTTCACACGAAAGGTTCCCGGTCTAAACAAAGAGTTGCGATTTACGCACCTCAAAGTAAGTAGTACTAGCTAGTCCCGCGCATCTCTAATTGATTCAAAATTTCATCGATATATCATTACTATGCTTGCTTATCAGTTTGATTAAACTGTATTCTTGTAAAGTGCTTTTACCAGAAAGAAGGGACTGTTTTATGTGGATACTACGTATGCGAGCTCATTCGCCAATCGACCTCTAAGCGGGGATTCTCTGACAACCAATTTGAAGTACGTAAATAATATTCACAAGTTTATTTTATATATTACCATCAATTGTATTGATTTTTATTCATATATATGCATGTATTGACCCCATCTTCAAATTTGATGCGGCAGATGCGGGATGTACTCCTACCACATGATCGCATACGAGCAATTCAAGAGGAATTGGTGGGATTCTTTCTTAACCGCATCATACCTAAAGACGGAGAATACTATGCGGATTTGTGATTGGATCTTAGGAATTATAAGAGATCTTATATTGTATATATGTAGCTAGTACCGTCGGATTGATATACAAAAACTTGTTGTTCGACCAATCTCTCAGAGAAAGAGAGGTCGATCACTTCTCTCTGTATATGTTCATGACGATCTTGTGTACTTAATGGTTCCTTCATTTGCTTACTAGCTAGCGTGTCGAGTTCTCTCTATAGTAGCTAGTGTCGACCAAGCACGGAGAAAGAGAGGACACTTCTCTCTATTAACTAGCTAGCTAACACAATATGAAACCTCTGAATTAACCCTCCAAAACTCCCTAACCCCCCCCCCTCTAAAAAAACCCAGCAAGTGCCAGATGCTGACGCGTGGATGCCTTTTGGTCCCGGTTGGTGTTACCAACCGGGACTAAAGGTCATCCTGCGTGGATGCCTTTTGGCCATGTTCAGCCCCTTCTGTCCCAGTTTGTAAGCGAACCGAGACTAAAGGTTTAGGGCTTTAGTCCCGACCCTTCAGTCTCGGTTCCAGAACCGGGACTAATGTGTCTCTGGAACCGGGACAAATGGGTCGTTTTCTACTAGTGAAGGTAGTAGGTGCATGCATGTATTTTGGTTTGGCTGGACTCTAGGCCATCTACTTAGATTCCAAAACTGTGTTTGTTAAAGGCATCAAAATAGTGAATCAAGTATGGAGTTACTAGGTCATGTGCTAAGGTAATAGGACTCTGCTATATGGTTCAGCTAGATCAAAAGTTAAGAGTCATCTCTGTTAGACAAACACTTATATGGTTGATTGCTTAAGGACAAGGCAAAAGGAGGTTCTATAGTTGGAAAGCCTGTTGTCTACAGAATATTAATTAGGGAATTAGGATTGATAATATTTATAAGTTTCCGCCAACTCTTGGAAAAGGCTAAGCGTATGGCCATTGCCTAATGTGTTAGCAGATATTTCTCCTCCATCTCTGAAACATGAACGAAATCGCTTTTGAACTGCTACTGCTTCTTATGAACTTCCATGGTCTTCAGTGATTTTTTATTGTTATATTATCTCTTGTTTGGAGCATCGATTTCAGCTGGGAAAAAAATCAAACAATTTCAGTATAAGACACCGAAGTTCACACCTTTCCACGTGAGCAGTTCATCTTTCCATGTATAGAAAGTTCACTTTGAGTTGGCATTATTCTGGGAAGTTATCATTTCTTCGCCGGGGAGTACACTTCCTCTGTGTGCCGAAGTTCACAATAGTAGTCTAGTTATCTAGCTATTATGTGGAAGTCTAGTTTAATGGCGAGTGGAGCAGCTTATGCGTGTTGGTGTGTGGACCCTTCTTTTACGGATTGCATAATGTCTATGAAATTTTCGTGATATATTATAAGTTTGTATCATCATAATAACGATGGAACGAACATAAACTACCACTAGCTAGGACTTGAGGGCCATGTACTTGTTGGGTGGGGTGCAGCTGTCGGTGAGCATGGCGACGTAGAGGGTGAGCACCCCGGCAGCGTGGGCAGGGCCTTGCCAGGAGTAGGCCTGGATGCGCGTGTCTGGGTTTGGCATTCGGTCCAATAGGTGCCGATGGAGCGAGAGGTCACCCAGGGCAATGTGGGACTCGAGCTGCTGCTGGAGGTTGCATTGCATGCATCGGAGTGGGAGGGTGGTGCGGCGGCTATCCAAGTCAACCGGCTATGGAAGTCGACGCCGTGGGCACATGGTTTCTCTTCTTCTTCTTTGAACCCAACTCGTCGACCTGGGAAGAGAGAAGTCTTTTTTTAACAATAAAGACTTTCTTTCATTTAACCAAATTTCTTTCTCTAAAAAATGTGGGGGTTACTTTTGACTATAGATTTACACAAAACCGCAACATATGCATTTTTTTATACAAGAAAAAAATGGTTTCGGATTAGGGGAGGTTTCAAAAAATGATGCTGGTTTTTCCTGTCTTTCTAGCAGTTTTCTAAGTTTTTTCATATCTTCTTTTAAATCGTGAACTTTTCATATTAAAAATTCTGGACATTTTATAACTTCATGAATACTTTTAAATATTTTTCAACATTCTTAAAAATTCATATACATTTTAAAATTAAGGAGTGTATTCTTAAACTCGTTAGCAAATTTAAAAATTACTGATCATTTTCTAAAATTCTATGAATTTTTTTAAAATCTTAACCTTACTTCAAATTTGAAACGTATCTTAATAAAAACCCGTGTGGAATAAAAAATCCATGCAAAATACAAGTTTTACAAAACTACTGATCATTTCCTAAAATTCCATGATTTTTTCTGTTTTTTAGCATTGCTTCAAATTTGAAATGTATCTTAACAAAAAACCGCGTGGAATAAAAAATTCTCTGCAAAGTACAACTCTTACAAATCGACATATCTTTGTATTACATAACCAAAATACTTACTCTATTCCAGGCACCGTGTTACTCCGCATTATCAACATTATTTCAAGAGTTGGATGTGTAATTAATGGCTAGAATTTAGTGAGGGATTTTTACAGTATAATCCTGTTTTTATATGGTCTTTGTTCACGATGAGTGTTATTTTTACGCTCATCATACTTGAGTTTAAACCGAGTTATTTCATAAAAAACAAGATATCCGTTCTGATATTGCCACTAATGAACTTTGATGGTTCTTTTGGATCGAGTTTGTACTAAACTTAATTCCCTGTTTGTGTCTGCTTGGGCCTCTCAACCTAGTTTCTTCTGATTTTCTTTGCTGATGGATGATGGTTGCCAACCCTTTCTTTAACCAAATTCTTTCTCTAAAATAAAAGTGAAGGGTATACCTTTAGTTGGATTTACAAAGTCACAACGGAAGCATTTTATTTGTACAAGAAAAAATGGTCTCAATGTTCTTTTCCCTTTCAGTTTTGGGATGCGTTTTAAATGTTTTGAACATTTATTAAAATTCATATAAAATTTAAAATTCAGGAGCATACTCTTATACTCGTTAACATTTAAAACAAATTGTGAATATTTTTAACAGTCCATGAAAATTTTAAGTTTGTTAAAACTGTTTTAAATTTGGAATGAAACCGTCTGTTATAAAAAAAATCCCTGTAAAGTAGAATTTTTACTAATAAATGTACTCATGTACTATATATGTATTACATAACCACAATACTTGCTCTTTTTGAGGAACCATGATAATCCGCATTATCCAAGGTATTACAACAATTGGATGTGTAATTAAAGGCTGGAATTTAGTGAGACATTTTTACAATACACTCATATAACCCCGTTTTCATATGGTCTAGATGGATGAAGTCTATGACGAATAAGAATTGAAAACTAAAGGGCATGGTTGATCGATGAATTTTTGTCCTATGAAATTAGCATCTACAAGGGCATAGTTGATCGATGAATTTTGGAGGAGGCCCTAGTGTAACAGAGCGGTGGCCGGTTTGAGTTTGGTTGTCGGAAATTGAGGCCGCATTTGCAACTTGAGTGGACTAACGAAAGGAGGAAAGGCAAGAGAAGAGTTTGCTTTGTCTAGTTTTTTATTTTATTTTAGGCAAACTAACCAAAGGAGGATATGCGTCTAGTGTGAAAGGGTCCAGGGCTCAAAGGGCCCATGCTTTACCTGCTTGAGCCTGTAGCACACTTATGGATCCAAGACTTCGTTTTAACCAAAAACAATTCTCTAATAAAATGCATTGGTTTTAACTACACTGGCAAAGTCACCACAGACGCATATACTTATACAAGAGAAACAATGGTTCCGGTGTTTTTTTCTCATTTAGTTTTGGGAAGGTTCCGCTGGTTTTCTTCCTTTTAAACATTTTGGTTTCATATATTTTAAACCACGAAGATTTTTTGAAAATTTGAAACATATTTCAAAAACTATTTTAATATGTTTTTAATAGTTTACAAAAAATGATTTTATTTTTCAAATAAATTACATTTATATTCACAAACATTTTTAACATTCTGGATCACATTTTTAAACTGAGTTACATATTTTAAAAGTATGAATATTTTTTGAAATTCATAAGCAGGTTAACGTTTTCATAAATTGATAAATATTTTGTTATACTTACATCCACGCACATTTTCTGGAATTCAGGAACATATTATAATTGTATGATTTCTAAAATAATTCTGAATACTTTTTCAAAAAAGACAAATAATTTCTGGCATTTTAAATTTTCGAAGCACTCTTTAAATTAGTAAATATTTTTAAAATTGTGTGGATAATTTTGAAATTTGACCTATTTTTAAAAATTGCAAAATCATTTTAAATTTAGAAAATATTTTAAAGTGAACCGTGTGAAATAAAACACTCCCTACATTTACTCGCCAGTTGCAAGTAAGGAAAGTGAACTGGGTAGAATAAGGAACCTTCCTTTTTGTGCATTATAGGATATAGGATATCTTCTTCAAAAACAAATTTGTGGGGCCCTTCTTCAGAATTTTGAAATGTATTAGGTTACCCAGAAGGGGTCATGGGAGTGTAGATCCTTTTTTTGTATAAAGCATGGCAATACATGCTCATGAAGAAGTTTGTAACTCCTTTCTTCTCACCTCTGCTGGTCCATCCATGGCCTTTGTGTGAATGTCTCTTTCTTCTGTATTTTATTTTTGCGAAAAGGTCCCAAATTATATTGAAATTTTAGCTGCAGTACAAAGCACCTCAGAAGTTATGAAAATTACAACCAGGTTCTTTGACCAACATCTTTGAAGGCTTATTAACATTTGAAGGCTTAATTAAAATTTTCAAGGCTTAATTACAACCAAATTATATTAAAATGCGAAATACAAGATTAATATGTTTGGAATACATGATCAACATTTATTTTTCAAATCTTTGATTAATATTTTTCAAATATAAGTTTAAAATCTTTTAAATACATGGTCAACATTTTCTACATACACTTTTAAGTTGTTTTTCAAATGCTTAATTACCATTTTTCAAATACCAAATTAACATTTTTTTAATACATGATCAATTTTTATGTGTATACATTTAACAATGTTTCAAATCCTTGATTAACGTTTTGAAGTATAAGTTTAATTTTTAATACAAGGTCAACTTTTTTCTATACAAATTTAACATTTGTTTTTCAAATTCTTTATTAACATTTTTCAAATACCATATTAATATTTTTTGCATACATCGTTAACATTCTTTTATACACACAGTTTATATTTTACAAATTCTTGATTAACATTTTTGGAATATATGATCAACATTTTTTCTATACACAAGTAACTTTTTTCAAGTTCTTGATTAACATTTTCTAAATACAAGATTAACATTTGTTAAATGCTTGGATTAACATTTTTTAAATACATGATCCGCTTTTTTCATACAGATTTGTTTTTTTTCTGTATACATAAGAAACATTTTGTTTATATGCATTTAACATTTTCATATGGTTGGTTAACTTTTTTTCAAATGTTTTCACGTAAATATTGTTGTAATATATATATATATATATATATATATATATATATATATATGCTTATCGAGTATTTGAAAGTAAAAAAATGGTAAGAAAAAAATAAAAAATAAAAACGTAAAAAAAGGAGGCCGTGGCCTCCTGCGCGCCTGGGCTGTCTCATCTGGTGCCTCCCTTCAGGCGAGCCTTGAATCATACTCGGTAGAAGCGATGTATAGCCGCACCTGCTACGGAAGCATGTTCTCTCGGCGAAGTTGCTGCCCATGGGCTTTGGTACCTGACACCCTTCTCTTCCACACAATAGATATATTTAGTTCTTCTAAAAAAAAGAGATATATTTAGTTTTTCTCTCATAAAAAAATGATATTTTTCAATCTGACCCGCCATGGAGCCATCAAATTAATCGTAGATATGCATTGAGGCGCCGGCACTACGACCAGTCATGTATTATTATTTTGTGAACAAAGAGGCGTCCTTTCAGTAAACTAAACACAAGTTACAGACTTGGTATTACGGAGCTATACGTTAATATTGCCTAGCTTATGAAGCATAGGACAATTAATATCTGCTAAATGAAGTTTGCTTTTACAATATGACCAGAAATGTAGCCAGATCGTATGGCATGCATAGAGATGCCAACCATTACAAGCTCATATGTTACTCAGCAAATATGATTGCAGGACAATTCAATCACATTGAACAGAGTTCTGAGAAGGCTAGCATTGGAGTGTCAGGAGGGGTGCAGTTTCGTTATCTGTACACTTGATGACTGATGCTGAAATGTGTACTACCTTTCATGAAAATAATTCTGAAAACATGGGCTGCTAAGTGATAAGCTGGATGAGAGTTGTAGGTGCAGTTGCGGAGTACCTATCTATCAGCGTCACATTAAAAGAAAATTCAGCATCATGTGGAGAATTTCTTTTCTTTTCTTCTGTACGCGAACACTTGATGCTTGGACGTGCACCATGCATTATTTGTAAGACCACCTGCATCTGCATCTGTGTAGAGTTATTGGGCCACTCAAAGCGACGTGCTTTTAAGTACGTCACTTTCGGACAACCCAGCATTCAAATAATGCATGGACAACTTGTTTGCGGTGGCCAAAAGGCTTTGAGATGCATGCATCGACCCACCGTGTGCTGCTAATAATTATCGAAAATTATCTCATCGATCTTAGCGTGTATACTTTTTTTTCTTTTGAGCATATCTTAGCGTGTAGACTTGGCGCCAAGTCTTGGCGTGTAGTTTAAGTTAGATATGGATAGATAGATACTAGTCTTATTCAGCAGCAATTAGATCATTCGATCGATACCCCAAAAGAAAAATCTGTATAGTTTTTTTCCCCATTTCATCAGCAGGATAGGCGTGGGCCCTCATTCGACCTTATCTACACATTACATAGGTAACATAGGGTACTGAAATCTGTACTATCTTCATGAAATGAATTATGAAAATATTAAGGACTGTACTGCAACTACTTGATCAGGTGATGATAATACCTCAAAGTTGGGGTATGGTTGGGTAACCTTGCACATATAAGAGCCGTGCCTTAATTGTCTGACTCTTACGCGCCACCATACATGGGACCAACACCATCTGTCCGAGTTTATCGGTCCTTCCATATTTTGGATTTTTATTGCGATATTTTGGATTAAATTTCGACCACAATTAGATACCAAAATATGTGTCATAACAATTTAGTTAATTTTTATTTGAACCGACAAGACATCTTGAGATTAAGAGCTCTACAGCTGGACCCCCAACCCTATCTCACGTCCCGGTCATGAAAATTCAACCCAGACGGGTGTCTCAAACGGGCCTCAAACGTCGGGGCTGACCGACACCCCTCAAATCTAGCCCAAACATGTGACGGATATGGGGGCGCGCTCCTGGGCACGTTTGCCACACTACGGACTGAGCTTGCGGAATCATTTTAAGAGGTTGACTAATCAGCAGTTCTATAACCAGGGTCATACCGTGAGGAGTCAATACAGCATGGCGATATCGGGCAAACCGTCGCCGAAGTATGAGAATGTCAAGTTAGCAACGATGATGAGGGCGGCAGAGTACGACGAGGTAAGTAAATTGTCGATGAGATTCTATGTTGATGCTAATTTGCAATTGCATCATCTGTTCTTCACATGAGTATTGATTTTTCAGGTTAGGCCCGATTGGGCCTATGGCAAGGAGGATGCATGGAGGGCGTTGACGGGGAGGTGGTGCGGGGAAGACGAGGAGTAGAACTCCTTGAGCGAGCAAAACAAGGCGAACCGCGGCAGCGGGGGGACACATCGGGCGGGAAACATCGGCAGTGAGTGCTACAAGGCCAGGCTGGTATACACATACATGGAACAACCTTCATTTATTTCCCCTCGTGCATGTTCCTACTTGGTACTCATAACATCTCTTGGCGGTGCAGGAGGAGAAACTAGGGAGGCATGTCAGCAATTATGAGTCATGGGACTCGATGAAGATGAAGGCGCCTAATCTCTCCTAGCCTCAGCCTCAGCTTCCCGAGTACTTCGGCACTGCCCAGGAGGACGGTGCTAAGTACCTCAAGACGCTGGCCGCTCTTAATCCGGAGGTGAACGACCCTAGAAGTGTGGATCTCGACGAGAGAGCGTTGGTCGTGTCTGGGGGAGGCCTTCAGCACGGCCGTCTGTGCGTTATTGATAAGATGACCCCGAGCACTCCCACTTTGAGCCTCACGCGGATCAAGGCTACCCTCAGCGCCGACGACCCCGCACCGCCTCCTCGACGACGACCTTCCCAGCCTGGCTACAATGTAAGTTTCTCTCATTTCCATCCTTTCTCTGACAATACTACTTCCTCAGTGGCTTAGTTGATGAGATGGTTCAATTTTTGCAATTGTAGGCTGCTTTCGAGGCGGCCCACAAGGCCCACAACGACGCCTATTTGGTGGAGCTTGCGCAGTGGAGGCAAAGAGCAGAAGTACATGAGGCATGGAAAGAGGCAAAAGAAGATGTAAGTTCCAACCTTTCTTTTTGCAAAAGATGACAAGTCTCACTTTTCATACTTTTGTGCAATGCCTGACATGTTAACTATCTTGCAGGCTCAAGAGAGGGCTCGGCTTGCGGGAGTGCCGGTCGATATACCGCAACGACCTCCTCGAGCTGGGCTTAAGCCAGAGTTTGTATCGAAGGAAGAGTTCGCCCAGAACTTCTACTACACCGGCTTAACCCCGGTAATTTACTTGCCCAATCACTTGTTACTGCTTTCATGTGCCTTGGTGGTTGCTAACTATTGCTCAAACGTGTAGGGAACGAGAGCCTCCGAGACTAGACCCTTTGGTCGTGCTGCTACCTCGCCGTCGTCGGCCCGCGCGGTTACACCGGTGCAACCTGGCCCCGGTGGTAGTGGTGCCTCGCGCAAGACCACACCGGTTCATGGTGGCACGGGATCACCTGCTTCCGGTGCTGATTCGACGACGTCTCCACACCGTCAGCCGCCTATCTTCACGCGCGGAGACCTCGGTTTCTTCGGCTCGACTCCCTCTCCGGATGCGATGAGTTGATGATGATGCTACCCCGACCATGTAGAGGTCTCGTTTGTACCGATACGATGTTTGGGATGTTGTTATACTTTGTATCCATATTATGGCTCTTATTTTGCATGTTTGGAACTTGTTATGCTATGTATGTATAAGATGTTTGGTTATTATGGTCTTTGTCAATGTGCATGTGCTATATAAATGCCTATAATGCCTGGCTATGATCTGGGTATGAATACTATAATGCCTATATGCTTATGAGAATTTTAAATATGCAGGAATTGAACCAGAAATGAAGAAGAAGAAAACCTGTCAGGACCTACGCCGACGGCCAGGCCGTCGGCCTAGGCCCGAAGCACAGATGCCTTTAGGTCCTGCCGCGTGGCGTCCCTGGCGGTAGGCTAGGCCGACGGCCCGGCCGTCGGTGTAGCGGACAACCAGGCCTAACAGCTGTTATGCCCTATGTGGGGCCCACACGAGATACGCCGACGGCCATGACGAGCTGTTGCTTTATCCCTTTACGCCGTCGGCCGGCGGTATGCCGACGGCTACTAGAGCAAGCCCGAGGGAAATCTACCTCGACGGCTGTCGTCGGCGTAGACCTAAGCCGACGACTTTGGGACCTACGCCGACGGTGGCCGGCCGTCAGCGTATAAGCTCAGTCCCGTAGTGCCACGTAGGACCGAGACCGAGGTCTCACACGAAAACAACCCAAAACCCAGCGGTCTGAAACTCGTCTCCTCCGTCGGTCCGATGTCACCTCACGGCGCTGCTCCCGCGGGCCTCGTAGTCCCTAGTCCGGCTATTTAAGCCGACCGCTGGCACCAAAACCCTATCCCTACATATTTTCCTGCTCCCGTCCGCCGTCGCAAATTTCCGCTCCCCGCCCGCCGCCGCTGTCCTTAGCCCGGATATTTAAGCCATGCCTCCATGCTGGCACCACTTTCTAACGCCGGAGTGTCGGTTGTAGCTCCTTGAGCAGATCCGGCAAGGCACGAAGCCCAAATCGCTGCGAGGCAACCTCCAGATGCAGTGGATCCAGAGGAGGAGGAGGAGTAGGTTGAGGAGGAGGAGGATGAGTCGGAGGAGGATGTGGGGGACGCTGATCTACAACAGAGTAGCATGCTATCCTCGATTCCATCTGCTCAAAGTCGAATTTGGAGGCCATACATCATCGTCGGCAGGAGATGGAGGCGGTGTAGGCCGCGGAGGAGGCGAAGATGCTTGCCTACATGAATGGGGTTGAGGAGGAGGAGGAGGAGGAGCCGGAGTCCTCCTACGCGCCCATCTACCCGGTGCCCGGCACCGACATCATGGGCATCTCCGACGACGACTAGATAGGGTAGTACATAGTATGTAGGATTTCTTTGTATGGATCTAGGGATTGAAATATGAGACACTCAGATGCAGATTAGCAAATTTGAGGCATGACCGGTCGCTGTCCATGGATGCCCCCCCCGGGTGTATAGGGGGCGGTTTGCCAAGTTCGTTTGTATATTCTCTAAAGAGGTTGCCAAGGCGCCTCGTAGTCGAAGGGAATGTCTCCTTCCATTGAAAGAACATCGCTGGAAAGCCTGAGTTAAATTTGAGAAACTGCAAGCACCGGAGCCAATTCATGGACATGAATCCGAATGGGTTGGTTCCACCACAAATAATATAACCATATCAGTTGCACTCCCTTTGCATATACATATTTCATTGGTTAAAAACCTAAAATAAACTAATATATACTCCTCATGTGGGAGGTAAAGAGATGGTCATTTAAAGCCTTTTATGAAACCCAAAGGTGTGCAAGAGCCCACTACCCGTCAGGGTTAAAGCTTAGGGCCATTTTAGACTTTTCACATGAGGGAAGAAGGTAGGCTCCCATACGAGCAACCACCAAGTAGAGTGATGAATTTGATTTGAGCCTCCTTCGAAGAAGAAGAAGAAGAAGAAGAAGAAGAAGAAGAAGAAGAAGAAGAAAAAGAAGAAGAACAAGAAGAACAAGAACAAGAAGAAGAAGAAGAAGAAGAAGAAGAAGAAGAAGAAGGTAGAAGAAGAAGAAGAAGAGGGGGAAAGAGAGAAGGAAGGAAGAAGGTTGTCATCAAGGTATCCCACCCCCAAGGTTGTGAAGATCAGATACAACACCTTTTCTCCTTTAAGATGTAATTTCATCATCCTTAGAGCAAGTACAATAGTGGGCTTATAGCCCGCTTACATGTCATTTTTGCCTATGTGGAAGAGAAAGAGATGAAAAAGTAGGGAGAGTGGGCTCTCATGCAAGAGCCTAGCTATATGCGTACTTCTAGGCAAATGCAATAAATGAGAAGAAAGAGATTGAGAGAAGGTGGAAAAATAATACTCTTATAGCCAACCTTATAGCTAAACTTATTGTATGTATGACTGTAAATGATGACTATATGTGACATGGCAACATCATATAGCCAGCAGTTGGCTATACTATTAACCATGCTCTTACTGAGATTGCTCCAATTCCTATCTCTCGTAGTCCCAAATCTTATTGTTCCTATTCAACATACATAAATCTTGATGTAGGAGAAAACTTTGGTGATATTTGGTGAAGAACTTATTGTATCCACTTTTGATAAATAGTGGACGAAGATTTAGGTGGCTTGCCTGTGTTTTTTACCCTAACTTGGTTGTTTTCCACATTAAAAATACATTATCAATGTGTTGATGATTTACTACTCCAGTTTCATAGTTCCTTCTAGCCCCAGACATCGCCTAAGGAGCGTCTGGGGTGCTGCAAAAGTTATTTCATCCATATATGTTGTTGCATATGCTTCCTTTCGTGCTAAGCAATGATCCTTGGTATGCTGAGACTATTTTGTTTCTGCTACAATTTTTAGTTCACCAGAAGTGTATTGTGTGCTAATTCCCAACAATTTTGTACCCACCTCGGGGTCGTTCATGACTCTTTTTTCCTTAATATTTAATCATGTTATCATGCATCTATTCTTAAAAACATGTCCCTTTCCTTGTACTTGATGTCCTTTTTGGGTCAGATTTTGCTCACCATACACCAAGCACACTTATCACCCCAACCTCCAACCCCCACTGCCCAACGACCTACCGTTCTGATCATATTTACTAACTTGGACCCAACATCCATCAACCGTTCTAGGTATGCTCTGAATAGAAACCAAATACTCAGCACCAAAAATCAAACGTCGTAACCAGGTCACTGTCTGAACATGGATAAAGTATCTTAGAGAAAAACATTATTTCAAAATGGCCTTCGTCATCTTTATCATGGGCCAATTACTTGCACCTTTGAGTAAACATGATTGCACATCCACATGATGCATCAATTAGAGTACAAAATGAATATGATTATAAGTTTTTTATTTTGCAAAATGAATACGATTATAACTGATAGTTATCCACAAAAAATGTGGATTTTCCAAGGAGCATCTTGCGATGAATTAGGAATTCATTGACGGCATACAACAAAAAGGGGGATCCATGAATGCATGGATGCTCTGGTGCACGTTGATAGGCTACGAGTGGCAAGATTGCGGCATTAAGAACTACATGTGGGAGGTTAACCATCAAGGTATTAATCATCGCACAGTTGTTGTGACTTGGTCCGGACGCCCCTCCCAATATTCCACTGTGTACACGTACTAAGGATGCTACATATGTAAAATAAAAATGATGTGGCAAAGAAACTAAAAAGAAGAGAAAGCATTATAATAACCCTAGAAGGAAACAATGCTAAACACATGGAACTATGCAAAATGCCTACCAACCAATCCATGAAGGAGTTTAGTTGACAAAAATGAAATAAAGCAAGCTTAGCTACAAAACCTAAGAATCCATGCATTATGGACATTAGTTGCTAAGACACTTAACGCACTTAACATCTCACCTAATTAAGCACCAATGCATTGGAAGAGATCCATGTGGATGGAGTAGGATGGATTGGATTGGAGTCGAATTGACATACTACTGTTGTACTCCCTCCTTTTCGGTTTAGAGGGCTCATCTCAAAATTTTCAGATTTTCATTATACTAAGCTCACTTTGAGGCCAATTGAGTTAAATAGCTTTGAGTCCCACACTACAATTAATGGTCATGCATGCATCTTATTCTACATGCATCATGCAAGTTCAATGAGACTACCAACAGTGGGAGTAACATAGGTAGTAACATAGATGTCACCTAAGCAAAAAATATGATGTGACAGCTAATTAATGAGAAGAGAGAAAAATTGAGTAACATACTATGTTACTACTACTATGGATAACATAACACATACCAAGACAAGATGAGTCTATAAGCTAATAAATAAAAAGCTCAATGTTACTATCCCTATGTTACTACCCACTGTGGAGGTAGTAACTTAGATTAGTAACATATGCATGTTACTACTCTATGTTATTTCCCGTTGTGGGTAGTCTGAGAGGGAGGGTGTCGCGCTTATTGCCTCAGGAGTTGAAGAAGTAGGGAATATTTCATTGCGCAATTTTGTATCCATAAAAATCAAGTCATCCAGTCATAATCTACCTTGGTTGATCAGATTTTAGATTTGAACCCACTACACCGAAAGGGAGAGAGTACTTCGTAATGTAGAAAGATATGGCAGTTGTTTGACTAAACCGAAACAAAAATGGCATCAATGGATGTAGTGGCGCCAATTAATGATAGTCTAATTGATGATACTCCAGTAGTACTAATTGGAGTACATAGTAAGTCTAGCTACTCCATCGGAAGTGTGAATTTGTTCACGATCATAACAAGTAATCAAAGAATTTACTACATTTGAGCTGCTGGTGCATCTATGTTCTAGTAAGGGCCAGAATTAAATCTGATGAAAAGCGATATAGGATGGCAAGGCGCGCAGCGTACATACTATGGGCCAGAAATCAAAGTGTGTGGTAGGCTTCCTCCACTGTCTCCCACACACTTTGAAAACTTGGAGGTTTCATTGTCGGCAATAGCTAGCCTTAAATTCAGCTCGCAACAATGGGACGCTTGGATTGTTGCTGCACGCTCACCGTTCAGAAATTTCTTAAGCGGTGGTTTCTCTACTCGATTGTCATCTTGTGTGTAGCCATCATCATGACAGGTATTATCTTACTCGTCTTACGCTTGGCCTTCAAACCCCATGTCGAGGCCAGCATCGAGGACGCCCGTCTTACCAGCTTCGCCTTCATCGCCGCGGATACGACGCCATCGTCTTCCTTGGAGTACAACATCTCTGTCGCCATCAGCATTCACAACCCAACCTGGGGAATCGTCAAGAACACCAAGCCTCTCCTGGCCGCCATCACCTTCCACGACAACAGCCTGGAGGGCCATAAGTACCGGCCGAGCAAGAAAGAGGTGTACCTCCTGCACGAAAACGGCAGGGTTCCTTGGGATGTGCTCGGCAGGGCGGCCTTGGAGGACTTCAAGGAGGAGAACAAGCCGGGCGTGTTCATGGTGGAGGTGCGCCTCTCTGGGGAGATCACCAACCTGGGGCTTGATAACGTTGTTATTGGAAACAAGCGTAACCTTGGCTTCAGCTGCCCGCTCAGTCTGCAGCTCGCGCCACCTGGCCATGGAGTCATCCTCTTCCATGAGGTCAACTGCAAGCCTGAGCCCCAGGATATCTATTTTGCCAATTGATCCATAAATGTACGGTTCCCAAAAATAATTAGTTGTTTTGTAGTTCTACTAGTAAAGTTCCAGTGGAATTTTGGGTTACCATGCATGTTTGATGATTGTGTTGTTTCCACGCTGAGTACTCCATCCGTTTCTTTTTACTCCGCGTATAAAATTTAATCAAATCAACTACACAAAGTTTGATCAAATTTATATCAAAAAATATAAAGATCTACAATACTAAAATTATATAGTATGAAAATACATTTCATGGTGCATCTGATAATACTGATTTCATATTGTGAATGTTGATATTTTTTATTATAAAGTTAGTCAAAGTTTACAAAGCTTGACTTGGATCAAATTTTATGTGCAGACAGAAAAACGAAAAAAGCGGAAAGTAATATTTGTTGGCAAAGTGTGGACCCGTAAGGGTGGAATCATGGAGCTCCGAGTACGTGGCAGGGGCGGAGCCATTGGCGTGATGAGATTGGTGTTGAATGGCGGGCATCCAACTGGCCAAACTCTCTTGAAGCCATTTGATCTGTCCTAGGACGGTTGGAGGGTACGTAGGGTTGCCATTAGACTCTTCCCTGGATTCGCCGGTGGCAGGGTCGGAGGTTTACAGGGTGTGGTTCGATGTTGGTAACAAACTAACAATGGCTTGGAGCGGCAAAAAAACAAAAAAAGGTCTTGAATGGTGTTGATGTTGGCACTCAGCCTTGACGAGTGCTCTCAGGGTGGAATCAGAAATGAGCTCGGCGGACGCGTGAGAGGGGTTAGCTTCCTTGAGGATGGTTTCGAGAGGCCCAATGGGTCCCATTGTATACAACCCTGTAAATTTTGGGGTACATGTCTGTCCTTCTTCGACAACCCTTAAAACATTCAAAAAATGGGAGATGCCTCGGCCTCTGTCAGGGGACAAATTTTCTGTTATGACCTTTTGGTCTAACAAATTACGAACCTGATCTACCTTTAATTTTTTTTGAATCTCACCTTTTTGGTGACGCCAACGTTCCCATCATCTGGTTTTCACGGGAGACGCCAAGGTCTCCGGCGTCTGGTCACGGGCCCGCACGGCCGGCCGGTCCGTTAACTCGCTGACGTGGCGAAGGGGCCAGACGCCAGGGACCATGGCGTCTGATAGGAGACGCCAAGTACCCTGACGTCTGGTACTGGCAAGTGAACTAGGCCCACGGGAGAGTGGGTGGGACCCACCCCACTCACTCTCTCCAATCCAGCCCGAGCTTGCAGCTGCATTCTTGCTCTCCCCCTCTCTCCCAACACTCAAGCCCCCCTTCAAATCCTCTCCAAAAGGTGGTTCCTTTGGGTGAATCTTTCCATCACCTTGTTGCTTGTGGTAATCTCCTCCGAATCATCCAATTTTTTTGGTTAAATCTTGTTATTTTGCAAGATTTTTACATCTTGGATCTCACCCTAGTTCATGAGATCTCCCAATTTTAGTGTGTTTGATTAGCTTGTTTATCTTTGGTAATAGGTATATGCTTGGTGTAGGAATAATATTTGGTTTATAAGTAGGAAGATTGGGGGTTAGGGTTAGTTAGTGTTTTAGGGTTAACTTTGCTTAGTGTATCTTTATTAATGACACATGAAGGGTTGATATTATTTGGGTATAATATATGGTTTTAGATAACTAACAATTGTCATTGATGCGTTAAAATCATGTTGTTGTTTTTAGATGGAGAGACTTGTTAATGTTCATTATATGGACAAGGAGGCATTTTTTAGTAACAATGCCAACCCGGATGAGGAAACAATGGTTTTTGAAACAATCCCTAGCTATGAGGAGGTTGTTGCAAAAGTGACACATGTTTTAGAGTGGATGGACCCCAATGATGATGTTAAGTTAATAGGAAGGTATGATGTTGGAGTAGGAGCCAAATCTCGCTTAAAAAGTATGCCTATCACATCGGATTTGCATTGGGATATGTACAAGGAAAATGTTGCTCAATCGGAAGACAAGTCACTTGAATTGTTTGCCACCAAGGTTGAACATCCTCGGTTTGCAATTGACTTGAACAGACATGTCTCTTCCACACTGGCAGAGAGGACAAGTATGCCTCTTGTTGAGCATAGGGTTATGGTTGATGCCTCCAATGCTTATCGCAAACCACATCCTAAACCACCAACCACTGAAGCAAATGAGGTTGAGTTGTATGCCCCTAATGCTTATAGCCAACCACTAACTAGCCAAAAGCAACTGAAGTTGAGGTGATTGATAGTGACAAAGTAATTGAACATGATGATGAGGATGAGCTAGAGGAAGGATTTCATGGTACTGATGTTGGTGACTTGGATGCGTACATAGCGCAAAAGGAAATGGATCGTGAGTTACCTTTTAGGCATGCATATGGGTATGACTCTGATGACGAAGATCCGGAGGAAGAATTGGACGAGGATGGATTCACTAAGGAGGAAAACCAAATTCACTTTGAGCTGACCGGCTTGAAAAAAAAACTCATTTGTTTCGAGATCTCAGCCTTGCTCATAAAGCCGTGGTTGATGGCAGCCTCAGAATGACAGCGATTGAGCCAACACCTTGCCCGGATCAAGGCAAGCCCATGGAGGAGAACGAGGATGAGAATGCTTATTTGAAGAAAGGAGTGAAGTTTACAAGTTGGCTGGGATGAAGTTTTGGTTGTGTGACTATGCCATTAGGAACCACATGCCATTTTTGGTTGAGCACTCCGACATAAAATTGCATTACACCGTGAAGTGTGAGAAAGCAAGAGATGGATGTCAATGGAAGGTTCGTTGCAGAAAGATTGAAGAAACCATAGAATGGGTCTTAAGAAGTTGTGTTCCCACTCATAGGTGCAAACTGCCAAAGAAAGAACATCGTACGACACACCGCCAGCTCACGTCAGAGTACCTCGGATACAAATTTATGAGAGACATAGCCATTGATCCCACTGTCAAAGTGAGGTTTCTCATGCGGATGGTGAAAAAACAATTTGCTTATCAAGTCGCGTATGGAAAGGCATGGAAGGCCAAGGCAAATGCTATTAGGATGTTGTATGGTGGTTACGAAGAAGCATACAACCAGCTCCCGAGGTTGTTCGGAGCTATTGCACATAGGAACCCAGGAATGTATCATGTGGTCGATGATAATCATGGAGTGTTCCACCGTGCCTTCTGGAGTTATGGACAATGTATGGTGGCATTTAAGCATTGTTGTACGGTCTTGTCTATAGATGGCACTTTCTTGATGGGGAGATACAAGGGCACATTAATGATAGCAATGGCTCACTCGTCGAATGACAATGTGTTGCCAGTGGCATTTGCTTTTGTACCTTCTGAGCACCAAGACAACTGGGAGTGTTTCATGGGTCATGTGAGGCACAATGTGATTGGTGTTAGAGAGGTATGCATCATATCGGACCGGCACCATGGAATACTGAAGGCAGTGGACATTGATATTCCAGGTTTTCCAAAGCTTCAGCACAGATGGTGCATGAGGCATTTCATGGCCAACTTTTATCGGGCATGCAAGAGCAAGGAGTTAAGCAAAGACCTTACCCATGTATGTGTGGCCTTCACCCCCCAGCTTTCGATGCTCGGTACAACAAACTCTTTGCAACGGTGAATGAAGGTGGCAAAGAATTCCTAACAATGAATATTAATGAGAAGCACAAGTGGGCACGCGCTCATGACGATGGAGGTATGCGATATGGTGACATGACGAGCAACCTGGTTGAATGTTTCAACAATGTGCTCAAGGGTGCACGTTCATTGCCGGTGACTGCAATTGTGGAGTATACCTTCTTCAAGCTTAATGATTACTTTCAGATGCATTCAGAAGAGACCGCCAATTGGATTGGTGAAAACATGCATTATCCGCAAAAGGTTGATGAATGGCTTCAGGTACAATCAAGAAAGTCTTCGCAACAAAAAATTATCACATTCGACAGAACTAAATTGATCTATCAAATTGACGAGCCAGGTGGCACAACACGAGATGGTTATTCATATGGTGGTGCCGCCTTTGAGGTGAAACTCAAGTCACGGTGGTGCCAGTGCGAGAGGCCTAGCAAGTATCATTGGCCATGCTCTCATTTGATAACAGTGGCAAGGGCGACACACATATCAGTTTGTGATGGGAAAATCATTCGGATGCAAGAGTTTCATTTGGAAGCTAGTAGGTTGACATGGGCGCCTCGGTTTCATCCTTTTTTAGACCAATCAAAGTGGCCTGAGTATCATGGCCACCATATTAAGCCAGACCCCCTCATGAAGGTGGAGACCAAGGGAAGAAGGAGAACTAAGAGGTTCAGGGGTGATATGGATGACCTGGCTGGATACACCGGTGTAAGAGAACATTTCTCCATTTGTGGTTTTGGGTAATTGATGACACCCCTATGGACTAATAGTTGCCTTGAGTTATATTCGAAGGATTTGTCCATAGGCACTTCTTGAAGTCCATCTGTTGGGTTTCAAGGAGATTATATGATGACCAAGGTGGTATTCAAGGTTTATCTAAAGATTGGTCATGTGAGAGTTGAGATTATTGCAAGCATGTCTTGAAGAAGGAGAATGTGTGAGCATTCATGATTACCTTCAAGACATCATCTTTATGAAGAGAGAAGAAAAGATATAAGGTTGATCAAGACTAAGTCAAAGATTGAATCAAGTGATCAACACACAAAGCGTGCAAGATGTACCAAGAGGGATCAAGTGATCCCATGGTATGGTAAGCAGTGTCCATTATGCTTTGTGTACTAACCCATGTTCCTTGTGAGAGTTCTTTGTGGGGTTAGGCATATTTCCATGGGATTGCATCAAGAGGCAGATCCCATACATCCCATGGAAGATGACATCGAGTGGAGATCGTCATCAAGGTTGCGATGTGCAAGATCAAGTGAAGCATCACGGAGAGATCATGCTTGAGGCTCGCCGTTCATTGTGGTGACAATGGACTTGTGAAGATGTGCCAAAGAGTGGCTCACCCATAGTGGAGTATGGGGGAGCAATCATCTAGTCTTCATCAAGCCAACGCAATCAAGAAATGTGGTCCATCTTGAGGAAGTCAAGATCGTCATCATCTAGCTCAAGTGGACTATGCGCAAGGCTAAGGTTTGACCTTGATAGGATTTTCTATTTTACCGGTCTCATAGTGGTAGTTGGGAGACTGGGTTATAGGGTAGGTAACCGTGCTATCAAGGGGGCTCTCAAGTGAGTAGCTTGATCGTATCGTTCGTTGAGAGCTCAAACCATTTCATTCTTGTCATCATCATCTTTCTTGGTTCATCGTTGGTTTTTCTCGTTGAGGTTTCTTAAGCTTATGTTCAACTTCATGACAAGCTCAAGTTCATCGAAAACGGAGTCCATATGCATCTTCTAGGATGTTTTCGATGTTGGAGTTATTGACGATTCTTCATTGAAAGAGGTTTCTCATCTCTATACCTTTGGTTTTTTATACTGCCTCTTCTTAAGAAAACAAACATCGGACCGACTGTTGGCTGTCGGCAGCCTCGGACCGTCTGCGTCAGGTCGGTTGCCGACTTTGGCCGACTGTTGGCTGTTGGCTGCCTCGGACCATCGGCATTGGGCCAGTCGCTGTTGGATAGCTCTTGTCATCATGAATCCAACAAGCTTGATTTTGCTCAATTTGGAGCACATTTGCAGAAGTTGTGGCAGTTCTTGTTTTGTCTATGTTCTTTCGTTTTCCTAGTTGTAGGTACTGCAGTTCAGTGGACTGCGGTAGTACCGCTCCTCGGAGCGGTAGTACCACAAGTGGCATGGAAGTAATTTTTTACTTCCGCCCCGAGGGCGGTAGTACCGCAAGCACGGAAGTAATTTTTTACTTCTGCCCCTCGGGCGGTAGTACCGCAAATGACTTCCGGTACTAACGTGCAAACTTTTCACAGAGTTTCCCTCTGCGAAGGTTGGCACGGAAGTAATTTTTTACTTCCGTGCACCTCCTATGGCTGCCTCTGCCGACCGTGCGGTAGTACCGCTCCGGCGGTTCTACCGCTTGTGGCCCCATGCTAACGGCCAGGGCCGGTTACTCCCGTGCTAGCGGTAGTACCGCACAGGGCTGCGGTAGTACCGCAAGCGGCCACGGTAGTACCATGACTTTTGTGGTAGTACCGCGATACGCGGGGCTGAGTGAGTGGATAACGGTTGGATTTTTCCCCACCTATAAAAGGGGGTCTTCTTCTCCAATGGACCTCATCTTTTTGAGCTTGTGTTCTTCCCCCATTGTTGACCTTCTTCGAGCTTGCTAACTCTCAATCCCTCCAGTGATTCTTGCTAGTTCTCGAGGGAAAAGAGAGAGGAGATCTAGATCCACATTTCCACCAATCACTTTCTCCTCTAAGTGAGGGGAACCCCTTGGATCTAGATCTTGGAGTTCTTCGTGTTCTTCTTCGTTCTTCCTCTCATTTCCCTCCCTAGCATTAGTGGTTTTGGTGGGACTTGGGAGAGAAGGACTTGGGCACTCCGTGTGCCCTTGCCATTGCATTTGGTGCATAGGTTTGAGTTCTCCACAGTGATACGTGGAAGTGACAAGTTGAGAAGCTATTACTCTTGGGTGTTTGAGCACCTTAGAGCTTGTTCCTCTTGGGTGCTTTGGCACCCTAGACAGTTGGTGGTGCCTCGGAGCTCAATCATTGTGGTGCAAAGCTTCGGGCTCTCCAATTAGGTTGTGGAGATTGCCCCGAGCATTTGAGGTCACCTCGGAGCCACAATCCATTGTGGTGAAGCTTCGTGGTGTCATTGGGAGCCTCCAATCAAGTTGTGGAGATTGCCCCAACCTTGTTTGTATGGGTTCGGTGACCACCCTCAAGGGTCCCTTAGTGGAATCACGGCATCTTGCATTGTGCGAGGGCGTGAGGAGATTACGATGGACCTAGTGGCTTCTTAGGGAGCATTGTGCCTCCACATCGCTCCAAACAGAGATTAGCATCCACAAGGGTGTGAACTTTGGGATACATTGTCGTCTCCGCGTGCCTCGGTTATCTCTTACCCGAGCCCCTTTACTTATGCACTTTACTTTGTGATAGCCATATTTTTTTGTCATATATCTTGCTATCACCTAGTTGTATATCTTGCTTATCATAAGTTGTTGGTGCACATAGGTGAGCCTAGTTGTTTTAGGTTTTGTGCTTGACTAATTAAACGATAATTTTATTCCGCATTTGTTCAAGCCTAAAGCGTAATTATTTTAAAGCGCCTATTCACCCCCCCCCCTCTAGGCAACATCCACGTCCTTTCAACCGGCATGAAACAATTTGGTAGCGGTCACTTCATGGAGGCTCCTAAAACCATAAATTGTGGGGTTTGCGATGAAGGGCAACACAATGCACAGACATGCAAGAAAAGGAAAACGTCAAATGGGGACATTAGCCGTGGAGGAAGGACTAGCCGTGGAGGAAGGACTAGGGTTGGAGAAGGATCAGGTGGTGAACGAGGGGGAGAGGTTGTGGTGGTAGTCGTAGAGGAAGGACTAGCCGTGGGGGAAGGACTAGCCGTGGGGGAAGGACTAGCCGTGAAGGAAGGACTAGCCGTGGAGGAGGATCAAGTGTTAGAGGTGGTGTTCGTCGTAGAGGACGGGTTGATAATGGATCGACATTTGGTTATTTGCATAATCCAGATGGTTGATACAAAAAAATTGGTACATTATGTGTTCATACAAATCATATCATTTCTTTTTTTATTGTATTTACACATTCAGTTTGTTCTTGTCTTGTGCTAATAGTTGTTCCTTTTGTAGGCATGGCTTCATCCGGTTCCGTGATGAGGCCTCGCCCGCCGTGCCCGACCGAGATGACATGCCGAGGATGTGGAGGGATGCAAAGTTGGACCAAGATAAGGACAAGGATGTGCCCACACCACCATGTTGGTGCGGCGATGTTTGCAAGGTGAAGGTGTCCACTGACCGTAGAAAGGCTTACACAGAAGGTAGAAGACTTTTCGTGTGTCCCAACTACGCACATGACCGTGCGCGGCCAAAACACGCATATGATGTACCACCGGTATGTTAGGGGTGACATCCAAATAATTTCAGTTTGATTGAACTCATATTACTAATTCAAACTTGCCTTTTATGTAGTGGCCTCCGCCACTTTGCAACTACTTCACTTATATAGATCACGGAGTACCACAACATGTGCAAGACGAGCAATATCGAGATTTCCTGCGAAGGCAAGCCCTTTTTGAGGAATCCTTAGCACGGGAGCAGGAGTATTGGCGTCATGAGAAGGAGCTAAAGAAGCGCAAGAAGCGTGAGCTGGAGAGGGCACAAAAGGAGATGGAGGCACATGAAGAAGAGAGGGCAAGAAAGCGTGCAAGGGCTCGCGATGCACGGGCAGAGGACGAGGCACACAACAAGAAGGGAAAATGGCCTCGTACTACTTAGTAGGTAGAGGGCACGTGAGAAAGCTAGTTCGACGTTTTTTATGTGCGATGAACCTTTAATGTTATTCGAGACTTCTTGTGTGTGACAAACTTTTCATGTTATTCGAGACCTCTTTTGTGTGATGAACTTTGTATGAACTTAATGTTATGGGTTTGTATAAACTTGATGTTATGATGTTATGGATTTGCATGAACTTTGATGAATTTTGTATGAACTTAAGTGCTTTGTATGAACTTGATGTTATGATGTTATGGCAAAACTTGCTGGCATTTTAGAACGGCACCAAACGCCAGGGATCCCGGCGTCTGGTATTTGGGGTGACGTCGTCAGACGCCAGGGACCCTGGCGTCTGGCCCCTAATCCAGAGAGTCGAAGTTACTGGCATTTTAGAACGGCACCAAATGCCAAGGAGCCCGGCGTCTGGTATTTGGGGTGACGTCGTCAGACGCCACGGACCCTAGCGTCTGGACCATCAGCCAGACAGCCAAAGGTACTGGCATTTTAGAACGGCACTAAACGCTAGGGATCCTGGCGTCTGGGATTTGGGGTGATGTCGCCAGACGCCAGGCACCCCCGCGTCTGGGCCCTTAGCCAGACAGCCAACGTCGTTGGCATTTTAGAACGGCACCAAACGCAAGGGAACCTGGCATCTGGTATTTGGGGTGACGTTGCCAGACGCCAGGGACCCCGGCGTTTGGACCCTTAGCTGGCATCTGGTTTTCTGGTAAGTGCCCCACTTGGCTTTGTGTGTGGGACCCACCCCACTCACTCTCCCC
This sequence comes from Hordeum marinum, assembly GCA_022496015.1. Classification (NCBI taxonomy): domain Eukaryota; kingdom Viridiplantae; phylum Streptophyta; class Magnoliopsida; order Poales; family Poaceae; genus Hordeum; species Hordeum marinum. The sequence goes on along the minus strand of CM039674.1, from coordinate 553,872,627 downwards.
AGCCCGAGCTTGCTGCTGCATTCTTGCTCTCCCCCTCTCTACCACCCCTCAAGCCCCCCATCGAATCTTCTCCAAAAGGTGCTTCCATTAGGTGGATCTTTCCATCACTTTGTTGCTTGTAGTAATCTCCCCCAAATCATCTAATTTTTTTTGTTAAATCTTGTTTTATTACTCTATTTTTTACATCTTGAGAAACCCTAGTTTATGCTTTCTCCTAATTTTAGTTTTAGTGTGTTTGAATATCTTGTTTATCTTTGCTAATAGGGATAAGCTTGTTGTAGTAGAAATATTTTCTTTATGAGTAAAAGATTGTGGATTTGGGTTAGTTAGTGTTTAGGGTAAACTTTGGTTAGTGTTAGGCTTAAGAAATAATTAACTGAATAGTCATTCTTCGAAATGTAGGATGAGACCATTCATTTACGCTGAGGTTTTGGCTGAGGCGGCGGCGAAGCATGAATGCGGATTTATTGAGGAAAAGATGAACGCGTGGGTGGAAGCTGTTGATGCGTTGAATGCGGCATGTAGAACCTTTTCAAAGTACTATTTCTGTGAGGACTCTTCGGAAAAGCCGATCAACGAGCGCAAGAAGGCAGAAAAATTAATCATCAAAAAGGAGAAACAGATCACCAAGCTCAAGAAGGCGGAGAAATATTGCAGGCGTGATCTTGCAATGCAAATTGCATTGTGTACAACAAGGGAACAACGTTATCAGTTTGACATGGAAAACCATGACCAGGTCATTGATTGGTTAGTGAGGCAACCTTTTTCGCCAATACCAAAGCAGGCTTCTCGTTGGGCATGGGTCAAAGACAAAAGTGATGTTCATTGTTGCAACCCAGGACCTTACGACAAATAGAATTCCTATGTAACGTTTTTCATTTGAAACTACAATGACTTGTATCCATTTGCTTACTTAGTTGTTTATGTGATTTGAACTATGTTGTTTCAGATATGTAATCTTTATGTCATTTGAGACTATGAAATATTTATCAATAGGAAGATTATTTGCTTTGAGTAGGAAGAATATTTGCTTTATGAGTAGGAAGAATATTTTCTTCGTGAGTAGGAGAGGACAGACGTCAAGGTCGTCGACGTGTGGTCCCCTGCCAGACGTCAAGGATGTTGGCGTTTGGTCCCCCTGTTTAGGCCAAACGCCAAGGATGTTGGCGTTTGGTCCCCTGTTTAGGCTAGACGCCAAGGATGTTGGCGTTTGGTCCCCCTGTTTAGGCCAGAAGCCAAGGATGTTGGTGTTTGGTCCCCCTGTTTAGGCTTAAAATACATTAAAAACATTCAAAAAATTCTGATTCTTTGGGGTGAAAGCTTTAAAAAATGTTCTCACTGCTTGCAAATTTTCATCCCGAAATAACATTTCTTGAAGTCGTGATAAAAAATAATAATACAAAATCGACTCTCCAAATGTTATTTTTGAAAGCATTTTGGAGTGCTGTCCATTTTACAGTGACTTCCACGAATATTATTTCGGGATGAAACTTTTCATGCACTAAGAACATTTTTCAAAGTTTGCACCACAAAAAATTCTGAATTTTTTAAACTATTTTGTTTTTGGAGTTTACAGTTAACCCTAATCTCAAATGAGCTTGGGAGAAGAAGGGGAGTTTTGCCTTGTTCTATTATTTGCTCTCGTGTCTTTGTTGACCATATTTTTTTTGACTGGGTGGCTTGCCGAGACCCATGGTAGCTAGCTTAGACTTGTGTTGACTGCCTCTAACTTTCGTTGACCGTTTATGTAGATGTCATGTAGGATTTAGTGTGACCTTAATGTAATCAATTTTTTTCCATAACAGTTTGTCCTTCCATTTCGTATTGATTCGAGTGTTCAGTTCAAATCTTCGATTCCAAAATTCTGTAGCAAATTAGATACATCAATACCAATTTTCAAAATAAAAATCAATAAAGAAATTACATAGTACTCCTTCTGTTTCATAATATAAGAATGTTTTTGACACTAGTCAAAAACGCTCCTACGTTATGGGACGGAGGAGTAATAACTAAGAAATTTAGTAAATCAAATATTGTAGAGCAATAGCTAGCATTATTTCACGAAATAATAAAGATATGACAATGACAATTATTATTTGTTTCTCTCTCAAAACAGAAAAAAAAATACAACAACAACCACGCATGACAACGACAACAAACACGTAGTTTACAATGTTGCACCACACGTGTATCCACAGCAAAGCATCCAACAAACAAACAAGTAGTTTACAATGTCTGGCCAGATCCGTGCAGCTATCAACGGAAAAAGTGATGATTGCAGCGCTCTGCACACAACACATGTAGAGTATGATTTAACGAAGGATACAGGTACTAGTATATGATTTAAGAAGCAGCGGGATCCGTTGGTGCTTATGCGCTGCGAATAGGGGCGTCCTTTTGAATCAAGAGAACGGCAGGCCTGTTATGATGGCCCTTTGCAGCATTTTTCCAGGCTATTTTCATGTCTGGTTCGACTCCAGAGTCGAGTGCGATTTCCTCTAGACTTTCGAGGCACCTGTTGAAAAGCTGGTCCTGCGTATCTTCAACTTGAAAGACGGGAGATTTACAGATGAGATGAAGTGAGACAAGAGCAGGCAGAGCTTTTAGTTGGATTGTTATGCCTTGAGGGCTTGTCTCGCCCACGAGGCATAACCGCGTCAGCCTTTGCAAAGTTCCTGATTTTAGCAAGAGGGGCCCCAGGTCATCTTCATCCAGCTTCAGATATTCCAGTGCAATCAAATTATTCAGGCCGGCAAGGATAGCTTTCCCGCTTCGATAAGTGCGTGAAAGGCACAACTTGTTAATACCAGATATATCTTTGTGAAATGTGGCCTGGCAAGCTGAAATTATCTCCAGTCGCCGCGCCATTTGAGCGAGGTAAGACTGCCAGAATACTGTAGAAATTCCAGAGGTGGTGCGGGCTCATCAGGGGTGATATTTTTGAAGTCTATTGATAGGGAATACCTAGGGTTCAAAACAATTCGACCCACACTTTCCGGAGGGAAAGTATCCGTGCCTCTAAGAATGAATTCGTTGATCGCTCTTGCAAGAACTTGCTTGTCTGTGGCACTTGCACCGGAAGTGCAAAATATTTTCACCTTCCTCAAGTTCAACATATGAAGCATCAGATCTGGAAATCCTTTGGCAGTTTCGCTGACGTAAGCTGTAATCTTCTGCAGGCAACTCTTTGCTTCCAAGAAATAATATAGACTCTTCTTTGGGTTCTCGCCAAGTTGAAATTTTCCAAGGAGGTGTTTTAAGTTGGGTAGCTGGAGGACTTCTGTATACACCTTCACTGTTTCGGTTGTCCTCATCTCCAGCGTCTCTATCAGTTCCAAGTGCCCTATGTCCCTTGGTATATTCCCAATACTCTTCCCGAGGCTCAGATATTTCAGCAACAAAAGCTGGCATATATCTATGACATGTCTGTCTTCCAGATTTGTACATTCTTTCAGATCCAAAACCGCCAGTAGCTTATATTTTTTAAAACTCAAAATAGCTTTGGATCCAATTCCTGAAATCACCAGAGTCAGGACTTTACTTAAATCCATGCCTGAAATTTGCGTGTCATCATCAGCACTGCCATCATTGAAAGAAAGCCGACGGATCTTTCCGGGAGCTTGTGTATTGGACAGCGAAGCAGCGAAATTCTCGGACATGGAAATGTGGGAAATATACTCCACCATCATTCCAGGGGGTCGGCATCTCCTTGAACTCCCAGTTATGCTGCCTACTCCCATGGACTGAATGATGTTGCGGTCCACGAGGGTATCCAGCCTGCGACAAGCGTGGGTGCAGTCTGCACGGCTTCCGTTTCTTTCAACTAGAAATCCCTCAGCTTCCCATCGCCTTACCATAGAATTCTTCCTAGGGACTGCATATCCATGTTGTGCTTGTACATGCAGAAATATAGCAAGCAGCATCTGAGAGGATCACCAGTCAGACCGGTGTATTTATTCATCAGCATCCATCGCAATCTTTCTAGATTGCCGCCCTCTTCCACCAAAGAAGCACCAAGTCGTGTGCAAACTTTTCTGCAGTGCTCGCTAGTGAGCACCCCGTAGCCTCGCAAAATCAGGGACATGCTCACTATAGCAAGCGGTAGACCATCACATTTCTTAATTATATCTTTTGCATAGCCCTGCGTGTCACCAGTACGAGCCCATGAAGTTCTATCCTTATACAAGAGATCTATCGACTTATCCTCATCAAGGGGTGACAGCTTGTACACATAGCCGCTGCAAGGGCTGCACACATTAGCTACCGACTGAACGGTCGTCGTCAATATATATATATATATATATATATATATATATATATATATATATATGCTAGGCACCACGGGGAGGTGTGGCGGCCGGATGACTCTGACGCCACACCTTCCTAAATGTGTGGAAGCAGACGACGCCTCCACCATCACGACGAGGAGACGACGGGGAGACCACGGAGCAGCACGGGGAGGTGGCTGGAGGCAGGTGTGGAAGCAGACCTGTAATTTCAGCGGTTGCCTCCCACCACATTTAGGGAATGGTTTATATGTATTTTTTAGATAGAGCATTTTTTGTTTTGGCCCTGTTAGAGATAGAGATATACTTGGTGTATATGTATTTTATATTTTAAGATTTGTAATATGCCTCCTACCTTATCTATAGGATAGGCTCCTTATCCTTCAACTCTGTATTCCTATATATACTCGTCCCATGAGGCTTCGCTCAATACAACATTCATCATATTCCGCATCAATCCCTCTCTTTCTTCCAACATGGTACCAGTCTAACCAGTTCAAACCCTAGCTGTCGCCCGTCGCATCAGCCTCGCGCGTCGCCCCCGGGGCAGTCGGTTTCCATGACCACCGTCGGGGGCCGCACCTCCCGTACCTAGGGTTCGTCCGCTGTCATGTTGACCGACTGCCTTAAAGAGTCTTTTCTTTATCTCTTGATTCGGATTTTTTTCTTTCTTCCATCAGTCGCTTTGATTGATGTTTTCTTTTTGATTTTTGATCTAAGATTTGCGTCGCCCGTCGCTCGTCGCCGACCCGACGGCTTCGCTTGATGCGGCGTCCTCATGGTCGTCGCCTACACGTCTACGCTGGTCGTTGCCGCCCAGCTTCGACCAGGACCTCTTCATCATCATCGGCTTTGTCAGCTCGTACAGTCGCGCACCGGCTGCCTCGGTCCGGCTGTATCAGGCTAGCTCACGGCTCCGGCCGCCTCGGCCTCGTCAGCTGCATCCGGCTAGCTCCTCGCTCCAACCGCGTCGGCTGACTCGGGTCGTGTGCCCGCTCCGACCGCCTCGACCTCGTTAGCTGCATCGGGCTAGCTCCTCGCTCCGACCGCGTCGGCTGACTCGGGTCGTGTGCCGGCTCCGGCCGCGTCGGCTGCGTCGGGCCGGTTGCCGACTTTGGCCTACTATTGGCTGTCGGCAGCCTTGGACCGTCTGCGTCGGGCCCGTTGCGAACTTTGGCCGACTGTTGGCTGTCGGCAGCCTCGGACCGTCTGTGTCGGGTTGGTTGCCGACTTTGGCCGACTGTTGGCTGTCGGCTGCCTCGGACCGTCTGCGTCGGGTCGGTTGCCAACTTTGGCCGACTTTTGGCGGTCGGCAGCCTGGGACCGTCTGTGTCGGGTTGGTTGCCGACTTTGGCCGACTGTTGGCTGTCGGCTGCCTCGGACCGTCTACGTCGGTCCGGTTGCCGACTTTGGTCGACTGTTGGCTGTCGGCAGCCTCGGACCGTCTGCATCGGGTCGGTTGCCGACTTTGGCCGACTGTTGGCTGTCGGTTGCCTCGGACCATCTGCGTCGGGCCGATTGCCTACTTTGGCCGACTGTTGGCTGTCGGTTGCCTCGGACCATCTGCGTCGGGCCGATTGCCGACTTTGGCCGACTGTTGGCTGTCGGCTGCCTCGGACCGTCTGCGTCGGGTCGGTTGCCGACTTTGGCCGACTGTTGGCTGTCGGCTGCCTCGGACCGTCTGCGTCGGGTCGGTTGCCGACTTTGGCCGACTGTTGGCTGTCGGCTGCCTCGGACCGTCTGCGTCGGGTCGGTTGCCGACTTTGGCCGACTGTTGGCTGTCGGCTGCCTCGGACCGTCTGCGCCGGGTCGGTTGCCGACTTTGGCCGACTGTTGGCTGTCGGCTGCCTCGGACCGTGTGCGTCGGGCCGGTTGCCGACTTTGGCCGATTGTTGGCTGTCGGCTGCCTCGGACCGTGTGCGTCGGGCCGGTTGCCGACTTTGGCCGACTGTTGGCTGTCGGCTGCCTCGGACCGTGTGCGTTGGTCCGGTTGCTGACTTTGGCTGACTGTTGGCTGTCGGTAGCCTCGGACCGTCTGTGTCGGGTTAGTTGCCGACTTTGGCCGACTGTTGGCTGTCGGCTGCCTCGAACCGTCTGCGTCGGTCCGGTTGCCGACTTTGGCCGACTGTTGGTTGTCGGCTGCCTCGGACCATCTGCGTCGAGTCGGTTGCCGACTTTGGCCGACTGTTGGCTGTCGGCTGCCCCGGACATCTGCGTCGGGCCAGTTGCCGACTTTGGCCGACTGTTGGCTGTCTGCTGCCTCAGACCGTTTGCGTCGGTCCGGTTGCTGACTTTGGCCGACTGTTGGCTGTCGGCAGCCTCGGACCGTCTGTGTCGGGTTGGTTGCCGACTTTGGCCGACTGTTGGCTGTCGGCTGCCTCGAACCGTCTGCGTCGGGCCAGTTGCCGACTTTGGCCGACTGTTGGCTGTCGGCTGCCTCGGACCATCTGCGTCGGGCCGACTGTCGGCTCGGGCCGCATCGATCTCATACAGACGTCATCGCACGCCGACCGTCGTAGCCAACTTCATCTCGGACTCCATCTCGGTCCCAGGATGAATATAGCTAAGAAAATGTTTGAACAAGTTGTTTTCCCATGTGTGCTGAGACTTAATCTTGCTTCAGCAATAGTATGAACTAATCGTGTACTATTAGTGGGGGAGCTTGACCTAGAAAGCTGGGCGGGCCGGCTAAAAATAACTATAGGGATCGCATTTCATGGCCCAAAAAATACGTATACACAGCAGGAAATTGCACGGGCTCGGCGGGCCGTTGCCACTTCGGCCTTGCCGTAGCTCCGCCACTCCTATTAGTATTAGTAGGGTGCAGTGAACCTAGGACATATATGTAATGTATCGCTTGAGAGAATGGGAGGAAAATGCTAACGGGTGGAGAAAATAAATGAGAAAAGTATACTTTTCGTCACTCAATTCTTGCGGTGTCTAAATTTTGTGTCTTAACTTTGAAATCGGACAACTTGCACCCTCAACTATTGAAACCGGACAAGATTCGTCCTTGGTCTTTCTTCTGGTGCCGACTCACTCCGGTTTTTACCGTGCTGAGTCAAATTTGCGTAGTTTTTTCAAATCCATAAATTTTTCTTGAAATTCATGTACTTTTTTATATATGTTTACTTTTTCAAATCCATGTACTTTATATTTGAAATCATTTTTAAATCCGTAAACCTTTTTGAAATTCATGTACTTTTTTCAGTTCGTGTAATTGTTTCAAATCCAAGAACTTTTCGAAAGTTCACCAAGTTCGTTTATTTTTCAATATTCATGTAATGTTTTCATGATTTTCTAGTTCGTGTACTGTTAAAATTCATGTACTTTTAAAAATCATAAATTTAATTCAAAATTACAATGCAGATTTGGAAAAAAAATACATGAATTTAAGAAGGAATGCACAAACTTAAAAAAAGTAGGTGGGTTTGGAGAAGATACAGCAATTTAGGAATTGAAGAATTACGCGCTCACTCACCTTTTTGGCCGTAAGTGTTTTGCGAGGAGTTGGGCGAGTTTCTCCAAGTTGAGCTTGTCATGTTTGCCTTGAGGGTCTATATTGTTGAGTATGTCCCTGAGAACCTCGTCGGCATGCCTGACGGCCGCAGTAACCCTGGCCCGATGTGGGATTGACGAGGTGCGGTCCTGGTCCTAGACAAGCTTGGCAAGAATAGTCTTGCCTAGACCAGGGAAGCCAACGATGGAGATCACCTTCTGCCTCCCCTCCGATGGCATGCCCGGATGCTCCACTTCCAGAAGGTCCAGAAGCTCATCCCGGGGTCCGTCCATGCCCATGGGGTTGGCGACATGCGGATCTTGAGGTTTCTTGGGGGCCGTCTCTCTGGATGATGAGTGCTTCTCAAGTCGGTCGCAAAGATTTTGTAGGCGTTTGCTGTAATTTTGCTTGGATGGATGGACGCATCAGTCTCTCTCTCTCTCTCCCTCCCTCTGCTCATAGCTCCGAGGGCATGGCTAAATATTGGCTATGGCTACTGGTGGTGATAAACTGTGCGGGGATGCACAAGACAAACTGAATGGGTTCATATGACAGCTAGGGCTGAAGACAAAACAATGTATTGGTCCAACAAGTTGGCACTAATGTTTTTTCAAGGAAACTTCCGATTTATTCGTCATGCCATGGCAATACAAAAAAAAACACTCCAGATCAGTAGACCACCTGACTACAAGCATTGGAGCCGAGCTGAAGGCATGCCACCGTCATCACGCCTCACTCATCAGAGCTGGGCCGTTGTAGTAGACAATTAAGTATTCATCGTGCGAAGGCTTCACATGACCAACGACCCAGAACAACAACTATCACCGATGAAGAAAACTATAGATCGAAAAGATCCAACCTATAGACAAACGAACGAACACGAACAAAAAAGAATGTGTACGACTTTTTGAAGCAAAAATGCAGGAAAAAACTGCGTGCAACAGACCCAAAAGCATTTGGACCCTTTCTCGTACTGGTGGGACTAATATGTCAAAGTGAGATACGAATGTAATTTGCAAGTAGAAAGTGGGGCTGTGGTGCAATTTTAGTTTAGTGATAATTTGATAAAGTTGAGGTGCATATGCGCACTTTTTTGTGATTTGGTTGAAATTTTAGTGACTACAAGTCATTGGAATCAACGTGTACGCCTTATTGTTGGCTCCTTTTTGAGCACTCCTCATTATTGCCCCAGCTAGCACACATTCATTCAAAGACGATCCGTTGGACGCGCTCCGGTAGTAATACCTTGTAATTTGTTCTCTCTAATCTCACTAATCGGAATCGTTGAGACTAACTGCTCAGTTTCATCTATCAGAAGGCAGATTCTGCTGAGTTTCAGTGGATCAAAGATGGATTCTGACCACGTCACGGAGAATCATCATCTTCAGAAGGCCATGGATTCGCCTGTTAGTGCTTCGCTGGGCCCTGCTGGTCCCCTCCTCCGGCAACTCAGCTCGTCGACCGCCAGTAGGCGGGAGGGGACTGCCAAGGATGAGATTCAGAAGCTCAGAGAGGATCTCGGGGATTTATGCATCTCTCTGATGCATCAATCGGAGGCGGAGGAACCTCTGAGCTCCACGGCCAAGTGGTGGATGAGCGAGGTCCGGGAAATTTGCTATGACACCAAGGACTACTTTGACGATCACCAGTTTATTTCCAACCAAGACGATGATGATGCCAGGCTCGAATTCAATATGGTCAAGGCTCGGGCGAATCATGCCAATGAGAGAAGGAAAAGGTACCAAAATGACCAGCATAGTACTACTAACAAGCCTAAACTTGGGCCCGTGAGACGCCGGCTTCCGAAATTGATTGATTGCAGCCGAATGGATGAGCTTGCCGCCTTGCTGCGTAAGGACGAGGAGAAGCAGCAGCTAAAGGCTGTATCTCTGGTTGGGCCTGAGGGTGTCGATCGGCAAGACAACACTTGCCAAGAGGGTGTACCGCAAGATCAATGCCGATGATGGGCAGTTTGAGTGCGGGGCTTTTGTGCGGGTGTCTCCCAACCCGGACATGAGGAGGCTTCTAACCAGCCTATTCATCCAGATTCAATACAAAAGGATGCATCTCAGCCTCCTTGCTGCTTGGATGCGCAGGCCCTCATCACAAATATCGCAAAACATCTGCAATACAAAAGGTATACATATCTTTCTCACAAAAACTATTATTGATAATCACATTCACACGCTTTTACTATATGTTCTGCAACAGACCTGTCTTTCAATTCGTCGGCCATCAAGCACGCAGACTGGTGCATACCGTTAGAGTTATGTTGATGATGGCCTTTGGCCTTTGTATTCTTGCCTTTTGGCATCCTCATGTACATCGTATACATGGTGGCTTTGGCCTCCTAGTAATACATGTTGCATATTCCTAACATGGTATTAAAGCCTAAGATTTTTTTTTTAGCACACACAACTTGTGCTATCGATCCACTCTCTGACGCAGGCAGACGACCTATTCTGTCGGATCCCGTGCACTCGTGCAGAAGTCATCTATGTTGCCGGGCTGTCCGCGTGCTGCTGGAAGCGAAGATGCCTCAAGGTTAACGCACGGTGGTGCTCCTGCTACCGTATTTTTGGGGAAAAAAAGATATACTCCGACCTCTGCATATGAACGATGCATGCGGCCATGGTGCTCCTGCTACGTGGTGCTGCCTCCAGATCGATTGGGATTTAGTTGCCCGTGTGCTGCTTCTGGATCGAGCCGCCGCCGGTCTGCCCACTCGATTCGCCTGCCACCCGTCCAGATCGGGTGCCCGCGTGCCGCTCGAGTCTCCGCCCGCATGGTCTTCTCTCGTCCAGATTGAGCCGGCTGTCTCATCCGAGTCTCCGCCCGCGTGGTCGTCGCTCGTCCAACTTGAGCCAGCCCTTCTCCCTAGTCGTTGTTCCTCGCCAGATTTTGGCTGCCGTTCTCCCTTCCGCCGCCGTCGGCGGCCGCCATCTTCTCAAGCACGGCCGCCGTCTCTTGAAACTCCGCCCGCCGGCCGCCCCCAGGCCGTCGTCGTCGACAGACGGTCCTGTCCACCTCTCGCCGCCGGTCGCCTGTCGTCGCCAGTCGCCAGTCCGGCCCCGCCCAGTCCGCGCCGCTGCTGGCCTCCACGCACTATAACTTGTGTAGTATTTGAAGAAGGACCACACTATATTTGATAGTGCGCTATAACTTGTGTAATATTTGGAGAAAGACCTCACTATATTTGATAACGCACTATTTTTTTCATTGATTTAGTATGAGTTAATTAGGTGTAAAGTCCAATTTCATACTATCTTACAAAAAGGTACATCAATTTAATATACATAACAAGTACAAATATAATACTCTCTCAGTACGGAATTACTTGTTGCTCAAATGGATGTATCTAGACGTATTTCAGTGCTAGATACATCCATTTGAGTGGCAAGTAAATCTGTACGGAGGAAGTATCAATTATGACATACCGGTTGGATGAAATTATAAATCACTTGTTCACATCTTCCTAAAAGTATTGGGGAAAATGACCAATTAGTTTGACTAGCTTAAAATAAATACCATCAAGCAGAAGAATCATTAAACAAGTGATTTTAATGCAATTTTGCTTTTGCCTTTTTTATGTAAGATCGGTTTGCTTCTCATGAGCAACCTGAATTGATTGATCTTGATTCAACAAAGCATCACATATTTTACTGTTAAATTATGAAAGTTATTACATTATCCTCACCGACATGGGTGTTTACTCAGCTTTTTGAGTGTCAATTGGCCCAACCTTTAATTGTGAACACATCACTTCCAGCTTTCCCTTTTGTAATCACTAAACAGATAGCATCACAAATTCACAAGCAAAAAACCTTATGCACCTTGTCACTATACTCAAGCCAACCGCCATAATCCTTAAGCCATTCTGGACTAAATATATGTTGACTACCTCCAATGCATCTATGTGGATAATCCAATTCAAGTAGTGGCCTGTAAGTCTCCTAGTTAAATATCTACACATAATCTCATCTTTCTTCTAAGGGTTTCTGATGCAATATGAATTCTCTTCCGATCAGCCAGATCGTCTAAATTAATTTCTGTCTGCAATGATATTTGATGCACTTTGCTTACATCTAACGGGTGGACTTGCAAGTGCCTTCATCGTTATCTGAATCTGGTGACTGTTAAAACTAGTGGGGATTTTCCTCGTTTACGTCCAAATTCGTGCTATCCCTTATATAGAAATTTCTCTCTTTTTTTCTTCCAAACAAGGGAACATTTGAGCTTGACACTTTGTAGACCAACTGTACACAACTGTTACTCATTGTATACAATGTTTCCATTTTTTTATGAAACATAAATTTGTCAAATTTCAAAATTGATTGAATTTTTTCATTTGCACCAAAAATCCAAAAACTTTTCTACACATGGTAATACTTGTACGATGTTGATCTGCATAGTTTTAAATTCAGATGTTCTTTATTTGGGAGAAACAAATGAGAGAGGTTTTCTTTCATGAATATTGATGCAAGAATGGACGATGAAGATAGAAAGTACAGTGGTATGGGGATACAACCAGAACTTTCCCATTACAAAATGAGGGCAAAGAGTAGTACCGTCCAATGTACTAGGCTACAACACATGCACAAGAGGGACGATGTGACCTCGTTACCTTATATTTGGACTTCAATTGCCGGCTGCCAACCGGCAGAAAAAATAACACTAACCATACTAACATACACATCCGTGCGTTCTAACGGGAAAAAAAACAATATAACACATCCTAGTCTAATAAGCGTGGCTTCGTAGGTCCATGTCCGTTTGTGTCCCTGCTTATCCTTCTTTTAACCATCACCAATCGGTGATCATAATGTTTATCTGATTAGAATGCTTCAGAACATGGTGATCAATTGCATGTCCTGTAACATGGCTATGACTTAGGACATGTGGTGTTAGCCTCCCTCTGTGATATGACTACCCTACACACGCCAGCGCCGTCTTAGAGTAGAAATGGATGACTCTGCTACCCCTCCTTGTCACGGTCAAAATTGAAGGAAGAAAACATGTTAATCCTACTTGCACTGCAGATAAATTACCTATGTACGGAAGTAGCAATGTAGTATATCTTTCGCTGCAGAGAAGAAAGGATCATTCTCCGCAAAAAAAAGAAAAAGAAAAGAAGGAAGAAGCATGGATGGACGCTGAGTATCTGCTCAGAAGCTCATATGCTCCTAGATTTTTTTTTTAGAAAAGGAGTGTTACCTCCGGCCTCTGCATCAGCGTGATGCATACGATCACTTTATTAATAGTGCAAAAACAAATAGTCTACAGATCCAAGCATATATGCTCCTAGATGAACAGTAAATTAAAAAAAGTAAAAGAAATAAAAAACATTTGATATTTTCTTTGGTAAACATTAAGAAATGTTTTCGATGATGAAACTTTTCAAGCAATCCAAACATTCCTTCATGTTTGCCACACAAAAATTTCAGATTTTTTTCTATTTTACTGTCCATACCAGGAGCATCTGAGCTCGAGCTGAGAAAGGTACTTTTGAGCATTGATCTGTTTCATAACTCTTCCATGCACGCATCGTGTCTGTTGTGAACCGTTGGCTTTGTAAATAAAACACCGACCCACCCGGCTCTCTCTCACCTCTCTCACACTTACCTGAAACAATCTTCTCTCCTCATCAGCTGCCTTCTTCCCTGTTCTGAAGCCAGATCCAGCACCAACCTTGCCGCTGTCCTGCACACCATCGAGGAGGCCCGGCTTTACTTACCCCCCAACCCACCCGTGTTGGAGCCTCTCTCTCTCTCTCTCTCTCTCGCCCTCCCTCCCTCCCTCTCTTGCTCGCTCTCTCTCTCCCTCTTACTCCCCTCTATCGTCTCGGATCTTGATCTAGATAGCGCGTCACAGACGCCGCTTCGTCGAGATGCCGACTTTGGTTGAATTATTGATTCTGACCCCAGGAATTCAGGAGTGATTTCCTTTCCTCTTTGCACATCAACCACTTCTGTGGTGGTTCGGCTAGTTGTGAATCCAAGAGGGATGCCAAACTAATGTCCAGGAACATCGCAGTTGCTACCACTCAATTGCCTACCCCGGGACCCAAGTGATCCAAGACATCAATCCTTACCCGAAGAACAAAGAAATGAAATAAAAGGTAGGCCATTTCCTATCTTATGCATTTTAAAACAGGCCAAAGCCTGGATGACTGAAGTTAAATACATGTGTCTGATAGAGCATTGCACAAAGAGGCAGCAAGCCACAGGCGACCCATGTTTGGAGGAACAAGGGGGAAGGAAGTAGAAGATTAAAAAAGAAAAAGTACATGTATTACATTTCTATTTCTTTCACCATGCATGTGAGAGTTTATTCGTTTGACGTCTCTTTTAGGGGAAACAACACGACTTTGTTGTGTATATGAACCACAATATATTCCACCATGCTGCGAATGACACAAATGACACAATATATAAATTCAGTAGGCCAAGGGATTGTCTAACCATTTTCGGGGTTATGCCCTTCTACTTATATAGATCCAAAATTAGCTCAGCACTTGAGGCCCATTTTGATTCTATGTCAAATTTTCATTCGGATCCAATCTGAGTGGGTTCCTAACTCTTAATCATGCACCTCTATATGTCTAATACACATGGACACGATATAACTGTACTTCGAACATCACATAGAACTATTGAACACATTCGGAGATTTGAACGGTAGCAACTATCTAGACAACCTCACACAAAACAAGTAGTTAGAAGTACCGGAAATAAAAGGTCCGAAGTTCCGGATGAAAATGGTGCATCTTTTTTCTGCAATGTTATAGTGATAGAGTTTTGAAGTTGCCAAGACTTGTTTCGGAGAATGTAATCTTGTGTAATGTAATATTACAAAATTACTACAGTTGTAGTAATGAAGAATGATATATTATTAATAGTAAGTAACTTCTATTACATGCATTGTCTTATACTCTCAAACTTAGCATATGGTACAAAATTTTGCAGGCATGGCACTAATTTAAGTTTTTTTTCGAAAAGGAGGTTATCCCGCGGCCTCTGCATCAGAACGATGCATGCGGCCACTTTATTAATAAACAAACAGTTCAACAAAGTCTCCAAAGTCACAAACCGAAAAAATGCTCACAAAGAGCTGGAAATAAGGAATCGGGACAGCCACAACCGGCGGCAAAAAATAGATAGGAAACTAAACACCTATCCTATTACATGACCGCCATCCAAACCGGTTGAAGATAGCCCGTGCTACCGTCTCCCAGCGGACAGACCCAGTAACCATACGCTCCCTGGCATCCATCGGAGTGAGTAGCGACCACATACGGATTAACGTTGTGGCCCGGAAGATAAGCGTGCAAGAAATGAAAATTTGTTGTTCTGTTAAAAACCAAATCGTTCCTGCAGTTCCATATAGCCCATAATAACGCACATACGCCTACACGGATGTGTCTCGCTGTTTCTATGTCAACTCTATTTAGCCACGCCCCAAATAATGTGTGAACGCTAGAGGGAGGATCAATGTTGAACGCTATATGAATAGATCGCCATAAAATTTTGGCCAAAGGGCACTCAAAAAAGAGGTGTTTGATAGATTCATCATGATCACACAAGCTACACCTTCTAGATCCAGACCAGTTACGTTTTGCCAAATTGTCCTTAATGAGAATGACTTGTTTGTGGACAAACCACATGAACACTTTAATTCGCAAAGGCACTTTGACTTTCCAGATATGCACAGATCGAGGGATAGAGACCGAGTTAATAATATCCAAATACAGGGATTTTACCGATAACACACCATTCTTGGTTAGTTTCCAGTGCAGCTGGTCTGGCTGTTGAGACAGGTGGACATCCATCAATCTTCTCACAAGATGAAGCCAAGCTTCCCAATGGCTTGATCTGATCCGTACAAGGCTTGATCCAATAGCGAACACGCCCAGGACCACTATGGAGACTGCATACAAGGTTTGATCTGATCCGTACCGACTCGAAGCGCAGCGGAAGAAGAGTCGGTGGAGATCGTTGGTGCAAATCCCCGCAACTAGGATTTTACAACCTCCCAACCGCGAGGATGTACTCCCTCGTCAGACAGTCCCCCGGACGATGTCGCGGACAGCCCCTTGGGAGGACCCTCGAAACTCGAACGGAGACTCGGACAGCCCTACGGGAGGACCCTCGAAACTCGAACGGAGACTCGGACAGCCCTACGGGAGGACACACGAACATCCCCTCGGGCAAAAGATCGAAACTACGACCTCTCTACGGGGTTGCACACATACGGTATCATCTATCCGGCAGGGCTTCGCCGTCCAGAACTAGTTCCTGCCAGAACCCAGATAGCCTTTTGGCTCTACGAAAGACTCTTTTCGTGGGAGGGAGAGAGAGAGAGATTGCAAAGCAAAGCATGTGTATGAGAGCACAAGGATGATCAGAAATGGCAGCCATCTCTCCTCCTTTTATAGGCCAAGGCAAGGGGTGGGGTGGAGGAGGAAATACCAAAATTGCCCTAGCAACATGTCCCACATGTAAGGCAAAAAGGTAAGGCAAGTGGGGCCCCATGGAGTAGACCTCCATGGACGGCCACATCCTTGTCCCCCCCCATGCCCCCCCCAACAAACCACCAACATGTCTCCTAGAAACATAGGTGTTCCCTAGACAAAAAGTCACCAAACATGCAACCCCCGATTCGTGGGATCTTGTCCCCTCGTGATGAGAGAAGATGTTTTTCCGCGATCGTTTCTTCTGAAAAAATCCCAGACGGTCCCAGAACATTTCTGGTACCCTCTAGAATTATTTTTGGGCTCATGCTGAAACATTTCCGGTATGGTGGTTTTCATCAGCGAAAAACAACAACAGCAGTTTCGGTGGCTCCGGAACATTTCCGGGTTTTTTCTCCAGAAAAATCCCAGAAGTTCCCAGACCAATTCTGAGACCCTCTAAGAATTTCCAGGTGAGTGCCGAAACCATTTTGGCCTAATCATATATTCTGAAACAACTTTTCGGTTTTACCGAAACTCTTTCGGTGTTCTCTCTCCGGAACTCTTCCGTCGTCACCGAAACTTTTTCGGTGACTTTCTCTCAGACCCCCCGTCTAGAATTCAGCAGATAGATGACCCTTAAGCATGTGATCCTATAGGTTCGGTGAAGTATAGACATGACCCAGAACCCCTTCCGATCAATGATCAACATCGGAGTCGTGGACACCGATATTGACCCCTATACCCACACGAATGAATATTCGAGTGAACCTCCAGTTGCCGTGTGCTATTCCTGTTGCCTCGCGATATGTTACAATTACCCGAGGTGAGACATGTTGGCATCCCCGTGGATCAACAACTTGTCCACTATGCCTGTTACCTCGTTGCCTGTATTGTTCTCTTTTCTCGTTCCCGTGTTCCGGCATCCCCATGATCAAATCACAAATTGTCTGGCCAGACGATGATGCATACCGTAACACCGAGAGGGGCCAGAGATATCTCTCCATTGTCGAAGAAGCAAATCTCAATCTTGAGCTATCAAGTTACTTGACATACTTTTCCATGAACCCGTAAGCCGCCGTAATAGCCACCCATTTATGGGTGACGTTTAACAAACCCCAAAGTTCAGGAAGCAAGCATGAAGAAACTCGATACTCTCATAGTCTGAGGAATTATGCAAACGTTAACCATCTCTGTGTTATTAACCATTAACTTGTGACGAATGTATCTCATAGCATAACATCAATTCGGATCGATTTAACACAAGTGTTCTACCAACATCGTGCCCTCAAAATTGCCGGCATAGCCATGCCCATGATCAGGAAAACACGATCATCATGCAATACTTGAGACGGTCTTAGAGGCTAGACTAGGAATTCAATTTACCGTTTATTATACCACACGTGCACATGGTATTCCCTCCAAGCCTCGTGGTTATTGTAGACTTGAGAATCATTCCACTTATAGCATGGAACATAAACTTTCATTACAAACTTGGAGATACAAAATAACTGGTATTACTGTCTCTAGGGCATATCTCCTACACACTCCCACTTGCACTAGAGTCATAATCCAGTTACATGGCTTCCCTAACACCAATAACTATCCGGTGTTGCTCATGCTTTGCTCGTGGTAGAGGCTTTGTCATCGGGCCTGACACATTCAGATCCGTGTGAACTTTGCGTACTTTCACTAAACCTTCTTCGACATGATGTCGAATGAATTTATATTTGCGTTGAATATGCATTGTCTTATGGTGTGAACATGGCTCCCTTGCCTGAGCCACGGCGCCACTATTATCATAATAGATCTCCACCGGGTCCAGAGCACTTGGAACCACACCAAGGTCTTCAAGAAATTGCTTGATACCGACAGCTTGCTTGGAGGCTTCAGAAGCAGCAACATATTCCGCCTCCGTCGTAGAATCCGCCACGGTCTTTTGTTTGGAACTTTTCCAATCAACTACGAAAACATAGCCAGATTGAGATTTGAAGTCATCTGGGTCAATCATGAAGCCTGCATCAGTGTAACAACTTACAATAAGCTCTTCATCACCTCCGTACACAAGGAGTAAATCCTTGGTCCTTCTTAGGTACTTAAGAATACCCTTGACGGCGGCCCAGTGTTCCAATCCTGGATCACCTTGGTACCAGCTGCTAACACTTAGCGCATAGGAAACATCCGGTCTTGTACATAGCATGGCATACATAATAGAACCAACTGCCGAAGCATATGGAATATCATTCATTTGTACTCGCTCATTGAGGGTCCGAAGACTCTGATTCTTGCAAAGCACTGTACCAGGTGACATGGGGAGTAGGCCTTTCTAGGAGTTCTCCATGTTGAACCTTTTCAACACCTTGTCAATGTACGTGCTTTGGCGAAGCGCTATTAGGCGTCTTGATCTATCTCTATAGATCGTGATGCCCAATACATATGCCGCTTCACCTAAGTCTGTCATTGAAAAACTCATTTTCATTGAGTCTTTTATTTCGCTAAGAAAATTCACATCATTTCCAATCACCAATATGTCATCCACATACAAGATTAGAAATGCTTTTGCGCTCCCACTAAACTTCTTGTAAACACAAGATTCTTCATCGTTCCTGATGAAGACAAACTCTTTGACCACTTCATCAAAACGAATGTTCCAGCTCCTTGATGCTTGCTTCAGACCATAAATGGCTCTCTGAAGCTTACATACTTTTCCAGCATTCCTAGGATCTACAAAACCTTCTGGATGTATCATGTATACATCCTGTTCAAGGTTTTCATTTAGGAAAGCCGTTTTGACATCCATCTACCACATTTCATAATCGAAATAAGCAGCAATTGCTAGTAATATCCGAACAGACCTAAGCATAGCTACGGGCGAGACAGTCTCGTCGTAGTCCACTCCTGGAACTTGCGTGAACCCTTTCGCGACAAGTCTAGCTTTGTGGATAGTAATGTTACCATCCGCGTCCGTCTTTCTTTTGAAAATCCATTTACAACCAATGGGTTTTACGCCATCTGGAAGTTCTTCCAAGTTCCAAACTTGGTTTTCGTACATGGATTCCATTTCGGACCTCATGGCTTTGTGCCATTCCCTTGAGCTAGGCCCCGCCATCGCTTCCTTGTAGTGCGCAGGTTAATCGTCTTGAAGAATAAAGATTTCGTTATGAAAATACTCAAGTGGCTGGATAGCCCTACCTGATTTGCGCGGTTTAGTTACAACATTGTCTGAAGTTTCCGCATCATATGCGACAACTTCCGACTCAGTTGTAGGGATAATTTGCAGAATTACTTCCGGTTCATTAGCCATATCAACAGTTGCCAAAGATTCACTAATCTCATTAAGTTGTACTGTCCACCCACTCACTTCTTTAGTGAGAAAGTCTTCCTCAAGAAAGACTCCATGTTTTGCAAAAAACACTTTGCTCTTGGAGATGTGATAGAAAGAATACCCAACTGTCTCCTAGGGATAACCTATAGAGTAACATTTGTCTAATCTGGGATCAAGTTTGCTTGGCTGTAAACGCTTTACGTATGCCTCACAACCCCAAATTTTGAGAAACGACGGGTCGGGTTTCTTCCCGTGCCATATCTCATATGGCATCGTCTCAACAGACTTAGAAGATGCTCTATTAAGTGTGTGAACGGCAGTGAGTAGTGCGTGACCCCAAAAAGATATCGGTAGATCTGAAAAGGACATCATCGACCTTACCATGTCCAACAAGGTTTGGTTACATCTTTTCGATACTTCATTTCTTTACGATGATTCTCTACCTCATTCTGAAATTCTTTGAACTTTTCAAAGGTTTCTAACTTATGCTTCATCAAGTAGATATATCCATACCTACTTAAATCATTAGTAAAAGTTACGAAGTAGAAATACCCACCCCGTGCGATTGTGCTCATTGGACCACATACTGTTGGAAATATGCCCTAGAGGCAATAAATAAAGTGTTTATTATTGTATTTCCTTGTTCATGATAATCGTTTACTATCCATGCTATAATTGTATTAATTGGAAACATGGATACATGTGTGGATACATAGACAAACACAATGTCCCTAGTATACCTCTAGTCAACTAGCTCGTTGATCGAAAGATGGTTAAGGTTTCCTAGCCATGGACATGAGATGTCATTTGATAACGGGATCACATCATTAGGGGAATAATGTGATGGACAAGACCCAAACTACAAACGGATCGTGTCAGTTTATTGCTACTGTTTTCTGCATGTCAAGTATATGTTCCTATGACCATGAGATCATGCAACTCACAGATATCGGAGGAGTACCTTGTGTGTATCAAACGTCGCAACGTAACTGGGTGACTATAAAGGTGCTTTATAGGTGTCTCCGAGGGTGTCTGTTGAGTTGGCATGGATCAAGACTAGGATTTGTTACTCCGTGTGACGGAGAGGTATCTCAGGGCCCACTCGGTAATACAACATCACAATAAGCCTTGCAAGCAATGTGACTAAATGTTAGTTACGGGATCTTGTATTATGGAATGAGTAAAGAGACTTACCAGTAACGAGGTTGAACTAGGTATGGAGATACCGACGATCGAATCTTGGGCAAGTAACATACCGAAGAACAAAGGGAACATCATACGGGATTAACTGAATCTTTGACATAGAGGTTCGACCGATAAAGATCTTCGTAGAATATGTAGTAACCAATGTGGACATCTAGGTCACGCCATTGGTTATTGACCGTAGAGGTGTCTCGGTCATGTCTACATAGTTCTCGAACCCGCAGGGTCTGCACACTTAAGGTTTGGTGACGTTTCGATAGTATAGAGTTATGTATGGTGGTGACCGAAGTTTGTTCGGAGTCCCGTATGAGATCCCGGATGTCACGAGGAGCTCCGGAATGATCTGTAGGTAAAGATTCATATATAGGAAGTCTCGTTTTGGTCGCCAGAAAAGTTTCGGGATCATCGATAGTGTACCAGGAGGCCTCCGGGATGGGTATTTCGACCCAAGAGGCTTCATGGGCTGTGGGAGAGTGAATATCAGACCTTAGTGAGCTGGTGGAAACTCCCACAAAAGGCCCATGTGGCTTGAGGAGAAAACCCAATAGGAAAAGGTGGAAAAAAGGCAAAAAGGAGCGATCCTAGTCCTACTAGGATTGGAGGAGGAGAGTCTTCCTCCACCCCCCACTTCGGCCGAAGCCTCCAAGGCTTGGAGGCCAAGGCTGTCTCTCCTCCTCCTTCCCTCCTATATAGACTGGTGGATTTCTAGGGTTTTGCACTAGAATTTTAGCCACGTGCTACCCGTTCCTCCAGTGCATAGTTTCTCCTCTAGATCGGTTTTCTACAGTGCTTAGGCGAAGCCCAGCCGGAATTGCTCGACCACTATTGCCGGAGTGCCGTCAGGTTGTCGGAGAACTCTTCTTCCTCTCCACTCCTTCTTGCTGGATCAAGACGGTGGAGATCGTCATCAAGCTATTCGTGTGCTGAACGCGGAGGTATCGCCCGTTCGGTGCTAGATCGGAAGGATCGTGATCAAGTTCGTGAGACTGATCGTGATCAAGTTCGTGGGACGGATCGTGATCGGATCACGGGACAGATAGTGATTGGATCGCGGGACGGATCGTGATTGGATCGCGGGACGCACAGTGATTTGGATCGCGAAGACGTTCGACTACACCAACCGCGTTTCTTAACGCTTCCCGCTTAGCGATTTACAAGGGTATGTAGATCCACTCTCCCTCTCGTAGATGCTCATCACCATGGATAGATTTGTGTGTGCGTAGGAATTTTTTTGTTTCCCATGCAACGTTCCCCAACACATACATCACTATGTATTATTTCCAATAATTCACTCGCCCGTTCAGGATGACCCGTGAACGGCATCTTGGTCATTTTTTCCATCAAGCAAGCTTCACATGTGTGAAATGGTTCAAAATCAAGGGACGGTAAAACTCCATCTTTATGGAGTCTTTGCATGCGTTTCTTTCTGATGTAGCCAAGTCGACAGTGCCACATGAAAGTGGTAGTGGTTACAGCCTTCCTAAGGTGTTTAGCATTCACGTTAAATACATCATTTTCATATTCAAGATTTAGTATGAAAAGGCCCCCAACAATGGGTGCAAATCCATAAAACATATCCTTACAATAAAGTGAACAACCATTGTTCTCAGACTTATAGGATTACCCATCGTGTACTAAACATGATCTAGAGATAATGTTTCTACACAACCACGGCACAAAATAACAGTTACTAAGTTCCAAAATAAATCCTGAAGGGATACGTAGAGGCATAATGCCGACGGCTTGAGTGGCGATCTCAGCGCCGTTCCCGACATGCATCACGACTTCATTCTTTGCCAGCTTACGCACCTTCTGAAGCCCCTGTATCGAGTTGCAAATGTGAGCAACCGATCCGGTATCGAATACCCAAGACTTAGAATTTTTGCTAGCAAGCAAAACGTCAATGACATTAACTTGTATAACAATTATACCTTTTCCGGTTTTCCCGGACTTCTTATCTTCTAGATACTTCTTGCAGTTTCCCTTCCAGTGACCTGTGTCCTTGCAGTAGAAGCACTCAGTTTCATTCTTGGCTCCGCCCTTAGATTTGTGTTGGAAACCGGTCTTACCGGCGCCCTTGCCCTTCTTTGGCTTGCCTTTATTTTTGAAACTGGCAATTTTGTTCACAAGCAACACTTGCTTGCGATTTTTCTGGAGTCCTCCTTCAGCAGTTTTCAGCATGGCAAGCACCTCATTTGTTGTTTTGTCCATCCCATTCATGTTGTAGTTCATGATAAAACCGCCATAAGACGGGGGGAGTGAACCTAGCAACAAGTCCATAACATGCTCTTCTAGAAGTGAGAATTCCCGGATTTTAAGCCTTTCAGCGTAGCCAATCATATTAACTACGTGCTTGCCAACTGAACTGCCCTCAGCCATTTTGGTCTCCACCATCATTTTCATGATGTCAAAACGTTCAGACCGTGCATTAAACTTGTAAAGAGCATCCAGATCCTTGATCATATCAAAGGAGTTATGGAATTCAAAACGTTTTTGAAGCTCTGAACTCATGCAAGACATCATGAGGCACTGCACTAACTTGTAATCATCATCCTTAATGTCCCAGACATTTTGTATGTCTGCCGCGACTGTTGCCTCCGTTTTAGGAGGAAGAGGTCCGTCAAGCACGTACACTTTCTTATCACCCCAGAGGACAATCCTTAGGGTACGGACCCAGTCCGCATAGTTGTTTCCATTCGTAGCTAACTTCTCTTTCTCTAACATAGGGCCTAAGTTGAATGCGGTGTTGCAAGCCATTTGATCTACAACGGAAAACACAAGTTTACTTAGACTTTGTTCATAATGATTTTTGGCACTAGTGAATAAACATTTTTTATTCTAAAGTGTGCTCCCACTCAAAGCAATATCTCCCAAAAGTGATTGTAAGTGATTCAAGACCCGTGTCTTGATTGTTTGCCATTGGTGTAACACCACTGATGACAAAAATCTTAACCGGTAGGCCAACTTGCCAATCACATCTCTATGTGACTCTTGTTCATCTTTCGATGCGTGTGTTTCGAGCTCATGACGGTCATGCCTGAACGTCAAGACAACCAAGTGATCGTGCTGCGAGGTCTCAACTCACCCGCCTCACACTTCTCTAATCGTTCGTACCCGTGTGACACGGCGCACCCCGAAAAGATAGGTGTCGTGACGGTGCTACACTTGGGAGAACACTAACTACTTGATATTTTTGTGAGAGATCACCCTAATAAAAAGTGACTACCGCGCAATCAAGAAGGGTGCAACATAAGGGATAAACATCTCAGGCAATTCATAATTAGCATGATATGGTATAGCCCCTTCTGACGGAGAAGTCAAGTATTTCTTCGTCTTCGGCATTCGCATCGGTGTTCACCTTTGCGAAGATTGCCACCACCTTGTTGATGTACCACATAATATTGCTATCTCTATAGATAATAAAATAAGTGCATTACATAAGGTTGACACGCAGGTCATTAAAGTGCAATCATATGTTTCCTGCCATCATGCTGAATCATGACACGTAGGTCATGTTAATTACATCATATAGCCATCTCATACATAATCAAATTGAATATGAGCATTGCTATACCACATCACATGCAAACCATCCTGCAAAACCAAGTTATACGCCTCTAATCGGTTTATACAAAATTTTATTTTACGTGGCTTCTAAGGTTTTGACTCAAACTGCAGCTACCTACATTTATCATCAAGTATGATAATTCAAGTTGCTAGATTAACTTTCCAGGGTGTATGAAACACGAGATAATAAAATCTCGAGCCCGATACTAAACTTCGTCATACGCGTGACCCCCGTGCAGATCATATATGCATTGCCCTTTCATCTGTGAAACATCCATCTTTCTTTAACTATGGTGGAACCCAAAGAACTGTTAGCACTTCGTTGATCTGTCAATCAGCATACTCAGGAGCAGCATGAAAGGATCGCGGATTGTCAGAACTTTGTAAGATTCCACCATGCCGTCAAGATCAGGACTACGCAAATTCACGGGAAGCAACAGGAACATCGGGTAACAGATTTCATCTGCTACCCGCACAAATAATTTTCATCAATAGATCTCATGTATTCAAGATCATAACATGCATCTACTCATAGCCTGGCTCTTGATGCCACTGTTGGGGAACGCGACAGAAAACAAAAATTTCCGGTATAGCGAGCACGCCCAGGACCACTATGGAGACTACATACAAGGTTTGATCTGATCCGTACCGACTCAAAGCGCAGCGGAAGAATAGTCAGTGGACATCGTTGGTGCAGATCCCCGCAGCTAGGATTCTACATCCTCCCAACCGAGAGGATGTACTCCCTCATCGGACAGTCCTTCGGGAGGCGGTCGGACAGTCCCTCGGACGATGTCGCGGACAGCCCTTCGGGAGGACCCTCGAAACTCGAACGGAGACTCGGACAACCCTACGGGAGGACCCTCGAAACTCGAACGGAGACTCGGACAGCCCTACGGGAGGACACACGAACAGCCCCTCGGGAAAAAGATCGAAACTACGACCTCTCTATGGGGTTGCACACATACGGTGTCATCTATCCGGCAGGGCTTCGCCGTCCAGAACTAGTTCCTGCCGGAACCCAGACAGCCTTTCGGCTCTACGAAAGACTCTTTTCGTGGGAGGGAGAGAGAGAGCTTGTAAAGCAAAGCATGTGTATGAGAGCACAAGGATGATCAGAAATGGCAGCCATCTCTTCTCCTTTTATAGGCCAAGGCAAGGGGTGGGGTGGAGGAGGAAATACCAAAATTGCCCTAGCAACATGTCCCACATGTAAGGCAAAAAGGTAAGGCAAGTGGGGCCCCATGGAGGAGACCCCCATGGCCGGCGACACCCTTGTCCCCCCCCCCTTCATGGGGGGGGAACAAGCCACCAACATGTCTCCTAGAAGCATGGGTGTTCCCTGGACAAAAAGCCACCAAACATGCAACCCCCGATTCATGGGATCTTGTCCCCTCGTGTTGAGACAAGATGTTTTTCCGTGATCGTTTCTTCTGGAAAAAAAACCGGACGGTCCCAAAACATTTCTGGTACCCTCTAGAATTATTCTGGGCTCATGCCAAAACATTTCCGGTATGGTGGTTTTCATGAGCAAAAAACAACAACAGCAGTTTCGGCGGCTCCGGAACATTTCCGGGTTTTTTCTCCAGAAAAATCCAAGAAGTTCCCAGACCAATTCTGAGACCCTCTAAGAATTTCCAGGTGAGTGCTGAAACCATTTTTGGCCTAATCATATATTCCGAAAAAACTTTTCGGTTTTACCGAAACTCTTTCGGTGTTCTCTCTCCGGAACTCTTCCGTCGTCACCGAAACTTTTTCGGTGACTTTCTCTCAGACCCCCCCCCCCCCCGGTCTAGAATTCAGCAGATAAATGACCCTTAAGCGTGTGACCCTATAGGTTCGGTGAAGTATAGACATGTCCCGGAACCCCTTTCGATCAATGATCAACATCGGAGCCGTGGACACCGATATTGACCCTATACCCACACGAATGAATATTCGAGTGAACCTCCAGTTGTCGTGTGCTATTCTTGTTGCCTCGTGATATGTTACAATTACCTGAGGTGAGACATGTTGGCATCCCCGTGAATCAACAACTTGTCCACTATGCTAGTTACCTCGTTGCTGGTATTGTTCTCTTTTCTCGTTCCTGTGTTCCGGCATCCCCATGATCAAATCACAAACTGTCTGGCCAGACGATGATGGATACCGTAACACCGAGAGGGCCCAGAGATATCTCTCCCTCGTCGGAGGAGCAAATACCAATCTTGAGCTATCAAGTTACTTGACATACTTTTCCATGAACCCGTAAGCCGCCGTAATAGCCACCCATTTACGGATGACATTTAACAAACCCCAAATTTCATGAAGCAAGCATGAAGAAACTCGATACTCTCATTGTCTAAGGAATTATGCAAACGTTAACCATCTCTGTGTTACTAACCGTTAACTTGTGACGAATGTATCTCATAGCATAACATCAATTCGGATCGATTCAACACAAGTGTTCTACCAACATCGTGCCCTCAAAATTTCTGGCATAGCCATGCCCATGATCAGGAAAACAGGATCATCATGCAATACTTGAGCCAGTCTTAGAGGCTAGACTAGGAATTCAATTTACCGTTTATTATACCACACGTGCACATGAGTTTCCCTCCAAGCCTCGTGGTTATTGTAGACTCGAGAATCATTGCAGTTATCATGGAACATAAACTTTCATTACAAACTTGGAGATACAAAATAACTGTTATTACTGTCTCTACAGCATATCTCCTACACATACCACCTTGGTATTTTGGCCTACAAATAATATCCCATTTAGCAAGTCTGTATTTTCGTTTTAACTCGTCACTTTGCCAGAAAAAACGCGATCTATAAAAATCCAATCTTTTCCGTACACCTACTGATACCTCAAAGAAGGACAAGGCAAACATTGGCATACTCGTGAGCACCAAATTAATGAGAATTAGTCGGCCTCCATATGACATAAGTTTTCCCTTCCAATAACTTAATTTCTTTTCTAATCGATCTTCAATACACTTCCATTCCTTGTTGGAAAGCTTGCGATGATGAATCGGAATGCCCAGATATGTGAAAGGCATCGAGCCCAACCCACATCCAAACAGTTGTTTGTATGCTTCTTGTTCATCTTTAGCTCTTCCAAAGCACAAAAATTCACTTTTATGGAAGTTAATCTTTAACCCTGACAACTGCTCGAATAAGCATAATAAAAGCTTCATATTTCTCGCTTTGATCAGGTCATGCTCCATGAAGATGATAGTATCATCTGCGTACTGTAGAATGGACAGTCCACCGTCCACGAGATGCGGGACAAGACCATCTACTTGGCCATTTTCTTTAGCTCTTCCTATCAGAACTGTCAACATGTCTACCACTATGTTAAACAAGATAGGTGACATCGGGTCTCCCTGTCTTAGACCCTTGTGTGTCTGGAAATAACGACCTATGTAATCATTCACTTTAATTCCGACACTGCCTTTTTGCGTGAAAGTCTCTACCTGCTTTCTCCAGGATTGATCGAATCCTTTCATCCGCAAGGCCTGCTGAAGAAATGGCCACTTAACCTTATCGTACGACTTTCTCAAAATCCACCTTAAAAACCACTCCATCTAGTTTTTTCATGTGGATCTCATGGAGTGTATTATGAAGGACCACAACCCCTTCAAGGATGTTTCAGTCCGGCATGAAGGCTGTTTGAGAGGGTTGCACCACACTATGTGCAATCTGTGTCAGCCTGTTAGTCCCCACCTTGGTGAAGATTTTAAAACTGACGTTAAGAAGACATATCAGCCGGAACTGCTTCCGCACTACCTCTGTCTTCTTAGGTAGCAAAGTATCGTTCCAAAATTTAAGTGAAATAGCTGTAAATGCCCAGAAAACAAATCATGGAACATTGGAAGCAAATCACTCTTAATAATATGCCAACATTTTTTATAAAACTCTGTTGGAAAGCCATCTGGCCCAAGCACTTTATAATTCTTCATCTGTAAAATTGTCTCAAACACCTCTTTCTCCGAAAATGGGACGGATAAGATCTCATTCTCATCCGTCGCCAGTTGAGGAATATCCTCAACCCTGGATTCATCTAAGGACACAAAACTATCCTTAGGTGCCCCGAACATTTGCTTGTAATAATATGTATAATTTTAAATTTTCCTGACCCAAAATCATCCCCTCATCTTGCTCGAGCTGGAAAATTTTCTTCTTGCGATGCTTGCCATTCGCAATCATATGAAAGAATTGCATATTATCATCCCCTTGGACGACTTTTCGCACTTTAGCTCTAAGCGCCCATTTCAGTTCTTCCTCTCTTAGCAATTCTTTCAGTCTCAGCTCCGCCTCCACTTAAGCCTTCAAGTCGCTGGTATTTAAAATGGAGGACTTGGTCTTTAAATCTAAGGCATCAATAAGGTTAAGGAGCCTTTCCTTTTTGACCTTATAGACACCGCTCAAATGTTTGGCCCAACCTCGGAGGAACTGTCTTAAATACCTAATCTTATTCTACCATTTTTCTACGTTCAATCTCCCTCGTGAAACTCTTGACCACTCATGTGCAACCAGATCCAAGAAACCTTCTCTCTCAAACCATGCTAATTCAAAGGAGAAGATATTTTTATTCCCCACATGAGTCGCCTCCCCAGAGTCAACAAGAAGTGGGCTATGATCCGAGATCGCTCGCGTTAATGCCTGGACCATCACCAGGGGAAACTTCTCCTCCCAATACACACTAGTGAGAACACGATCCAACTTCTCATAAGTTGGAGTTGGCAGGGTGTTGGCCCAAGTAAATTTTCTACCTGAAAGCTCAATCTCCCTGAGATCCAGACTTTCAATAATAGTGTTAAACATGAACGACCATCTGCCATCAAAGTTATCATTGTTCTTTTCATCCCGCCTTCTAATAATGTTGAAATCACCCCCAACCAGAATTGGGAGCCGTTCATCTCCGCAAATACGAACTAAGTCAGTCAGAAAATCTGGCTTTAGCTCAGGCAGCGTAGCTCCATACACTGCCACGAGTGCCCATTGGAACCCATCAACCTTCGACCTAACCCGAAATCAAATTCTCCTAGAAAAACGCTCAGAACCTCCAAGGTTTCGCCCTTGACCCCAAGTAAAACCCCACCGGATCTTCCTCTTGGGGGTAAGCAGTGCCGATAAAAATCAACTCCTCACGATAAGGTGCTAAGAAACTGAGAGGTAAAATTATCTCTACCAGTTTGACAGAGGGCTATGAAATCTAACTTGTGCTCTATAGATGCATCCGCCAAAAACCTTCATTTAGCCAAGTCCACCAGACCTCTGCTATTCCAAAAGACTCCTCTCATTTTTTATCATAGAATTTTTTAGCAGTCTGAACTCTCGCACTTTTGCGCACAGCTAAATCCGGATAAATATTCCGAGTCTACTTGCGCTTAGGCATGTGCTGCTATCAACTCGGTCCATACAACCGAGCTCAGTGAGCTGACAAGCCCCGGGATTTACGGGAACTGTATCCTCCTAAGATTCTAAATTTTCTTCCCTCTCAGACCGAGCGGGAGATGTCACGAGGTCCTCGCAAAAACTATCAAGGACCCTAACACCCAATGCATCAATATCTGAATCATTTAAAGGTTTAACCATCGCTAAGTTTGTAATCACCACCATAGCCCTTTCCGCCTCAAGATCAAGTAAGTCATTCACAGATTTAGCAGTTTCTTTACCATTACTACCCAGCGTAACACCCCATTGATTTGCATTATTCATAATCTCTACCTCAGAAAAATGCAGAATTGAATTGGTAGTGTTAACTGACATACCTGTGGTGACCTCAATGTCACGAAGCTTAGCCGCCCACTTGGCGCGCCCCAGCTGCAGGTCATCAACGTCAAGCTGATCCTGGAGACGGCTACTCATACGTCTACCTTCAGATCGGGGATCCGGGATCCCTTCGAAAGCAACAATGTCGTCGTGAGTAGGCCAAACCGGGCTTGGGCCGCCTGCCCGCACCCCAGCAGAGTCAACTCTCATCAGGTCCGTAGCCCCGAGATCGGCTGTCGTTTTTCTCCCAACAATACCCATAGAGACCGGAGTAGCAGTCATCCTGGACACCCCTGTAGAAGACGTTGCCAGGCAGCATAGGGTGCCCGACCCCACGCCTGGGGGAGAACCCCCAGTGAGCGCTCCCTTCGCCGGGCTCGTCACAACCGCAGGCCCACCCGGCGTGGTCGGGCTGGCAGGTCGGGAGGTCACCGACCTCGGGCGTCGAAGGGAGTCCGACCCCTGCTGTCCCGCGCCAGCAGTGAGGCCACCAACAGATGCAGCCCCGTTGGTCGGAGTCGACACCACCACCGGACCACCGGGCATGATCGGGCTGGCAGGCCGAAAGTGAACCGGCGATGTACGGCGGGAGGAAGCTTCCAACAGCCGCCCCACGCCGGAAGCGGAGCCACTAGCAAGCGCCTCCTGCGCCTGCATCGTGTGGCACCGCCATGCAGCGTGGCAACCGCTGAACGTCGAGCAGCACAGGCCGCCTGCCCTTGGCTGTCCTCAACAAGGTCCCTAAAGAGGTCAGAGAGATTACATGACGAAGAAACCTCCGGGTTCCTAGCGACCGATGTTGCAATGGTCGAAACTGCTGCTAAGTCGGGCAATGGTGGCAAAAGAGCCTCGTGCGGATCCTCCGACTCAACCCTGCGGCTCCACAAGCGACAAGGAGCCGAAGAAGCTCCGAACGACCCAAAACTGAACAAGTTCGATGGCGCCACCTGGTTCCCACTCATAGACGTCGCCCCTATTTTCACAGACCATGCAGCTGGCCGCTTAGGAGTCTCATGTGGCCCATCAAGTGCCTCTTTGATCTTTTCCCCAGAGTTATCATCACCCTCCGTTGTATCCATGTCCTTTTGACCATCATCAACCTGAACCAACGGGGCGTCCTCAACTTGTACCTCTAACTCGTAAGTAATCCCCACATGGGTCCACCGTACCACATCTGGCATGAGCTCGAGGTTAACAACACTCACAAGAAGCCGCGCTACCCCGTTTGCGCAAGTGAAAGGCATATCAACCTTCTCCGTCTTGCCAATAAGAGAGCCTAAACTCCAAGTCACGTAAAAATTATGAAGTTGTTTGGGAGGTGCCCCAGAGAACCGGACCCAAGCTTGAGTCAAAGGTGTGCCCTGTGGCTCCTTCTTCTTCCACTTGTCAAATTCTAGTATGATGCTAGTATTAGGTACTCTGCACATGCCGAACTTCAGAACACGAATCTGATCCTCCTTAGAAGGAAACTCCAGCTTGTAAGTTGGTCCCTCAATTTTTATCAAGTTCCACTGGAATATACCCGATACCAATTCTTGTAGCTGCTGTATGATATGTGCCTCAGTTAAGGTGCCATTTCTTACCTTCACTGTGCCCAGAAAGGATGTGTATAGAATATGCGAGGTCTACTCAACTTCAGGCGATTCAAAAAACATCAAGTCCTCACAACAAAATCCATAGATCGTGACCACCGGCTTGGGCCCAAGCAAAAGTGGGCAATCTCCAGAGGTGTGTTTAGGCTTGAGACAAACATCGTGAAGCTCAACCGTGCACTCTGCAACAAAATGACCCTGAAGACCGCATCGATGACACGTCAGTTTCTTCTTTTTACACGCCCATTTGGACAGACGTTCGCCGTCAGACTTATCCGAACCCTTATCAGACGCCGAGTCCCGCGACTTGGATGCCGCCTTCTTTGTAGCGGGCACCTTCACAGATGCCCAAGCCGTGACCGCCTCCATGGCAGCCTCCGAAAGCACCGGCTTAGAAACTGCCTCAACGACCACTGGCATCGTTGTCTTCTGCACCTCCGTGCTCTAGGCCGGTGGTGGCGGAAGCCTAGGCGGCGGCAGCACTAATTTAAGTACATGTTGTTTCTCTAATAAGATGTTTCTATTTCGAAAAAGCAGGGTAACCCCCGACCTCTACATGCATTGATTGATGCATACATTTACTACTATTTTTTTCTTACAGGAATTCAAATTTTGTGCAGGTATTTCATCATAATTGATGATTTATGGAGTATATCAGTATGGGATATTATTAGGCGTTCTTTTCCTGATGGTGATCGTTCGAGCAGAATAATAATCACTACCAGAATCGCACCCTATGCCGACGGCCCTGGCCGTCAGCATAGCCTTGATTCCCGTCGGGACAGGCCTATGCCGACGGGCCCGTCGACATAGGGCCATCGGCAACATGTACTTCGACGTAGCCTGGGGGCCGTCGGCATGGAAAGTCCGTCGGCATAGGTCCTATACCGACGGTGTCCGTACATCTATGCCGATGGTCCGGGCCGTCGGCAACGTTCCCGCCTAACGCCGGCCGCCGTCAAGTGTTCACCAACGGCTGCTCGCCACGTGGCGAGCAGCCGTTTCTACTGGGGCAGGGCTATGCCGAAGACGAGGCCGTCGGCATATGTGCCACGTGTCAGCAACTGGGCGCTCCTGGGGCAGCCGTCGGCATAGCGCTGCCCCAGGTGTGCCCAGTTGCTGACACGTGGCAGATATGCTGACGGCCTAGCCGTCGGCTTAGTTTCAAACTATGCGGACGGCTAAGCCGTCGACATAGCTAACACGTGTCAGCAGCTGGGTGCTCACGCCAGCACTATGCCGAAGGCTAGGCCGTTGGCATAGATTGTATTTGATTTTTTTCTTTTTCTGTTTGTTTTCAGATCAATTCAGTTCAAATAAACAGCAGATATATATATATGATGGAAATAGACATATATAACACATCTAAGTATCATCCGACACCGTCACAACAATATATGCGTAAGCATCATCACAATCAACATAAACATAAGCATAAGCATATAAAGAAGCGCACAAGTCATCTAAAGGACCATCAAAGACCACAAGTTTATCATCATCATCACCACACACAAGTCATCTAAAGAAACATAAGCATAAGCACACAAGTAACCGAAAGTCTTAAGCGTCAAGACATCGAGCACCGCGGAGGTCATCACTGCCAAGACCGCCGAAGCCCAGGTCGTCACTGCTAGCGGTAGCGCTACCGCCAGATCGCCTCCACCTCCGCCTCCGTGGATCGGAGTGGTCGGGCTCCGTGACTCAGGAGTGCTGTGAAGACCACCGCCAACGGTTGATCCAACGGTTCCCTGGATGTTGAAAAGACATATTAACAGGATATATGACTGTGTTGAAAGGCATGATATGCTTTGGGTGAATGGTTGGGGGATGTACATACCGGCGAGGGGCCATCGTGCTGCTGTGCCACAAACTCCTCAAAGGTATGCAGCGTTGGTTGTGCTAGAGGAGGTGGTGCTGCTGCAAATTGAGGAACTCGTCCAGCCGCCATCTCCTCAAGAGCGCGCTACATCCTGGCATTGTTCTGCTCATGGTATGCATAAAGGCTCGTGTGCCACGTCATGGTCTCCTGGCGTGTGTACTCCATGTAGGCCTACGGTATGACATGATGGAACTCATAAACATCTCAATCCTGGAAAATAAAGTGAGCAATGTAGATAAGAGGGAAAATACTTACAGATTGCCGCTCCTGAAAGAGGGACTATGACTGCGCACTGGTCATGGGCGTGCTCGTGCGCTAGCTCAGGCTCGGGTCGGTAGCTCGGAGCTGCGTGTAGGAGATAGTAGGAGTGATAACAGCATCAAGAACCACCTGCCAACCATGCTTCTTGGGCCCCATGCCCACCACCACCCTCTCGTCCAGATCCGCACTCATGGGGTCAGATGTGCCAGGATGTAACCTGAGATACTCCTAAGAGTAGGCCTGCTTCTTCTCCGCGGTGTTGCCGTAGTACTTGGGCTCGCCAGGCTTGGCGCTCCTCCACGTATGGGCGATCTCCGACGCCTCCATGTGTGAGAGCGGCCGCTTCAGTTTCTCCTCCTGCACCACCAAACAGAGGTTAGTCATACATAAGAAAGTGATGGTAAATAGAAGAAGAATGTTTAATGAGGTTAGTCATACATTAAGTGCCTTGTGGAGAAAGTGGTTTCGGTTTCCCTGAGCATGTACTCCCTCCGTCCCTCGGTTAGCCTTGTTTTTTATGCTCGTAGCCGCACAGGCTCCATCCTTATCACACCAAACATCCACCAATGCCGCCCAAGACTCGTCTTTTCCATAACACCAATTTGGACACACCTACATAATGAAAGCATAATGGCATGTCAACACAAAACGGTAAAATGTACCGCAAACATCGGAATGAAAAATCTTTTATACTTACCGCCAAGTACTGGTCCCTCTCCAAGGTAATGCCCATCCTTCGCGCATCTTCGTTGGTCATCTTCACACCAAGAGCGTCGTGATACTATGTCGAGATGGCCACATAGCGCACCTCGTACTGCATCTGGCGGGCCTTCTTCTTGCATTGGCGCAGCACGATCTGGTCAGCTCTAGCCTTGTGCTCCAGAAGAACTCGATAGAATTTCTACAATCATGCATGAAACAACAATGAAAGAAGCCATGAGTTAAATCATTCATGAAACTAGAATGGACTTATGCTTCTGAAGAGAACTCACCCAGAAAGTAGTGATCATGGCCTTGGCATGTGTCTCATGCTCCGCGTGGAGGGCCGCTTTCCAGTGGTCCTAGCTCGTGAGGGGGGTCACACCATGGATCCGCGTGTCGTGTGCTTGCACCCATTACGGCACTTCCGGACGTGTAGAAGGGCCCAGATAAAGACCTGGCGGCATAGCTACCCCCAAACTACACCCGTCCCGTCTAACCCTGCGAGAGTTGACCGGGCGGTCTACGCCTTTGACTTTTGCCAGAGGCGGTTTGACCGATGGACATTTTCACCTTGATGTGATAGCCCAGCCCCTAGGTACACTTCGTATCAAGGTCCAGGGACAACCCACACCAAGATTCCCTCCGTTACTGCCCGATGTAGTTGTTCCCTCCTCCGTGCGATGGCGGCAGCGACGTCGGTGAGGGGGGTCACACCATGGATCCGCGTGTCGTGTGCTTGCACCCACTACGGCACTTTCGGACGTGTAGGAGGGCCCAGATAAAGACCTGGCGGCATAGCTACCCCCAAACTATACCCGTCCCGTCTAACCCTGCGAGAGTTGACCGGACGGTCTACGCCTTTGACTTTCGTCGGATGGGGTTTGACCGATGGACATTTTCACCTGGATGTGATAGCCCAGCCCCTAGGTACACTTCGTATCAAGGTCCGGGCACAACCCACACCAAGATTCCCTCCGTTACTGTCCGACGTGCTTGTTCCCCCCCTCCGTGCGACGGCGGCGGCGACGTCGGTGAGGGGGGTCACACCATGGATCCGCGTGCCATGTGCTTGCACCCACTACGACACTTCCGGACGTGTAGGAGGGCCCAGATAAAGACCTGGCGGCATAGCTACCCCCAAACTACACCTGTCCCGTCTAACCCTGCGAGAGTTGACCGGGCAGTCTACGCCTTTGACTTTCACCAGAGGGGGTTTGACCGATGGACATTTTCACCTGGATGTGATAGCCCAGCCCATAGGTACACTTCGTATCAAGGTCCGGGCACAACCCACACCAAGATTCCCTCTGTTACTGCCTGACGTGCTTGTTCCCCCCTCCGTGCGACGGCGGCGGCGACGGCGGTGAGGGGGGTCACGCCATGGATCCGTGTGCCGTGTGCTTGCACCCACTACGGCACTTCCGGACGTGTAGGAGGGCCCAGATAAAGACCTGGCGACATAGCTACCCCCAAACTACACCCGTCCCGTCTAACCCTCGAGAGTTGACCGGGCGGTCTATGCCTTTGACTTTCGCCGGAGGGGGTTTGACCGATGGACGTTTTCACCTGGATGTGATAGCCCAGCCCCTAGGTACACTTCGTATCAAGGTCTGGGCACAACCCACACCAAGATTCCCTCCGTTACTGCCCGACGTGCTTGTTCCCCCCTCCGTGCGACGGCGGCGGCGATGTCGGTGAGGGGGGTCACACCATGGATCCACGTGTCGTGTGCTTGCACCCACTACGGCACTTCCGGACGTGTAGGAGGGCTCAGATAAAGACCTGGCAACATAGCTACCCCCAAACTACACCCGTCCCGTCTAACCCTCGAGAGTTGACCGGGCGGTCTATGCCTTTGACTTTCGTCGGAGGGGGTTTGACCGATGGACGTTTTCACCTGGATGTGATAGCCCAGCCCCTAGGTACACTTCGTATCAAGGTCCGAGCACAACCCATACCAAGATTCCCTCCGTTACTGCCCGACGTGCTTGTTCCCCCCTCCGTGCGACGGCGGCAGCGACGTCGGTGAGGGGGGTCACACCATGGATCCGCGTGCCGTGTGCTTGCACCCACTACGGCACTTCCGGACGTGTAGGAGGGCCCAGATAAGACCTGGCGGCATAGCTACTAATATATATAATTTATATGTAATGTTTATGTTTAGATAAGACACATTGAAGTTAATCAAATTTTAATTTAGAAAAAACTAAAATATAAAAAAAGTAAAAAACAGATAAAAGAAAGATATGCTGACGGCAAGGCCGTCGGCATAGGTTTGCCCACGGATCGACCATAGGCCTTGGATCAATGACGTGGCACGCGTCGCGCATCGGTGACGTGGACCAAACCTACGCCGACGGCCTTGCCGTCGGCATAGCTATGCCGATGGCCACCGTCAGAGCCATCGGCATAGGTATGACGGCGTCAGACTCCCGTCGAACGAAGGCTCGCCGGGCCCACATCTATGCCGACGGCCCTTCTATGCCGACGGCCACTGTAGGCATATATTGCGATATGCCGACGGCCTGGATACGCCGACGGCCACCGTAGGCATATCTCCAGGCACGCCGACGGCTTTTCTGCACTGACGGCTTCGCCTAGGCCGTCGGCATACCGCCATCTATGCCGACGAGGGCCGTCGGCGTAGATTAGGCCGTCGGCCTTAGCTGTTATTTTGGTAGTGAATATCCACGCAATTCAAGGATGTAGCATCAGCATGCTTTTGTTATGAGTCAAATTACATATTTGAGATGAAACCTCTCAAATCTGAACAAGCACAGAAATTATTTGTCAGTATGGTGTTTGATTCTGAAGATAAAGTTAGTTTTCCTGAGGGCTTCGGAAAAGTTCCATCTCAGATTATCGAGAAATGTGGTGGTTTACCGTTATCAATGGTAAATATAGTCAACTTGTTGCCAACAGAAGAAAGCGCAATAAACCTCCAGCTATGGATACATATTCGAGGTACCTTGACTTTGACTTTAGGGACAGATCCTACTTCGGAAGGGATGGCAAAAGTTATAAACCTTGTATACAATAATCTTTCACCTGAACTAAAGACATGTTTACTATATCTTGCTGTGTATCCAGAGGGCTACACGAGCAATAAGGGTGACTTGGTGAAGCAATGGGTAACTGAAGGTTTTACATGGGAAGGAGAAAATAAAGTGGAAGTCGCGCGTGAGTATTTTGATGAGCTTATCAGTAGAGGAATGATCCAAACTGTAGACATCAATTACCTAGGGGTGCTGTCATGCACACTTCACCACATGGTACACGATCTTATTGTGAACAAATCCATCGAGAAAAATTTCATAATACCGTGGAGTATTTTAATTCAGCCATAGGTTTTGCTGACAAAGTTCGTCGTTTGTCTGTCCAATTCGGTGGTGCAAAGAGTGCATCTATACCGGCAGGAATCATGCTGTCCGAAGTTCGAACACTTGCATTTTTTGGATTCTATAAATGTGCACATTTCATTGAGGAGTGTAAGCTTCTTCGAGTTTCAATTCTCCATGTGTGGGCTGATAAAGATGAGGTGCCTTTTAACCTCTCTGTAATTAGTAAACTTTTCCTACTGAGATATGTGAAGATTGCATGTAATATCACCGTCAAACTTCCAGCCAGGATTCAAGATCTGCAGTTCCTGGAGACACTGGAATTGGATACACCAGTAGTTGATATTCCATCGGATATTGGAGATCTCAGCAGACTATCCAGTCTAAAGATTGCAGTTACAGAGCTATCGAGGGAAGATATTCCTAACCTCCAAAAATTGCCAGCCCTCACTACTCTTGCGCTGCATGTGTGCACCACTCCGGTCAAAATGATCGTCTTTGACAAGGAGGGATTTCTAGTTCTCAAGTCCTTTAAATTCAGGTGTCATCTGCCTTGGCTGAAATTTGAAGAAGGTTCAATGCCTGGCCTCGAGAATCTCAACCTATGTTTCAATTCCCACGAAGCAGATCAGCGCGGTATTGTGCCTACCGGCATGGAGCACCTGTCAGGCCTCAAAGAAATCACTGCACATATTTGGGGTTCAGATACCGATGTAGGATCTACATTCAGAAACACAATTAGCAATCATCCGAGCAATCCGAGAATCCATGTGCAGTTTGTCGATCCTATTTTAATTGCATGGTGACACAACAACAAGTGTGGGGACAATCAATGTGGAAGATGAGAAGAAACAATCGGCTGATATCAGGTACCTTATACAAATTCACCATTCTGAAAACTCTTTCTCCTCCGATACATTGACTCCCAACTGCCTTCCGGTGCTCTGCCTCCTCCTCTTATATTACAATTAGTTTTTCTAACTACTACCCTACATGATTGTCATAAACAGGATGTCTACGTTAACCCCGTCAAAAAGGATGTCTACGTTACTGGGGTCCTCTTTGCGAGTGCCTGTGCAAGGTAATCATACTTCATTCTGTAGTTCATTCCCTCCAACCCTCTTGAGCCAACTTTAATTTCGTTCTTCCTATTTATCATGCCATCGTGATTCTGTTTACTAATACTGTGTTTTTAAGCGTGATTAATACATTGTCAGATAAAGTGTACTGTTTCCTTGATTCTGAGTGCTGAATTGATGATGCAGGCGCTGAAAAAAAACTTAAAATGGAGACAGAAACTGACGGTACTGAAGTTAAGGGAGACACATTCGCCTACGGTCGTGAAGAAATGGCCCATGGGATGTCGAAACTGAAAATAAAAAACGAAGATATTGATGATAAGATGGAGAAAAAGTTTGATATCCCACAAGATATGGACATTGAGCACTGGACGTCAGCATCTCCTATGAAGACGGGAAGTATCGACGATAAGTTGCAGACAAAGTTTGATATCCTAGAAGATAAGGACATCGAACACTGGATGCCATCATCTCGTATGAAGAACCAGACTGACATGAACTGGCAGCCTGCTGAATGTGAAGATGAGAAAAAACTAGCTGATATCAGGTACAAACCAGTCGTTTCCCCCCTCATCATCCTTCTCCTGGTTTACTTCCATGTTTCAGTTTCCAACCTGTCTTTGTATATGCTCCTGCTCGTGCAACCAATGTTTTTTAACTTGTTTAATGAAGCTAAATGATTGTTGTTATCAGGATGTGTGCCACACCAGGGTCCTCTTCGCGCGTGCCTGATTCAGGTAACCATATTTCATTTTGTAGACTGTTTCCCTTTTCTTCCAACTGAATTATTTTTTGAGTCAGAATGGTTTGACATTGTGAACAAAGTATTGCATCGGTCTACTTCTTCCTATTTTTTTGGCAATGTATCAGGTGTGAAAACCATTATTTAGTTCAGATCCGAATACTTCTGTACATAGCCATCAGATCTGGAATGGACGATTCAGATAATAGGTGTGGTACCTCCTCTAGTATCCTCTAGTAGGAATGCAGGCGGACGAGACTGCAAAATCCACGACCATCCGCGTTGATTATCTTTGCATTAGCATGATTATTAAAGTAACAATGATTAGCTTATTTTGGGTTCTGTCCTCAATGATTTGTATGTGTTGGAAGTTTAAGCATAGTAGAGGGGTTCGATTATCTAGTTATGGGCTTAGATCGTATGAGTTGAAAGTTCCCCCATGAGTTGGCTAGGGCTTTGACATATTTAACATCCATGTTCCTTCCATTATATTGTGAGTTCTTTGTTGAGGTATATTATGATGATAGCTTGCTGAATTGACGTTGTTACAGGTGCTGAAAAGACGTCAAAATTGAAGATAGAAACTGACAATTTTGAGATTAAGGCAGAGGTAGACTACGATTGTGTTGACGACAAGGTTGTTGAGCCCCGGATGACAACCAATGGCATCTGTCAGTTTGAGTTTGTAAAATTATTTCAGTGGACCAGATCTGCTATTTCCTCTCAATATTCTGGATTGATTGGTTCAAGGGAGCAAGAACTTCAGGGCGAAGTATTGGAGTTGGTGAAACGCCTACATGGTCTTAGGGACACTCTGCCCAATATGTATGACCTCATTAATGCAGCAGACGTGCAATACCCTATCGCTGACATCCTTCCAAATTTGAAGGATGCAGTGTATGATGCCGAAGACCTTCTTGATGAGTTCAAATGGTATGAGCTGAAGGTGACAGTGGAGGGCAATGCAAACCAATGTCCTTTCAGTGATTTCTTTAACGATGTCATCAGAGGCAGCTTCAATGAGAAAGTGCAATGTATGCAGGATAGGCTGGACGACCTTTTGAATCAGCTGGAGAAGATGGGCTTGCATGAAGGTAGTTATGAATCAGTTAGTCGGTTTGACAAATCAGTTAGGCCAGAGACCACCTATTTGATAAATGAGTCAGAAATATTTGGTCGTGACATGGAGCTGAAGAAGGTGATTGGGTTTCTTACTAAAACAAGAAAAAGTAGTGGTGCACATTCCAAACGCAAGTCGACAAACAAAAATAATGATGAAACAAAAATACCAGGTCTTCATGTTTTGCCAATAGTTGGTATTGGGGGTGTTGGTAAGACCTGTTTGGCCCAACATGTTTGCAACCATCCAGATATAAGGTCTCACTTCAACCTAATAATTTGGCTTAGCGTGTCGGATGACTTTGATGTTATGACATTGACTAAGCAGGCCTTAGAATCCTGCTCGGGAGAAAGGGCAACATCAGATGACTTGGGTATTCTTCAACATGCTCTTTCTTTACACGTGAGGGACAAAAAGGTGTTGATTATCCTTGATGACCTGTGGGGTGATGCTTTGAAGGAAGACAGTAAATATTGGAATATATTTTGTGCACCTTTAGAAAACATTGGACAGAAAAGTTTGATGTTGGTCACTACTAGATCTCCAAAGGTTTCTGATAGCGTCCGCACAATGAGATCCTTTACATTGAAAAGTTTGAAGAATAATGCCATTCAGGATTTCTTCAAACAATGCATATTTGGGTCCGAGAGTTCTAACAGTGATCCCAATTTGGAACGTATTCATAAGAGAATACTTCCTAAGTTGAACGGTTCTCCTTTAGCTGCCAAAAGTGTTGGACTCCTGTTAAGAATGGTATTGGAAAATACATGTATCTCAGCTAAAGACAAGGCATTGCAATGGAATTATGTATTGGAGAGTGAACTGTGGGAATTGACACAAAAGAAGACTGATATTTTGCCTTCTCTTCAGCTGAGCTACATGCATTTACCACTCCATTTGAAGAGGTGTTTCGCATTCTGTGCTGTGTACCCTAAGGACACAAGATTTGAAAAGGAGAGCTTAGCTGAAATTTGGGTGGCCGAAGGTTTTGTCGAACCTGAAGGTAAAACTCCAGCTAAAGATATTGCTTGTCAATACTTTGAAGAACTTGTGAATGAGTCCTTCTTTCGACGAGACCACGGATCATACATAATCCCTCATTTACTGCATGACATGGCAAAACTAGTTTCAAAGAATGACTGCTTCATCATAAGAGAAAAGGCTGACTTTGGAAAAGTTCCTCGGGATTTTGGTCATCTGTCAATAGTCTCTGGGGAAGACTTTGACCATGCAAACTTGTTGAGCCTGTGCAAGCACACAAAGCTGCGTACCCTACTTTACAATGATAATTGGAAGAGTAAAGATATATCTGCTGTAATAGACCATTGGTGCAGCGGCCTTCATCGTTTGCGTGTGATGTGTTGTGCCTCTACAAAGGAATTACCAGATAGCATTGGCAACTTGAAGCATCTTCGGTACCTTGAAATCTCCAGAGCTTGTCCTTTGAACAGCCTTCCTTCAGCGTTCTGTTACCTGTATAGTCTGCAGATTGTACATGCCGAGAAATGCAAGCTTGAAGCCATGTGTTGTGACTTGAGTAATCTGATCAGTTTAAGGAGTTTTAAATCGCACGGATTTGACTATTTTCCAGGGTGTGTCCTAGAGATTGATATGGCCGATTGGCAAGGACTGGGACTTGGATTGATAAAGAATGTGTCAGGTGTTAAAGGTTTGCGTTTACTTAATCTTGGTAAGATAAGCAAGAATCAGGCAGCGGAGCTGGAATTGAAGAATAAGCAACGTCTCAACAGCCTGAAACTGGGCTGGGGTGAGGAAGAGCATGATGATAGAGAAGTGCTTCAAGTTTTAGAACCTCCCACTAGTCTCAAGTCTCTGATTCTCAATGGCTATGGAGGTGTGTCTCTTCCAAGCTGGTTTGGGCCACAAAACTTGCCAAGGTTGACATCACCTACACTTTATTCTTGTGATGGG
Organism: Hordeum marinum; assembly: GCA_022496015.1. NCBI lineage: Eukaryota > Viridiplantae > Streptophyta > Magnoliopsida > Poales > Poaceae > Hordeum > Hordeum marinum. Next base: position 553,829,890 of record CM039674.1, on the reverse strand, counting down.
CTAGAGAGCATGTCCTTGGCAGAGGGCACATCATTAGTAAGGGTCTCACAGCCGATAGACCTAAACGAGATGCGTGTTGACAGCAACAAAAACAAAGACACCACTGGTATTTTCTCGTCCCTGACAGAGCTCACCATGCATATCTAAGTGCGGAAAGTTATCTAGCCTCGAACAAGTCATACAGCCAGCTTATATTCCAGCCATCAACAAGATAACAATAGAGAATTGCAAAAGTTTGGCATGGGCTGGAAGTTTTGTGGATTTCCGTTGCCTCGAGGACTTGGAGGTTCATCAGTGTCCAAACATTAACTCCCAATGTTTGGTCGCCCCCTCTCTCAAGCATCAGATGGCCAAGCGGATTTGTCTTCACATCTTCCCTCGAGTGGCTCGAGTTAAGGGACAGTGCCTAGACAGCCTCACATCCCTTGTCTCACTGACGCTGGGGAGATGTCCCGGTATAACGGTCATTCCAGAAAAGGTATGGAGCAGTATTCGCAAATCACTCCAGCGTCTATGTATTACAGAATGTCCAGACCTTGTTTCAATCGGTGGAGCAAGCGCAATCCGAAATCCGAAATCCGAAATCCCGGTATAACGCAATCCGAAATCTGAAGCGCAATCCTAAACCCTAACCTTAAACCCTAAACCCTGACAAATGTCCAAACATGGAGGACATAAAGCAGCCTCTCAACACTACCACCTCTGGTGAGGAAAATCGATTTCCCAAATTATTATTTTTAATAATGTGCATTTCCAGATTGTTAGTATTCGTATTTACTTCTGAAAATTTGATAAAGCACGTCTGCTGCAGGGCGACGATGTTGACGATATATAACTGAATGTGTACACTTGTTTACGAAAATAAATTAAGCCATCCTGTACCTGTTACCCGCTAACCAGTGCTTTCCCTTCTTCTTCTTCTTTTTTATATGTAGATCGTCGTCTGTCTAACGGGAACAAATGGAGGAGAAAAGGCTGAATCAATTTCACTGCATGGCACATTCTTGGTGTTAATCAGTCCAGTTTTACTCCATCCAACCTCCATCGGACCTTTTTTTATTACTATGATAAGTATCAGTTGCTATAGATATAGGTAACCTTTTTGCTTTTAACAGAGTACAATCGAAATCGCTTATATACACGAGCATACACTCATCCCTATAAACGCACGCACGCATCACTACTAGAATCGCACCCTATGCCGACGGCCCTGGGCGTCGGCATAGCCTTGATTCCCGTCGGGACAGGCCTATGCCGACGGCCCCGACGGCATAGGGCCGTCGGCAACATGTACATCGGCGTAGCTCGGGGGCCGTCAGCAACATGTATGTCGGCGTAGCTCGGGGGCCATCGGCATAGAAAGGTCGTCGGCATAGGGTCTATACCGACGGTGTCCGTACATCTATGCCGACAGCCCAGACCGTCGGCAACGTTCCCGCCTAACGTCGGCCGCCGTCAAGTGCTGACCAACGGCTGCTCGCCACGCCACGTGGCGAGCAGCCGTTACTCCTGGGGCAGGGCTATGTCGACGGTTAGGCCGTCAGCATAGCTGCCACGTGTCAGCAACTGGGCGCTCCTGGGGCAGAGCTATGCCGACGGGCGAGCTGTCAGCCTAGTTTGAAACTACGCCGACGGCTAAGCCGTCGGCATTGCCCTGCCCCAGGTGTGCCCAGTTGCTGACACATGGCAGCTATGCCGACGGCCTAACCGTCGGCTTAGTTTCAAACTATGTGGACGGCTAAGCCGTCGACATAGCTATCACGTGACAGCAGCTGGGTGCTCACGCCAGCACTATGCCGACGGCTAGGGTTTAGGGTTTAGGGTTTAGGCCGTCGGCATAGATTGTATTTGATTTTTTTTCTTTTTCTATTTGTTTTCAGATCAATTCAATTCAAATAAACAGCATATATATATATATGATGGAAATAGACATATAGAACACATCTAAGTATCATCCGACACCGTCACAACAATATATGCATAAGCATCATCACAATCAACATAAACATAAGCATAAGCATATAAAGAAGCGCACAAGTCATCTAAAGGACCATCAAAGACCACAAGTTTATCATCATCATCACCACACACAAGTCATCTAAAGAAACATAAGCATAAGCACACAAGTAACCGAAAGTCTTAAGCGCCACGACGTCGAGCACCGCGGAGGTCGTCACCGCCAAGACCGCCGAAGCCCAGGTCATCACTGCTAGCGGCAGCGCTACCGCCAAGATCGCCTCCACCTCCGCCTCCGTGGATCGGAGTGGTCGGGCTCCGTGACTCAGGAGTGCTGCGAAGACCACCGCCAACGGTTGATCCAACGGTTCCCTGGATGTTGAAAAGACATATTAACGGGATATATGACTGTGTTGAAAGGCATGATATGCTTTGGGTGAATAGTTGGGGGATGTACATACCGGCGAGGGGCCATCGTGCTGCTGTGCCACAAACTCCTCAAAGGTAAGCAGCGTTGGTTGTGCTAGAGGAGGTGGTGCTACTGCAAATTGAGGAACCCGTCCGGCCGCCATCTCCTCAAGAGCGCGCTGCATCCTGGCATTGTTTTGCTCATGGTATGCATAAAGGCTCGTGTGCCACGTCATGGTCGCCTGGCGTGTGTACTCCATGTAGGCCTACGGTATGACATGATGGAACTCATAAACATCTCAATGCTGGAAAATAAAGTGAGCAATGTAGATAAGAGGGAAAATACTTACAGATTGCCGCTCCTGAAAGAGGGACTGTGACTGCGCACTGGTCATGGGCGTGCTCGTGCGCTGGCTCAGGCTCGGGTCGGTAGCTCGGAGCTGCGTGTAGGAGATAGTAGGAGTGATAACAGCATCGAGAACCACCTGCCGACCGTGCTTCTTTGGCCCCATACCCACCATCACCCTCTCGTCCAGATCCGCACTCATGGGGTCAGATGTGCCAGGATGTAACCTGAGATACTCCTGAGAGTAGGCCTGCTTCTTCTCCGCGGTGTTGCCGTAGTACTTGGGCTCGCCAGGCTTGGTGCTCCTCCGCGTATGGGCGATCTCCCATGCCTCCATGTGTGAGAGCGGCCGCTTCAGTTTGTCCTCCTGCACCACCAAACAGAGGTTAGTCATACATAAGAAAGTGACGGTAAATAGAAGAAGAAGAATGTTTAATGAGGTTAGTCATACATTAAGTGCCTTGTGGAGAAAGTGGTTTCGGTTTCCCTGAGCATGTACTCCCTCCGTCCCTCGGTTAGCCTTGTTCTTGATGCTCGTAGCCGCCCAGGCGCCATCCTTATCACACCAAACATCCACCAATGCCGCCCAAGACTCGTCTTTTCCATAACACCAATTTGGACACACCTACATAATGAAAGCATAATGGCATGTCTACACGAAATGGTAAAATGTACCACAAACATCGGAATGAAAAACCTTTTATACTTACCGTCAAGTACTGGTCCCTCTCCAAGGTAATGCCCATCCTCCGCGCACTTCCTTGGTCATCTTCACACCAAGAGCGTCGTGATAGTATGTCGAGATGGCCACATAGCGCACCTCATACTGCATCTGGCGGGCCTTCTTCTTGCATTGGCGCAGCACGATCTGGTCGGCTCTGGCCTTGTGCTCCGGAAGAACTCGATAGAATTTCTACAATCATGCATGAGACAAGAATGGAAGAAGCCATGAGTTAAATCATTCATGAAACTAGAATGGACTTGTGCTTCTGAAGAGAACTCACCCAGAAAGTAGTGATCACGGCCTTGGCATGGGTCTCATGCTCCGCGTGGAGGGCCGCTTTCCGGTGGTCCCAGCTCGTGGCCAAAACCCGACTATCCGGGTGCCTGACTGGATCCGGCCAGTACAACCCCGGCCAGTATAACTTCAGCAAGACGGTGATGAGGCCGTTGGGAATACGGACCCCTTTAAAATATATCTAGTTGCTGCAAAAGAATGAACTATTAGCATGTGACAAGCAAAATAAATAACAACCAGAATGAGCATGGGACAAGCAAAATAATGAAATTATTATAAAGTGACACTTACTCTTTCCCCGTGGGCTCAATGAGCCACTTCTGCTCCTCAGTAGTAGGAACCTGTTTTGGTAGCTTTGCGTTACCACGCAGCCACCCCTTGTTGTTACCACCCTCCTCCCCACCAGCACCATCATCCCCGCCACCACCATCCTCCTCGCCTGCCTCCTCCTCCTCATCCTCAGCCCCCTCCTCCTCCTCGCCCCCATCTTGAACCTCCGCCTCCTCCTCCTCCTCCTCCTCCGGAACCTCCTCGTCCTCCTCCTCCTCCTCCTCGTAAGAGGGTACCTCACTAGAGGAGGGTACCTCACTAGAGGAGGGCCTCGAAGACAACACCCCTAAGTCGATGAGGGTGCGCTATTTCTGGCTGCGACCCCCTCGCCCTCTAGGGGCTCTCCCACCGCCCCCTCCTCCTCTAGGGGCACCTCTCCCTCGACCTCCCTGTGAGGAGTCATCCTCAAGTAGTCGGGGGGTAGGATTACGTGCTCGACCAGTCCGACTAGGCATGCCGATGACCTTTTGTAGGAAACCCACGCCGTCGGCCTTCCCCTTGCCCATGTTCCATGAACCTGCATTGAAAAGAGAATAAACAATTAGTACATTAATAATGAATAAAAAAGCATTAGTAATGAAGGAAAAATCATAGTAATAAATAATCATAAAAAGGCATAATCCTAAACCATAGAAAAAAGTCTTGAAACGTACATATGCTAGAACCCATATGAATCATCAGTGTTGTAACCTATTTCTCGGTCGGTCTCATCATCACTATAAATCATATCATCTTCGTTGTTTGATGGAGGTGGAGGCTCTTCCTCATCGTCAGCGTCTTCGTTTAACTTTTGTAGCATAAGTATGTCACTTTCATTGACAATGGTCTCACCATCATTCCGTGCATTGTCCTCGTTTGGATCCACATCATCATCAGCCAATGGTCTAGAGTCATCGTTTCTAACCACATCATCATCAGGTTGCTCTTGATAGAACACTCCCTCGTATGTCACGGGGTTAATGTTGTAGTAATCGTCTTCATTCGGGTCCGGTAGCTTACCATGTGGCGACACCTTGAACACAACTTCCCAACCCTTTAGGTACTCTTTCTGGCATGGGAAAGGCAGATAATAAACTTGTGTAGCTTGGGTAGCCGCAATGAAGAGATCGTCTCCTGCATAGACGGTTGATGGTTTAACTTTGACCAAACCAATAGAAGGCGTATGTCTCTGAACCTCCCGCGGATCGAACCATCAGCATTTGAACACAGGCAGACTTAGGGTTTCGCGCCCTTTGCAGAATTTAATCTCGTATATATTTTGTACCCTTCCATAGTAGTCTACTGAATTTTGACCAAGGGTGTACACTCCGGTATTTATAGTTTTGGGATTAGGATGGCTGTTCTGGTGCTCCTCTGTATGGAAGCGATACCCATTCACATCATACTTTTTACATGTCATGACGGCAGGGTCAAAACCCATGGAAACCCATCTCAATTCGTCATCCATAGATATGTTTGGATTATTTTCCTACAAGTATAATTGAAAGTGTTGGGTGCATTAGTTCGGTTAACTAATAAATGTTGAACTAGGTATTTAATAGGGGAATGTAGAAAATTACTTTCTCCATGAACCAAGCAACAAAATTTTTACGTCCAGGGTTTCCATGACGGAGAAGAGTAAGTGCCTTCGCCTCAGTAGGAGGATTAATTCCCATCCATTCCTCTTGAAGGAAATCACTAAAAGAAGAAAAGAGGTGTTAGACCGGGAATAAGTGAACATAGAACATGCTGATGTGGAAGACATAAAGGAATTGTGTAGTGGTATTACCTCATCCACACTTCCTCAACTTCCTTGATGTTGTGCAAGATATAGAACATGAGGTCCTCCCACTCTTGTCATGGCATGTTATAAGATTTCGAGGCCCCAGCCCTGCCACCTTGCACGTTGAATAGATGGAGCTTGGGTTGATACTTGGGATCTTCTATATTGTATCGAGGCACCTTGTTATGCAGATGGGGAACGTGGTATGGATAGTATGGTGTCCTGAGGTCTGACACCTCCTCTAGGATAACTGCCTCAGCTATGGAAGCTTCAATCTTAGCTTTGTTCCACATTTCTGTCGAAGATGCTTGTTCTGTCTCTCAGGGCCATACTGCCAACGATTCTGCGCAGGCCCCCCCCAACAATACCTCTTTCGCGAGGTGCAGAATGAGATGTGTCATCGGAGTGAAGAAGCCTGGCGGAAAGATCTTCTCTAGCTTGACTATCAACTCTGGTGCCTTCTTATGCAATTGTTCAGTCACATCTTTACTTACTTCTTTAGCACAGAGCATGCGGAAGAAATGGCTTAGCTCGGCAAGCACTCGCCAAACATGCTCGGGGACATAGCCTCGAACCATCACCGGCATTATCCGCTCAATCCATACATGATAGTCATGACTCTTGAGCCTGGTCACATTGCCCGTTGAAAGATTGACTCCCTTACTTATATTCGATGCATAACCATCAGTGAACTTCACTATGTGTTTGAGCCACTTAAGTACCTCTGTCTTTTCAGCCTTTTTAAGAACGAAGTCAGCATCTGGCTTGAACCAGTTTATTCGACCGCCTGTGGGAGGCTTCATGTTTAGTCGTGGTCTATCACAATTTTCTGTTGATCGGCTCTAGCTTTAACGTTATCCTTCGTCTTATCAGGATTGTTGAGGATCATGTGGAAAAGAGACTCTGCGACATTCTTTTCTGTGTGCATCACATCGACGTTGTAAGGAAGTTTGAGGTCCTTGAAATAGGGAAGCTGCGAGAAGGGGGTAATGTGAGTCCAGTTGTGCGTCTCACCATATCCCTCGAAGCCTTTGGCTTTGGCTTTGGCTTTGCCTTTTCCTTTAGGCTTGAGAGCTTTTAGCTGAGCAATAACATCTGCCCTTGAAAACGTTGGAATCTCGGTTACTTCATGGACAACCCGGCCTTTTGTGAAGTTCTTCTTGTCTTCCCTGTGTGGATGGTCTGGAGGGAGGAACTGTCGATGCAGGTCAAAGGCTACATACTTGCCACCCTTACTCAGCCAAATCATTCGCAGAGCCTGCATGCACACTGGGCATGGCATCTTCCCACTGGTACACCATCCACAGAATAGAGCATAGCCGGGAAAGTCATGCATGCAATAGTGCAACCAAACTTTCATCAAGAAATTTCTCTGCAGATCCCGGTCGTATGTCAACCTCGGAAAGTACCAAGAATGGAGCAAATCATCCACCAGCGGCTGCATAAACACACCCAATTGCTTCCCCGGGTATTCAGGCCCCGGAATGATGAGTGACAAGAACATGGTCTTCCGTTGCATTAGGGCACCAGGAGGGAGATTGAGCGGAATTACAAACACGGGCCAGCAGCTGTATGGGTTGGACGACATACCATATGGATTTAACCCATCACCTGATATGCCAATTCTGACATTCCCAGCCTCGACTGCTTCCTTGGGATATTCTTCATCGAACGACTTCCATGCTTCTGCTTCTGATGGATGTACGATTTAATGCGGATGGTACCTTATACCTTGCTTGTGCCACTTCATCATTTTGGCAGTCTCCTCCGTGCAGTCTTTCAATGAAATGGGGATACCTAAGCACCTTTGCGGGGATGTCTAGCTGCCTCTTCTCACCATCCTCACCGACCACCTCAAGGTATCGAGACGAACCGCACTCCCTATAGTACTTGTCAACCGCATACTCATGCCTAAACAAAAGGCAATTCTTCGGACAAACATGTATTTTCTCATAATCCATAGAGAGTGCCTTCATGATTTTCTTTGTAGCGTACATGCTTTTCGGCAGTTCATGACCCTCAGGGAGGCTGTTAGCCCATACTCCCAGGAATGCTTTGAAGCATTTCTGGCTACAACCATACTCAGCCTTGACTGCAATCAGTTGCGAGATGGCATCCAGCTGAGATATTTTCGCACCCGCATAAAGAGGTTTCTTCGACGAGGCCAAGACCTCCAAGAAGGCCTTTGCAGTTGCCTCTGGCTCCTCCGGTTCATTCTCTGAAGGTGTCGCATTTGCCGTTTCTGCAACAATGACATCATCTAGCATGTCCCTGACCTCGTCATCCTCATATCCATCGATGCGTTGTCGCATCACCTCCTCTCTACCACGGTCCTGCTCGGCTATGTTTACCGGCGGCATGTCAAAGTTTGGCATATATCCGTGCGTGCGAAGGTGCTCACTCCTGTCCTTCTGATTTCGACGGTGACGTCTTTCACATCTCGCACAGGGGCATGGTGCGATAATTCTCATTGGATGACGGAATATCTCCTTTAAATACACATCGGTTTTCGCGATCCACTCTGATGTTACTCAATTCCGACGGATAAAACCACCGTACATCCACTGATTATTTGCCGTCCTTTGCTTTTTTGCAAGACACACAACATAATTAAGGATTCACTTAAATTAATCACATCAAATTTTCAGTTTCTACCGCGTTAAATCCACCTACATCTCTAATAGGTAAAGATGGGTCCTAATCCCACCCGAAGATGTGTAGTTTGAGTACATTCTCCATTCAACCCCGTTCCGAGACAAAATTTCGGCAGCACCTCCCCGCTGTTTTCCAGATACACGTCTCGGCAAATAGCCGAGAGAATGTGCTCCGGAGAACAATGGGGAGGCGCCGCCGAAATCCTGTCTCGGAACGGGGTAGAACATGAAGAACATACCCAATCTACACATCCTCGGGCTGCCCATGGAAAACGCTGGACAATCCAAAAGAGCTGCGGTGATAAATATGCAACTGAATGCATATTTATCGATGCAACCCTTTCGGACGGGAGAAGCCTAGGTTACGCGACTTGACTTGAGAATGAAATCTAGTGACATGAAAAAATGGAGGATATGGACTTGTAGCTCACCCTCGGTTGTAGAGGAAGTAGTCGAACAGCAGACGGATGCTCAGGGGGACCAACACGTCGGACAATGGTCACTCCGACGAAATGCGACACCACAAAGCCTGCAAATTCCATCGCGACAAAAAACTAGAACATCACAACTCATAGAGCATATTTAAAACATTTAAACATGCATTCATTAATTTTTGCATTATGTAGGAAAAAAACTAACAACATTAACAATATATTCATCATCGTCATCACATATTCATCATCATCATTATCACCTATTCGTCATAATCATTGATTCATCTCATCGAACCAATTTTTTTTGCAAGATATGCAACATATATCATCTCACCTAACCAATTTTTTTTGCAAGATATTCACCTATCTAACTATCTATCTAACTATCTATATAACTATCTATCTAACTATCTATCTAACTATCTAAATACCTATCTAACCATCTACCTAACAACCTAACATCCAACATCTAACCTAACAATCTAACATTCAACATCCATCCATGCATCCATTCATCCATCCAACTATAGCAAAAAAATGCAAAAAATGTTAAAAACATTTGGTAGCTCACCGAGAGGGTCGTGGTAGGGGCGGCAATGGAGGGGCTGGTGAGGCAGGGGCGGCCGGGGACGGGAGGGCCGGGGCCGGCCGGAGAAGTGGCGGCACCCGGCGCGCGGGCCGGAAGGAGCCGCGGCCGGCACGCGGTCAGGGGAGGCCGGGGCGACGGGGGCTAGGTCGGACGGCGCGCGGGAGGGGGAGGCCGGGGCGACGGGCGTGCGGGAGGGGGAGGCCGGGGCGACGGGCGCGCGGGAGGGGAGGCCGGGGCGGCGGGGGATGGCGGGCCGACGGGCGCGAGGGAGGAGGAGGGCGGGGCGGCGGGCGCGTGGGAGGGGGAGGCCGAGGCGGCAGGGGAGGGTGGCGGCGGGGAAGGGCGGCGATAGGGGCTGGGCGGCGGGGCAGAGGCTGGGGCTATTGGGGCGGCGGGGGAGGCTGAGGCCGCGTTGGGGTGGGGGCGCGCGGGGTCGGGGATGGATAAGTTGAACTATGCCGACGGCTAAGCTGTCGGCATAGGTTATGATGCCACGTGGCACCTATGCCGACGGCTTAGCCGTAGACATATTTTTTTTGTTTAGCAACAAATTTAAATTTTTAAAATAAATCTACTACTAATTTATTTTTTTATTAGCAACAAATTTACATTTTTATTAGCAACAAATAAATCTGTGTAGACCCGATGCGTCGGTTTGCCCCCTCCAGGTGCCGGCGGCGGCGCCATCCGTGAGGGGGCCACGTACCCCGGAGCCACGTGCCGCCTCTTCGGACATGCCACAACACCACCCCGCATGTATGAGGGGCCGGTGGGACGCTCCGGTGGCACTGCTACCCCCCAGGGCCCCCGTCCCGCCTAACCCTGGAGCGGTTAACCACGAGATCTAGCCCTTTGACTTTCCACGGACGGGCTTTAACCAATGGACCTGTCCACCCGGTTGTGTCAGGTCAGCCCAGAGGGACACTTGGGATCAACATCCGAGCCAATCCCACAGCTACATCCCCTCCGTGTAGACCCGACGCGTCCGTTTCCCCCCTCCAGGTGCCGGCGGCGGCGGCCGTGAGGGGGGCCACACCCCGGAGACGCGTGCCGCCTCTTCGGACATGCCACAACACCACCCCGCATGTATGAGGGGCTAGTGCGACGCTCCGGTGGCATTGCTACCCCCCCAGGGCCCCCGTCCTGCCTAACCCTGGAGCGATTGAACACGAGATCTAGCGCTTTGACTTTCCACGGACGAGCTTTGACCAGTGGACCTCTCCAACCGGTTATGTCAGGTCAGCCTAGAGGGACACCTGGATCCGTGGAGACGTCTGTGAGGGGGGTCACACCATGGATCCGCGTGCCGTGTGCTTGCACCCACTACGGCACTTCCGAACGCGTAGGAGTGCCCAGATAAAGACCTGGCGGCATAGCTACCCCCAAACTACACCCGTCACGTCTAACCCTGCGAGAGTTGACCAGTCGGTCTATGCCTTTGACTTTCGCCGGAGGGGGTTTGACCGATGGACATTTTCACCTGGATGTGATTGCCCAGCCCCTAGGTACACTTCGTATCAAGGTCCGGGCACAACCCACACCAAGATTCCCTCCGTTACTGCCCGACGTGGTTATTACCCCCTCCGTGCGACGGCGGCGGCGACGGCGGTGAGGGGGTCAGACCATGGATCCGCATGCCGTGTGCTTGCACCCACTACGGCACTTCCGGACGTGTAGGAGGGCCCAAATAAAGACCTGGCGGCATAGCTACCCCCAAACTACACCCGTCCCGTCTAACCATGCGAGAGTTGACCGGGCGGTCTATGCCTTTGACTTTCGCCGGAGGGGGTTTGACCGATGGACATTTTCACCTGGATGTGATAGCCCAGCACCTAGGTACACTTCGTATCAAGGTCCGGGCACAACCCACACCAAGATTCCCTCCGTTACTGCCCAACGTGGTTGTTCCCCCCTCCGTGCGACAGCGGCGGCGACGTAGGTGAGAGGGATCACACCATGGATCCGCGTGTCGTGTGCTTGCACCCACTACGGCACTTCCGGACATGTAGGAGGGCCCAGATAAAGACCTGGCGGCATAGCTACCCCCAAACTACACTCGTCCCGTCTAACCCTGCAAGAGTTGACTGGGTGATCTACGCCTTTGACTTTCGCCGGTGGGGGTTTGACCGATGGACTTTTTCACCTGGATGTGATAGCCCAGCCCCTGGGTACACTTCGTATCAAGGTCCGGGCACAACCCACACCAAGATTCCCTTCGTTACTGCCCGACGTGGTTGTTCCCCCCTCCGTGCGACGGCGGCGGCGACGTCGACGAGGGGGGTCAGACCATGGATCCGCGTGCCGTGTGCTTGCACCCACTAAGGCACTTCCGGACGTGTAGGAGGGCCCAGATAAAGACCTAGCAGCATAGCTACCCCCAAACTACACCCGTCCCGTCTAACCCTGCGAGAGTTGATTGGGCGGTCTATGCCTTTGACTTTCGCCGGAGGGGGTTTGACCGATGGACATTTTCACCTGGATGTGATAGCCCAGCACCTAGGTACACTTCGTATCAAGGTCCGGGCACAACCCACGCCAAGATTCCCTCTGTTACCGCCCGACGTGGTTATTCCCCCCTCCGTGCGACGGCGGCGGCGACGGCGGTGAGGGGGTCACAACATGGATCCGCGTGTCGTGTGCTTGCACCCACTACGACACTTCCGGACGTATAGGAGGGCCCAAATAAAGACCTGGCGGCATAGCTACCCCCAAACTACACCCGTCCCGTCTAACCATGCGAGAGTTGACCGGGCGGTCTACGCCTTTGACTTTCGCCGGAGGGGGTTTGACCGATGGACATTTTCACCTGGATGTGATAGCCCAGCCCCTAGGTACACTTCGTATCAAGGTCCGGGTACAACCCACACCAAGATTCCCTCCGTTACTGCCCGACGTGGTTGTTCCCCCCTCCGTGCGATGGCGGCGGCGACGTAGGTGAGGGGGGTCACACCATGGATCCGCGTGCCGTGTGCTTGCACCCACTACGGCACTTCCGGACGTGTAGGAGGGCCCAGATAAAGACCTGTCGGCATAGCTACCCCCAAACTACACCCGTCCCGTCTAACCCTGCGAGAGTTGGCCGGGCGGTCTACGCCTTTGACTTTCGCCGGTGGGGGTTTGACCGATGGACATTTTCACCTGGATGTGATAGCCCAGCCCCTAGGTACACTTCGTATCAAGGTCCAGGCACAACCCACACCAAGATTCCCTCCGTTACTGCCCGACGTGGTTGTTCCCCCCTCCGTGCGACGGCGGCAGCGACGTCGATGAGGGGGGTCACACCATGGATCCGCGTGCCGTGTGCTTGCACCCACTACGGCACTTTCGGACGTGTAGGAGGGCCCAGATAAAGACCTGGCGGCATAGCTACCCCCAAACTACACCCGTCCCGTCTAACCCTGCGAGAGTTGACCGGACGGTCTACGCCTTTGACTTTCGCCGGAGGGGGTTTGATCGATGGACATTCTCACCTGGATGTGATAGCCCAGCCCCTAGGTACACTTCGTATCAAGGTCCGGGCACAACCCACACCAAGATTCCCTCCGTTACTGCCCGACGTGGTTGTTCCCCCCTCCGTGCGACGGTGACGGCGACGGCGGTGAGGGGGGTCACACCATGGATCCGCGTGTCGTGTGCTTGCACCCACTACGGCACTTCCGGACATGTAGGAGGGCCCATATAAAGACCTGGCGGCATAGCTACCCCCAAACTACACCCGTCCCGTCTAACCCCGTGAGAGTTGACCGGGCGGTCTACGCATTTGACTTTTGCCGGAGGGGTTTGAACGATGGACATTTTCACCTCGATGTGATAGCCCAGCCCGTCGGTACATTTAGTATCAAGGTCCGGGCACAACCCACACCAAGATTCCCTCCGTTATTGCCCGACGTGGTTGTTCCCTCCTCCGTACGACGGCGGTGGTAACGTTGGTGAGGGGGTCACACCATGGATCCGCGTGCCGTGTGCTTGCACCCACTACGGCACTTCCGGACGGGTAGGAGGGCCCAGATAAAGACCTGGCGGCATAGCTACCCCCAATCTACACTCGTCCCGTCTAACCCTGCGAGAGTTGACCGGGCGGTCCACGCCTTTGACTTTTGCCGGAGGGGGTTTGTCCGATGGACATTTTTACCTCGATGTGATAGCCCAGCCCCTGTTGGAAATATGCCCTAGAGGCAATAAATAAAGTGTTTATTATTGTATTTCCTTGTTCATGATAATCGTTTATTATCGATGCTATAATTGTATTAATTGGAAACATGGATACATGCGTGGATACATAGACAAACACAATGTCCCTAGTATGCCTCTAGTGAACTACCTCGTTGATCGAAAGATGGTTAAGGTTTCCTAGCCATGGACATGAGATGTCATTTGATAACGGGATCACATCATTAGGAGAATGATGTGATGGACAAGACCCAAACTACAAACGTAGCTTATGATCGTGTCAGTTTATTGCTACTATTTTCTGCATGTCAAGTATATGTTCCTATGGCCATGAGATCATGCAACTCACAGATATCGGAGGAGTCCCTTGTGTGTATCAAACGTCGCAACGTAACTGGGTGACTATAAAGGTGTTCTATAGGTGTCTTCGAGGGTGTCTGTTGAGTTGGCATGGATCAATACTGGGATTTGTTACTTCGTGTGACGGAGAGGTATCTCAGGGCCCACTCGGTAATACAACATCACAATAAGCCTTGCAAGCAATGTGACTAAGTGTTAGTTGCGAGATCTTGTATTACGGAACGAGTAAAGAGACTTGCCTGTAACGAGGTTGAACTAGGTATGGAGATACCGACGATCGAATCTCGGGCAAGTAACATACCGAAGAACAAAGGGAACATAATACGGGATTAACTGAATCCTTGACATAGAGGTTCGACCGATAAAGATCTTCATAGAATATGTAGGAACCAATGTGGACATCCACGTCCCGCCATTGGTTATTGACCGTAGAGGTGTCTCGGTCATGTCTACATAGTTCTCGAACCCGTAGGGTCTGCACACTTAAGGTTTGGTGACGTTTTGGTAGTATAGAGTTATGTATGGTGGTGACCAAAGTTTGTTCGGAGTCCCGGATGAGATCTCGGACGTCACGAGGAGCTCCTAAATGGTCCGGAGGTAAAGATTCATATATAGGAAGTCCTGTTTTGGTCGCCGGAAAAGTTTCGGGCTCATCGGTAGTGTACCGGGAGTGCCGGGAGTGTACCGGGAGACCTCCGGGAGGGGTATTTCCACCTAAGAGGCTACATGGGCTGTGTTAGAGTGCAAACCATCCCTTAGTGGGCTGGCGGAACAACCACAAGAGGCCCATGCGGCTGGAAGAAAAAAGCCCAAGAGAAAAGGTGGGAAAAAAGGCAAAATAGGTGAATCCTAGTCCTACTAGGATTGGAGGTGGACTCCACCTCCTCCACCTCCTTTCGTCCGAAGCCCTTGGCTTGGGAAGCTAAGGCTGCCTCCTCCCCTCTCTTACTCCTATATATACTAGTGGTATAGCGGGTTTTTTCACTAGATTTTCAGCCACGTGCTACCCGTTCCTCCAGTGCATAGTTTCTCCTCTAGATTGGATTTCTGCAGTGCTTAGGCGAAGCCCTGCCAGAATTGCTCCACCACCATCGCCGGAGCACCGTCAGGCTACCAGAGAACTCTTCTTACTCTCAACTCCTTCTTGATGGATCAAGACGGTGGAGATCGTCATCAAGTTGTACGTGTGCTGAACGCGGAGGTACCGTCCGTTCGGTGCTAGATCAGAAGGATCGTGATCAAGTTCATGGGACGGATCATGATCAAGTTCGTGGGATGGATCGTGATCGGATCGTGGGACGGATCGTGATTGGATCGCGGGACGGATCGTGATTGGATCGCGGAACGCACGGCGATTTGGATCGCGAAGACGTTCGACTACACCAACCGCGTTTCTTAACGCTTCCCGCTTAGCGATCTACAAGGGTATGTAGATTCACTCTCCCTCTCGTAGATGCTCATCACCATGGATAGATATGCGTGTGCATAGGAAAAATTTTGTTTCCCATGCAACGTTCCCCATCAGTGATATCAGAGCTAGGTCTATGTGTTGATGAGATCTTGATTAGAACACAAAAGGTTTGTGGGCGTTGATGCTTAGATTGCTTCCTCCCTTGGTCGGATTTTGGTTCAGCGGTATTGTGAGATGAAGCAGCCCAGACCAACATTACTCGTACGCTTACAAGAGACCGGTTCCCTCGACGCAACTTTTTGCCTAGATGGCTTGCGGGTGGCAGTTTCTCTCACTTTAGTTGGATCGGATTCGACAAAGGCGGTCCTTGAGAAGGTTGAAAAGCAAATTTTGTATCACCATTGTGGTCTATGCGTAGGTGAGAATCGTTCTTGCTAGAAACCCATAGCAGCCACGTAAAACATGCAACAACAATTAGAGGACATCTAACTTGTTTTTGCAGGGTATGTTGTGATGTGATATGGCCAATTACATGATGTGATATATGTGATGTATGAGATGATCATGTGATGTATAGAATTTGACGACTTCCATGTCGATGAGTACGGAAACCGGCAGGAGCCATAGGGTTGTCTTTAATTATTGTATGACCTGCGTGTCAATCATTAAGCGCAATGTAATGCTTTACTTTATCGCTAAACAGTAGCAATAGTAGTATAAGCATGTTGGGAGCGACAACCCCGATGGCGACACGTTGATGGAGATCAAGATGATGGAGATCATGGTGTCTTGCCGGTGACGATGGAGATCATGCCGGTGCTTTCAAGATGGAGATCTAAAGCACAAGTTCATGGCCATATCATGTCACTTATGAATTGCAAGTGATGTTAATCCTTTTATGCACCTTGTTTTTCTTAGTACGACGGTAGCATTATAAGGTGATCCCTCACTTAAATTTCAAGATAAATTGTGTTCTCCCCGAGTGTGCACCGTTGCGAAAGTTCGTCGTGTTGGGACACCACGTGATGATCGGGTGTGATAGACTCTATGTTCACATACAACGGGTGTAAGCCAGTGTTACACGCGCAGAACACTCGGGTTAAACTTGACGAGCCTATCATGTATAGACATGGCCTTGGAACACAAGAGACCGAAAGGTCGAACATGAGTCATATAGTAGATATGATCAACATAATGATATTCACCATTGAAGCCACCTCAACTCACGTGATAATCGGACTTGAGTTGGTGGATTTGGATCATGTGACACTCAGATGACCTGAGGGATGTCAATTTGAGTGGGAGCTTTAGTAATTTGATTAACTAAACTCATTATCTTGAACAATAGTCTAAGTAAACTTTGCATATTTATGTTGTAGATCAATGGCTCGTGCAGTAGCACCCCTGAATTTTAATGCGTTCCTAGAGAAAGCTAAGTTGAAAGATGATGGAAGTAACTTTGTTGACTGGGCCATAATCTGAGGATTATCCTCACGGCTTCCCAGAAATCATATGTCCTTGATGCACCGCTTGGTGACCAACCAGAAGACATGACCTCCGAAGACGTTAAGAATGCTTGGGAGGCACGTACTAGAGATTACTCAATAGTTTAGTGTGCAATATTGTATGGCTTAGAACCGGGACTTCAAAGACGTTTTGAACGTCATGGAGCATATGAGATGTTCCAAGAGTTGAAGTTTATCTTTCAAAAGAATGCCCGGATCGAGAGGTATGAAACCTCCGATAAGTTCTATGCTTGCAAGATGGAAGAAAACGGGTCTATCAGTGAACATATACTCAGAATGTCTAGGTATTCAACTCGTCTAGCGGAGTTGGGAATTGCCCTTCCGCCAGAAGCGATCGCTGACAGAGTTCTTCAATCACTGCCACCTAGTTACAAGAGCTTTGTGATGAACTATAACATGCACGGGATGAACAAGTCAGTCGCCGAGCTGTTTGCGATGCTAAAAGTCACTGAGTCTGAAATCCAGAAAGAACATCAAGTGTTGATGGTCAATAAAACCACTAGTTTCAAGAAAAATGCAAAGTCAAGGGCAAGGGCAAGAAGGGTAAAACCAAGAAGGATGGCAAGCAGTTGCTACTCCTGCAAAGAAGCCCAAGCATGGACCTAAGCCAGAAACTGAGTGCTTTCATTGCAAGGGAACTGGTCACTGGAAGCGGAACTACCCCAAGTACATGGCTGACAAGAAGGCGGCCAATGACAAACAAGGTATATATGATATACATGTTATTGATGTGTACCTTACTAGCTCTCGAGTAGTGCTTGGGTATTTGATACCGGTTCGGTTGCTCACATTTGCAACTCAAAGCAGGAACTATGGAATAAACGAAGGGTGGCAAAGGACGAAGTGACGATTCGTGTGGGAAATAGTTCCAAGGTTGATGTGATCGCCGTCGGCACGCTCTCTCTTCGATTACCATCGGGATTAGTGATGAACCTGAATAATTGTTATTTAGTGTTTGCGTTAAGCATGAACATTATATCTAGATCTTGTTTATTGCGAGACGGTTACTCAATTAAATCAGAGAATAAAGGTTGTTCTGTTTATATGAGTAATATATTTTATGTTCATGCACCCAATATTAGGGGTTTATTCATATTGAATCTTGATAGTGATGACACACATGTTCATAACATTGATGCCAAAAGATGTAGAGTTGATAATGATAGTACCACTTTCTTGTGGCACTGCCGTTTAGGTCATATTGGTGCAAAACGCATGAGGAAGCTCCATGTTGATGGACTTTTGGAGTCACTTGATTTTGAATCACTTGACACATGTGAACCATGCCTCATGGGCAAGATGACTAAAACGCCGTTCTCTGGAACAATGGAACGGGCTAGTGACTTATTGGAAATCATACATACTAATGTGTGCGGTCCAATGAATGTTACAGCGCGTGGTGGATATCGTTATTTTCTCACCTTCACTGATGACTTAAGTAGATATGGGTATATTTACTTAATGAAACACAAGTCTGAAATGTTTGAAAAGTTCAAGCAATTTCAGAGTGAAATTGAGAATCATCGTAACAAGAAGATTAAGTTCCTACGATCTGATCGAGGAGGTGAATATCTGAGTTATGAGTTTGGTAGTCACTTAAGACAATGTGGAATTGTTTCGCAGTTGACACCGCCCGGAACACCACAGCGTAATGGTGTGTCCGAACGTCGTAATCGAACCTTATTAGATATGGTGCGTTCTATGATGTCTCTTGCTGATTTGCCACTATCGTTTTGGGGTTATGCATTAGAGACAGCTGCATTCACTTTAAGTAGGGCACCTCAAAATCCGTTGAGACGACGCCATATGAACTGTGGTTGGGCAAGAAGCCAAAGTTGTTGTTTCTTAAAGTTTGGGGATGTGATGCTTATGTCAAACAGCTTCAGCCTGAAAAGTTGGAACCCAAAGCGGAGAAATGCGTCTTCATAGGATACCCAAAGAGACAGTCGGGTATACCTTCTATCTCAAATCCGAAGGCAAAGTGTTTGTCACTAAGAACGGAACATTTCTTGAGAAAGAGATTCTCTCGAAAGAATTGAGTGGGAGGAAAATGGAGCTTGATGAGGTTATTAAACCTTTGCTTCAACCAGAAAGTAGCGCAGCGTAGAAAGATGTTTCTGTGGAACCTACAATGGTAGAAGAGGAAGTTAATGATGATGATCATGAAGCTTCGGATCAAACTGCTATTGAACCTCGTAGGTCGACAAGGCCGCGTACTACCCCTGAGTGGTACGGCAACCCTGTCTTGGAGGTCATGTTGTTGGACAACAATGAACCTACGAGCTATGGAGGAGCAGTGATGGGCCCGGATTCCGAGAAATGGTTAGAGGCCATGAAATCCTAGATGGGATCCATGTATGAAAACAAAGTATGGACTTTGGAAGTATTACCTGAAGGGCGAAAGGCCATTCAGAACAAATGGATATTTAAGAAGAAGACAGACGCGGACGGTAGTGTCACCGTCTATAAAGCTCGACTTGTGGCAAAGGGTTTTTCACAAGTTCAAGGAGTTGACTACGATGAGACCTTCTCACCCGTAGCGATGCTTAAGTCTGTCAGAATCATGTTAGCAATAGCTGCTTATTTTGACTATGAAATTTGGCAGATGGATGTCAAAATAGTGTTCCTCAACGGTTTCCTTGAGGAAGAGTTGCATATGATGCAACCCGAAGGTTTTGTCGATCCAGAGAATGCTGACAAAGTTTGCAAACTCCCGCGATCCATTTATGGACTGGTGCAAGCATCTCGTAGTTGGAATAAGCGCTTTGATGAGGTGATCAAAGCGTTTGAGTTTATACAAGTTTACGGAGAAGCTTGTATTTACAAGAAAGTGAGTGGGAGCTCTATAGCGTTTCTGGTATTATATGTGGATGACATATTGCTTATTGGAAACAATATAGAAATGCTGGAAAGCGTGAAGGAGTATTTGAATAAGAGTTTTTCAATGAAGGACCTAGGAGAAGCTGCTTTCATATTAGGCATTAAGATCTATAGAGATAGATCAAGACGCTTGATAGCACTTTCACAGAGCACATACCTTGATAAAGTTTTGAAGAAGTTCAAAATGGAACAGTCCAAAAAGGGGTTCTTGCCTGTGTTACAAGGTGTGAAGTTGAGTAAGACTCAATGCCCAGTGACTGCAGGAGATAAAGAAAAGATGAGTGTCATCCCCTATGCTTCAGCCATAGGCTCTATCATGTATGCAATGGTGTGCACAAGACCCGATGTCAGCCTTGCCATAAGTATGGCCAGAAGGTTTCAAAGTGATCCTGGAATGGAGCATTGGCAAGCGGTCAAGAATATCCTTAAGTACCTGAAAAGGACTAAGGAAATGTTTCTCGTTTATGGAGGTGATGAAGACCTCATCGTAAAGGGTTAGGTCGATGCAAGCTTTGACACTGATCCGGACGACTCTAAGTCGCAAACCGGATACGTATTTATTCTTAACGGGGGAGCGGTATGCTGGTGCAGTTCCAAGCAAAGCGTGGTAGCTGATTCTACATGCGAAGCGGAATACATCGCAGCCTCGGAGGCGGCGAAGGAAGGTGTCTGGATGACGCAGTTCATGACAGATCTTGGAGTAGTGCCCAGTGCACTGAATCCAATGAACATGTTCTGTGACAACACTTGTGCCATTGCTCTGGCCAAGGAACCAAGGTTTCACAAGAGGACCAGACACATAAAGCGACGCTTCAACTCCATCCGGTTCTACATCGAGGAGAAGGACATAAATATTTGCAAAGCGCACATGGATCTGAATGTTGCAGACCCGTTGACTAAACCTCATCCAAGGGCTAAACATGATCAACACCAGAAGTGCATGGGTGTTTGATTCATTACAATGTAAATCACATAGTGATGTGAACTAGATTATTGACTCTAGTGCAAGTGGAAGACTGTTGGAAATATGCCCTAGAGGCAATAAATAAAGTGTTTATTATTGTATTTCCTTGTTCATGATAATCGTTTATTATCGATGCTATAATTTTATTAATTGGAAACATGGATACATGCGTGGATACATAGACAAACACAATGTCCCTAGTATGCCTCTAGTGAACTAGCTCGTTGATCGAAAGACGGTTAAGGTTTCCTAGCCATGGACATGAGATGTCATTTGATAACGGGATCACATCATTAGGATAATGATGTGATGGACAAGACCCAAACTACAAACGTAGGTTATGATCGTGTCAGTTTATTGCTACCGTTTTCTGCATGTCAAGTATATGTTCCTATGACCATGAGATCATGCAACTCACAGATATCGGAGGAGTGCCTTGTCTGTATCAAACGTTGCAACATAACTGGGTGACTATAAAGGTGCTCTATAGGTGTCTCCGAGGGTGTCTATTGAGTTGGCATGGATCAAGACTGGGATTTGTTACTCCGTGCGACGGAGAGGTATCTCAGGGCCCACTCAGTAATACAACATCACAATAAGCCTTGCAAGCAATGTGACTAAGTGTTAGTTGCGAGATCTTGTATTACGGAACGAGTAAAGAGACTTGCCTGTAACGAGGTTGAACTAGGTATGGAGATACCGACGATCGAATCTCGGGCAAGTAACATACCGAAGAACAAAGGGAACATCATACGGGATTAATTGAATCCTTGACATAGAGGTTCGACCGATAAAGATCTTCGTAGAATATGTAGGAACCAATGTGGACATCAAGGTCCCGCCATTGGTTATTGACCGTAGAGGTGTCTCGGTCATGCCTACATAGTTCTCGAATCCGTAGGGTCTGCACACTTTAGGTTTGGTGACGTTTTGGTAGTATAGAGTTGTGTATGGTGGTGACCGAAGTTTGTTTGGAGTCTCGGATGAGATCCCGGATGTCACGAGGAGCTCCGGAATGGTCCGAAGGTAAAGATTCATATATAGGAAGTCCTGTTTTGGTCGCCGGAAAAGTTTCGGGCTCATCGGTAATGTACCGGGAGTGCCGATAGTGTACCGGGAGACCTCCGGGAGGGGTATTTCGACCCAAGAGGCTACATGGGCTGTGGTAGAGTGGAAACCATCCCTTAGTGGGCTGGTGGAACAACCACAAGAGGCCCATGCGGCTGGAAGAAAAAAGCCCAAGAGAAAAGGTGGGAAAAAAGGCAAAATAGGTGAATCCTAGTCCTACTAGGATTAGAGGTGGACTCCACCTCCTCCACCTCCTTTCAGCCGAAGCCCTTGGCTTGGGAAGCCAAGGCTGCCTCCTCTCCTCTCTTCCTCCTATATATACTGGTGGTATAGAGGGTTTTGGCACTAGATTTTCAGCCACGTGCTACCCGTTCCTCCAGTGCATAGTTTCTCCTCTAGATTGGATTTTTGCAATGCTTAGGCGAAGCCCCGCCGGAATTGCTCCACCACCAGCGCCAGAGCACCGTCAGGCTGCCGAAGAACTCTTCTTCCTCTCAACTCCTTCTTGCTGGATCAAGACGGTGGAGATCGTTATCAAGTTGTATGTGTGCTGAACAAGGAGGTGTCGTCCGTTCGGTGCTAGATTTGAAGGATCGCGATCAAGTTCATGGGACGGATCGTGATCAAGTTCGTGGGACGGATCGTGATCGGATCGTGATTGGATCGCGGGACAGATCGTGATTGGATCGCAGGACCCACGGCGATTTGGATCGCGAAGACGTTCGACTACACCAACCGCGTTTCTTAACGCTTCCCGCTTAGCAATCTACAAGGGTATGTAGATTCACTCTCCCTCTCGTAGATGCTCATCACCATGGATAGATCTGCGTGTGTGTAGGAAAATTTTTGTTTCCCATGCAACGTTCCCCATCAAGGTACACTTCATATCAAGGTCCGGGCACAACCCACACCAAGATTCCCTCCGTTACTGCCCGACGTGGTTGTTCCCCCCTCCGTGCGACGGCGGCGGCGACGTCGGTGAGAGGGGTCACACCATGGATCCATGTGATGTGTGCTTGCACCCACTACGGCACTTCCGGACGTGTAGGAGGGCCCAGATAAAGACCTGGCAGCATAGCTACCCCCAAACTACACCCGTCTCGTCTAACCCTGCGAGAGTTGACTGGGTGGTCTACGCCTTTGACTTTCGCCGGAGGGGGTTTGACCGATGGACATTTTCACCTCGATGTGATAGCCCAGCCCCTAGGTACACTTCATATCAAGGTCCGGGCACAACCCACACCAAGATTCCCTCCGTTACTGCCCGACGTGGTTGTTCCCCCCTCCGCGACGGCGGTGAGGGGGGTCACACCATGGATCCGCGTGCCGTGTGCTTGCACCCACTACGGCACTTCCGGACGTGTAGGAGGGCCCAGATAAAGACCTGGCGACATAGCTACCCCCAAACTACACCCGTCCCGTCTAACCCTGCGAGAGTTGACTGGGTGATCTACGCCTTTGACTTTCGCCGGCGGGGGATTGACCGATGGACATTTTCACCTGGATGTGATAGCCCAGCCCCTAGGTACACTTCGTATCAAGGTCCGGGCACAACCCACACCAAGATTCCCTCCGTTACTGCCCGATGTGGTTGTTCCCCCCTCCGTGCGACGGCGGTGAGGGGGGTCACACCATGGATCCGCGTGTCGTGTGCTTGCATCCACTATGGCACTTTTGGACGTGTAGGAGGGCCCAAATAAAGACCTCGCGGCATAGCTACCCCCAAACTACACCCGTCCCGTCTAACCCTACGAGAGTTGACCGGGCGGTCTACGCCTTTGACTTTCGCTGGAGGGGGTTTAACCGATGGACATTTTCACCTGGATGTGATAGCCCAGCCCCTAGGTACACTTCGTATCAAGGTCCGGGCACAACCCACACCAAGATTCCCTCTGTTACTGCCCGACATGGTTGTTCCCCCCTCTGTGCGACGGCGGCGGCGACGGCGGTGAGGGGGGGTCACACCATGGATCCGCGTGTCGTGTGCTTGCACCCACTACGGCACTTCTGGACGTGTAGGAGGGCCTAGATAAAGACCTGGCGGCATAGCTAACCCCAAACTACACCCGTCCCGTCTAACCCTGCGAGAGTTGACCGGGCGGTGTACCCCTTTGACTTTCGCCCGAGGGGGTTTGACCGATGGACATTTTCACCTGAATGTGATAGCCCAGCCCCTAGGTACACTTTGTATCAAGGTCCGGGCACAACCCACACCAAGATTCCCTCCGTTACTGCCCGACATGGTTGTTCCCCCCTCCGTGCGAAGGCGGCGGCGACGTCGGTGAGGGGGGTCACACCATGGATCCGCATGTTGTGTGCTTGCACCCACTACGGCACTCCCGGACGTGTATGAGGGCCCAGATAAAGACCTGGCGGCATAGCTACCCCCAAACTACACCCGTCCCGTCTAACCCTGCGAGAGTTGACCGGGCAGTCTACACCTTTGACTTTCGCCGGAGGGGGTTTGACCGATGGACATTTTCACCTGGATGTGATAGCCCAGCCCCTAGGTACACTTCGTATCAAGGTCCGGGCACAACCCACACCAAGATTCCCTTCGTTACTGCCCGACGTGGTTGTTCCCCCCTCCGTGCGACGGCGGCGGAGACGTCGGTGAGGGGGGTCACACCATGGATCCGCGTGCCGTGTGCTTGCACCCACTACGGCACTTCCAGACGTGTAGGAGGGCCCAGATAAAGACCTGGCGGCATAGCTACCCCCAAACTACACCCGTCCCGTCTAACCCTACGAGAGTTGACCGGGCGGTCTATGCCTTTGACTTTCGCCGGAGGGGCTTTGACCGATGGACATTTTCACCTCGATGTGATAGCCCAGTCCCTAGGTACACTTCGTATCAAGGTCCGGGCACAACCCACACCAAGATTCCCTCCATTACTGCCCGATGTGGTTGTTCCCCCCTCCGTGCGACGGCGACGGCGACGGCGGTGTGGGGGTCACACCATGGATCTGCGTGTCGTGTGCTTGCACCCAGTACGGCACTTCCGGACGTGTAGGAGGGCCCAGATAAAGACCTGGCGGCATAGCTACCCCCAAACTACACCCGTCCCGTCTAACCCTGCGAGAGTTGACCGGGTGGTCTACGCCTTTGACTTTAATAAAGCATAGGAACCTATATGCTAACATACTCGAAAACAAATACAAACTACATATACATAATATATGAAAAATTCAACACAAATCTATATATAATTTATTATGTAATGTTTGTGTTTAGATAAGACACATTTAAGTTGATCAAATTTTAATTTAGAAAAAAACTAAAATGTAAAAATAAGTAAATAACAGATAAAAGAAAGATATGCCGACGACAAGGCCGTCGGCACGGGTTTGCCCACGGATCGACCGTAGGCCTTGGATCGATGATGTGGCACGCGTCGCGGATCGGTGACGTGGACCAAACCTACGCCGATGGCCTCGCCGTCAGCATAGCTATGCCGACGGCCACCGTCAGAGCCGTCGGCATAGGTATGACGGCGTCAGACTCTCGTCGAACGAAGGCTCGCCGGGCCCACATCTATGCCGACGGCCCTTCTATGCCGACGGCCACTGTTGGCATATATTACGATATGCCGACGGCCTGGGTACGCCGACGGCCCCGTAGGCATATCTCCAGGCACGCCAACGGCTTTCCTGCACCGACGGCTTCGCCTAGGCCGTCGGCATACCTCCATCTATGCCGATGGGGGCCGTCGGCCTTAGCTGTTATTCTGGTAATGCATGCACATCCTATCCTTCTAAGCAATTCCGAAAGACTAAGCCGGCACATCATCTAGAGATTGACGAATGCTTAGCTTTAGCGCATGGCCGAGTAGCAAGACCTGAATAAATATATAATGTTGCCGTGTTTGGCAATATTTTTTACTCATTTATTTGAGTGGAGTGTTTTCTATTCTATAGCAAACAAGGGAGGATAAATACGATGTATGCTTGTATCTTTTATTATACATATGCCATTCGACATTTGTTTTCGCTCAAATGATTGTATTGCACTTGCAATTTTTAATCTGATGAATATCCTCCCACGGTCTCCTCGTGCAGCCTCATTATTTGTGAATGACTCGTTTTCATAGCAAAAATAGCATGGCATGTCAATTGTCAGGAGGGAGCGAAAAGCCAATGGTAACAGAAGAAGAAATAATAGAGACAAAATTGTCAAGGAGGGAGCGCAAAAGTCAATGCCAATTGTCAATCTATTTTATCCGTTCCTAAATATAAGTCTTTTTAAAATTTCCACTAATGGACTACATATAGATGTATATAGACATATTTTAGAGTGTAGATTCACTTATTTTACTCTGTATGTAGTCTCTAGTGTAATATCTTAAAACACTTATATTTAGAAACAGAGGGAGTAACATGTAGTAATCCATCGAAAATTTAACCAATAGCTGGCCATATATACATGCTATTGCCATCTCGGAATTTGTGACTAGCTTAAACCTTCGTCATCAATGCACTACTGGAGTATCTCGTAATTATTGCTAGCTTTTTTAAGCGATTTTATTATTAAAAAATATAGCATCAAACGGATACAAAACATTATGAGTAACATCCGACCTCTAAATAACTAGATGCACACAACCTACATAATTATTGCTAGCTAGCGCATCAAACTGAAATAATATTGTAGTACAACTCATCAAAATAATAAGTACGTACCAGCAGTGGTCGGCGGATCTAGTGGCTGGGAGAGCGTGCCCCCGCGGGGGGGGGGGGGTAGCTCCATCGCTTGCTATGGAGTAGGTGGGTAGTGTGTCGAGCACACAATTGAGAAGTACGATTCTCCCGTCATATGATAGGTGTTGGAAATATGCCTTAAAGGTAACAATATTTGTATTACTTATCCCAGGTTTATATTCTATGTTATAACTACTATGATTCTTAAATATTTGATTCAAAGGGAAAATCATAAGCACGTGTAGAGATATAAAATGGTAAAACTCATGAGCACCATGATATAGCTTCCCAGGCTGAACCGCCAGGAGGTGCGCCTGGCTTGGCCCAGTATGTCGTTGTAGTAGACATGTAGGGCATCGACCTCAAATGAATTTGCAGCGGTAGCACTGAGATGTGATGGTGTTAAAGAGCTTTGTGTTCTTGCCCCCCCCCCCCCCCCCCCCCATGCAGATTGGCCGGAATTTCCCGTGCAGCTTCCACCTCGTCTCACACTTTTTGATAATGACCGCGGACATGCCATGTGCGGCATCCCGTGGTTCACGTTCCATACCTGAAAGAGACCTCAACTCATCAAGAAGATCCATGGGATCAATAATAAACTTGCAGTTGTTGCCAAGAAACTAGGGAAAATGATGACCTTTTTGGAAAGCACAGGTTGTGCTTTTTTTCCTTTTCTCATGGAAACCCATGTTGTGTTTCTCACCGAAGCAATGTTGTGCTTCTCGTAGAAGCACATGCGGTGGTTTTTACAAAAAAATTAGGGAAGCATAATTATGATTTTCTCTTTTTAAGGAGCACAGTTGTACTTCTGATAGAACGATGGACAGTTTTTCTCGTGGAAGCAAATCTATGCTTTCACAAGAAGCATAGCAGTGCATATAGTGCAAGCACAATTGTGTTTATTGTGGAAGCACAAAGGCACAATATTTGCCTCTCGTGAAAGCGGATATGTGCTTCCATGAGTGTGCTTCTTGTGGAAGCACAACCTATGTCTTTTCTTTTATCAGGGAAGCACAGTTGTACTTTGCGGAAAAATAAACCAAATTGTTTTTCACACGCTAGTTTCTCATGTATTAATGTGAATCTTATTTGCCGCCCACGTCTTCTTTGAAGCCGCCCTTGTCTGCTCAAGCCCATGGACGGGTTTCATTGTTTCTTCTCTTTTTTTGTTTCTTTTTTTTCTGTTTCTCTTTGTTTTTCTTGTTCCATTTTTATTTTTTACTTGTTTTTCTTTTTCTCTATTTTTTGTGTTTATACAATAGTTTACTGTGTATTATAAAAATGTTTATCATATATTAAGAAAATGTTCATGATATATTACAAAACAAATCACCATGCATTATGAAAATGTCCATCATATATTAAGTTTTTTTGAACAAATAATACAAATGTTCACTGTGTATTTGAATTTTATTCAGGGTATATTACACAAATGTTCAATGCATATTCAAAATATATTCAAGATACATGATAGAAATGTTCAATGCATATTCAAAAATTATTCAACTTACATTACCCAAATTTTCAATGCGTATTCAAAAATTGTTTCAACATACATTACAAAATGTTTAATGAGTAGTAGAAAATTGTTCAGCGCATATATTCATAGTCTACACAATGTTTGAAATAAAAGCCGAGCAAAAAGAGGGATCTACCGTTGGACTTAGTAGTCCAACTTTAGCATTGTGTTTTAGCCACCCTCAGTCGTCAGCTTGACTTGTTAGAAACGCTGCTATCCAGCATGAGGTAGGGAGTTTGACTTCATGTGTGCACTTTTTTTGGTGAATCTTTTACGTTCACTCGACGCCTGCGAATGAGATAAGTTGGAAACAACAGAAAACGTTTTTGAGCGAGCGCAACACGGCTGGTGATGCAAACCGGCGAGCACAACGCTAGCCATGTTGCAAACGGCTGGGCTCGGTCGATGGGTTGAAGGAACAAAGATTGGAAGGCTGGCGCTCGCGCCGATCCGATGCAAGCATCACTCGGCCCGCCATCCTTGGTTCACTTACATGTTTGGATTATACATTTATACTATTGAAGTTGCCAATATCCATAATGTATGCACCATTTGACAGTTAAATTATTGAAACGTCTAATATTTTGGTACAAAGGTAGTATTTATTAAGGGAAACAATAGACGGTACAAAAGAAGGACAACTTGATACAAAACGACTGATATAAGTAAAATAATAAAATTACATAGGACATCTATTTGGTCGTCTTCTTCCTTGATTATTCACGGAACGCCAGCGGTCACAAAGACAGTAACAGAAAATAACAGCTGCAAACTTGCTGGCCATGCACACAAGGGTTTGAAGACCACAATAACCGGCCACTGGCTGCTAGCAACGATATATATCTAGTAGGGAAGCTGGAAAACTCCGCGGGCGTTGATGGTACTGCCTTGACCGATGTCAGTCTTGGAAACGTATCCATAGTTGTCATCAGTAGAGTTGCCATTTGAGTTTTCCAGCTTCTCATTGTAGATAAAACCCCAGCTTCCAACATTTGGGTAGTGCTCTTCCCCACGGATTTCGGTGTACACCTGCATACATAAAATATATACTATATATAAGAACTAGGTACCAGTAGAATTTGGGATGATATACATGCATGCAGATGCAGTATTGTACTCTCTCTGTCTAGTTTTCCCCCAACAACAATTATTATGGTACAGAGGGAGTAGTATTTATTTACCCCGTTGGCACCAGAGTAGGGGACGGTCCAAGAGAACAACCAATCGCAGGAGTTTCCGTCATCGGAGGGGAGCTTGGTACGATACACGACGGCACCAGCTGAACCAACCGCAGCTCCACTTGGGTGGACGTGGAGAAATGCCCCCCACTGTCCGTTCTGAATGTCTGATGGGTAGGGTGTATCATAGATATGGCCGTGCCAATCGTTGTAGGTAACCAAGCTCAGAGTGGCACCTGTGGCATTGTAGATGAGGCATTTTACAGCTATTCCACTACCATACCTAGCCAAAAGTTATTATTACTTCAGTTAGGCTGAAAGGTTTTGTATCGCACAACAAGTAGAAATAATTAATAAACGATACATACATATACATATGCATATACATATACATATACATATACATATATATACCTGTCCTTGAGGTTGTCGACGAACTTTTGTGCGTTAACATCCTTACCACCGGCGTTGATCATCTTCATGGCATAGTCGGCAACATCCTTTTGGGAAATAGGTTCCGGATACTCTCCGGTGGCTATCACTGTCTGCTCTGAAATGGGGGTACCAAACACTCCAGAGGCCATATTTGTCTAGATTCTTTGCTTTCTATGCACACGCTGCTGTGCTATGCTGTGCTGTGTTGTGATCGCTGTGAGAATTCATGGCTTGTTCTGCGTGCATTTATAGACACTGGACGTGGGGGTGGGTTGCGGTTGCCCCATCCCTCCTTCCTGTGCAAACACACATGGTC
Source organism: Hordeum marinum (assembly GCA_022496015.1). NCBI lineage: Eukaryota > Viridiplantae > Streptophyta > Magnoliopsida > Poales > Poaceae > Hordeum > Hordeum marinum. The sequence goes on along the minus strand of CM039674.1, from coordinate 553,799,868 downwards.
ATGGAGCACCTACTCCTTAATTCCGTTGGACACATGCATGGAAAACAAAGGTGGATGCTGAGGGTGGCGGCTAAGTCACCTTTCTAGCAACTTGTCAAAAAAGCAAAACCATCCAACACGTACGTACACACAGGACATGGCCAGCCAGATGTGTGTGACATGGCCAGATGCATGCATGGTGTACACACACACACACAAGCTCATGGAGCACCTACTCCTTAATTCCGTTGGACACATGCATGGAAAAGCTGAGGGTGGCGGCCAACTTGTCAAAAAGCAAAAAACATCCACTAGCTGTGTGTGGCATGGCCAGCCAGATGTGTGTGACATGGCGAGATGCATGCATGGTGTAGCCTGCTGCTATCCACTAGCTAGTTTTAGTTGCAGGCGGTTTTGCCATGCTGTGGGCGACTAATTGTTTGTTGGAGGGTTTGGTTTGCCTCTCTTTCTTTCTTTCCTTCTTTCTTTATAAATAGCAACAAGCAAGAGCATTCATTCTCTTGTGGACACCCAAGGTGAAGCATTCATTCTTCCTTGCCTTGCTGCTCCAGTTGCCGTCGAACCCCAAGCAGATCAGCTAGCTAGCCAGCCCAAGGTGAGCGCTTCTTCAATTCAAATCCCCTCTATGTATGTATGTATGTATGTACATTCGTCGAGTTCGAGTTGGAGTTCGACTAGTACCATACCATTTCGGCCGCTGGTCTGGCGTGCCTTTGTTTTTCTCTTAGTTCTTGTGTGTGCAATCAAAATCAAAATCAAACCCATCCATTGTTTCTTGTAATGTCATCTAGCTAGCTAGTACTCCTATATATATTGGAGACTGACTTTATTTAGTGAGTGGGTCTATATGATACTATGACTAACTAGAAGTATACATATATATTCAGGCTTGCATCATGCCTCGTGACCAACTTGACTTAAGTCCAGGGCAGCTGCATAAGCTAGCCGATTTGATCCATCGACAAGAAGTCCAGAAGCTTCAAGAGCTCGAGTTTGAGTCTTATGCACAGCAACAAAAGTATCTCAGTGACGCCAATGACGCCCGTGATATGGTGTACCACATCCTTGATAGTGTACAGGAATCGATAACGCAGGCCGAGGCCGATGATGACGCAACCAAGCAAGATATTGCCAAGGATGTCTACAAGTATTGCACCATGGCCATCGGAACATCCCTCAAATTCGTCCGTAGTTACGATACCCGTCTCACCTACCTTGACAAGCTCAAGACCCACAGTGACGATCTCATCAAGCAGCTAAAGTGGCTTGATGCAGCCACCCAGATAGATGAAGCTGAGCGCCTTGCTATTGAGGCCAGCATGTATAAGAAAGCTGCGCTCGACACTGCCGCAAAGTTTCAGGATTTTATACCAAATCAATTCTCAAAATTGCTCAAGGAAAACAACATCTTGTTTGACGATCTCATGCAAGAGTAAGTAGTGTGTCAGCACCATCATCATCATTACTCTTATTATTATTATTATTTAGACTTAGACTTGACAACAATTGCTTTCTTCCTTGTCCCACTCTACTTGCAGTAATGTAGCAAAGCTTGGTTTTAATGGCGCTTTTAGAAACCTGGATGATATCCAAAAGCTACAGGTATATATTGTATATGGTAAAAGTAATACTATTGAATATCTCTGCAATTTAAAATCATTGTACGTACGTATCATGTATTCATGTTTGTCAGGTATATGAGAATATAATTGCGGACGCAGGACATGGAAAACCTGTGGTGACTTACACATTTGAAGCCTTGGGAAAAGTCGGGGTGGGTGTTTTGATTTTTACAGCAGCTGCAATGGTGTGGGACATATACACAGCAGAGGATAAGCTGCAGGAAGCTTTTAGGGATTCAGTGACTGCCCTAACAGCAGTAGTGAACCTTGAGGTGGAAGCAATAGTTAGTGCTGCTGTACAAGCTGGATTCGTAGCGCTTGACACCGAAATCGCATCTGTGGCTGTGACGGTGATTGGAGCAGTCGCCGGGATCGGAGTTACTGTGCTCATTGGGATGGCTGCAGGTGCGCTGCTCGACTTGATTTTCAGCAGTGGAACCACCAGCAAGGCGCAGATCACAGACGGGCTTACTGTTTGTCGTGTGGCTCCTATGCCCGATGGTCTCAAACTCGCTCGTCTAGTTAAGCACAATTACCCGGACCTGTAAACTTCGTTATGCTACTACTACATACTCCTACTACTACGCTATTGCTGCTGCTGCTACTGCTACTACTGTATTATTGTTGTATTGAAGGGATATAATTACCTCTTGTGTAAGTCCATAAATGGTTAAATTGTGATTCAAATTCTATCTTGTTGTACTAGACGTAGTACAAACGGTGTGGGCCTTTACGTTGGTACCGACGCGTACGAGTATAACTCGTTTACTTGTCCATCAAGGACTCTCATGTATTGCCCCTCATATATACTCCACGTAGTCTCACCTAAAGATGGTCTGTCGTCTCGTGCTTGTAATACTCCTCCTCATAGTGATTGCACCTTCGTGCGTCCGTGGTTTTCTCCCGCAAGGGTTTCCACGTAAAAATATGTGTCTCTCTTGTCTCGTTTATCTCATTTGATCTAACAAGTGGTATACAGAGCTGAGGTTCGCAGATACGAGATTAATCTGAGTTCGAGACGAGAGAAGCTAGGGTTCAGCGTCGTGTCCACCGCCACCGATACGACCTGACGACCTGACGATCCAAAGCCGGATCGATACAGAAGCCGCGTTCGACCGGAATCTCTGCTGCTGAGCCGCCCTACAAATCCCCGCTGTGTCGTCTATCCGTTCCACCGATCGAGTGTTGCTGCAGGCCGCCGCTGTTACTCACGTCCGCAAGTTGCTGTTGCTCCACGCGTGCATCAGCGTCCGGATCAAGACCCGAGGCCGCGGCTGCTCCGGTCACATCCCGAGGTGTTGTTGCTACTCACGTCAGATCACAAGTAGTACTATACTAGTACTACTCACGTGGTGGTCAAGGCTGATCTATAGATCAGATTTTTACTTCGTTCCAACTTCAATTATTACAGCCACCCGAGAGTTCCAGGTGCTATCTATTTTAGTTCTTTGATCCGCATACTAATTCTGTCAAGAATTATTCTACCGGCTTGTATTACTTTGTGCATACAGATTTAATCTACTCATGGCTTTCATGAAGTACGACCTTCCGCTATTGGATCGTGACACAAGGTTTAAGTCAAGATGCAGGCGTTGTTGGCACATGCCAACTATGATGATGCACTGGATAGTTTTGGGAAGAATAGAATTGAGGATTGGACTCCTGAAGAGAAAAGAAGGGATCGTAAGGCTTTGTCATAAATTCAACTCCATTTGCATAATAATATTTTGCAGGAAGTTTTGAGCGAGAAAACTGCCGCCGCTCTATGGCTAAAGCTGGAAGGGATTTGCATGACGAAAGATCTCACCAGCAAGATGCATCTGAAGCAAAAAATATTCATGCACAGGTTACCCGAGGGAGGTAATGTTTTGAATCATATTTCTGAGTTTAAAGAGATCATATCTGATCTACCTGCAATGGAGGTTAAGTATGATGAGAAAGATGCTGCTTTAATGTTACTTTGTTCACTGCCAAGTTCTTATACCAATTTTCGAGACACCATATTATATAGTCATGATACTCTCACGCTTAATGAAGTTTATGAAGCTTTGAACTCTAAGGAGAAGATGAAATTGATGGTGCCTCATGATGGTTCAAGTTCATCCCAAGCCAAGGGATTATCTGTTCGTGGCAGGACAAAGGAGAAGAACTCACATAATGGAAACAGAGGCAAAAGTAAGAACGGCCAGAGGGGCCGGTCACAATCCAAAGACAAGAAGCAATCTTGTAGATATTGCAAGAGAGACGGGCATGACATCTCAGATTGTTTCAAGTTGCAGAACAAGGAAAAGAGGAATGGTACATACAAACAGAAAGGTAACAAACAAGGTGAAAATTCTGCTAATGTTGTTCGTGATGATAGTTCCGATGATGCTCTTGTTGTTATTGCTGGATGTGCTGAGACCAATGATGAGTGGGTACTTGACACTACGTGTACTTTTCATATGTGCCCGCATAGAGATTGGTTTACTACTTTTGATTCTACTACTGTTGTTGGTTCTGTTTTGGGTTTTGATAATTCACCATGCAAGATTGAAGGCATAGGTTCCGTTTGAATCAAGATGTTTGATGGCACAGTCAGAACTTTGACAGATGTTCGGTATATTCCGAAGATGAAGAGAAATCTTATCTCCGTTAGTGCCCTTGATGCAAAGGGCTACAAGTATTCAGGTGGAGATAGCGTTTTGAAGGTCACCAAAGGTTCTCTCATTGTGATGAAAGGTGACTTAAGTTTGACCAATGGTCTTTATTACCATCGAGGTTCTACCGTTTCAGGTAACGATACTCCAGTTATTTCAAAGAATTCTGATTGTGATGCTGCTAACCTTTGGCATATGCGTCTTGGACATATGAGTGAATTTGGTTTGGCAGAGTTACATAAGATAGGTCTCCTTAAAGGATATGAAACTGGTAAATTGAAATTTTGTGAGCATTGTATCTTCGGCAAGCACAAGAGGGTGAAGTTCAACACTTCGACTCATACAACTGAAGGTATTCTTGATTATGTTCATTCTGATTTATGGGGACCATCTCGTAGAAAGTCACTAGGTGGTGCTAGTTACATGTTGACTATTATTGATGATTATTCGAGAAAAGTTTGGCCTTATTTCTTGAAGCATAAATGGCAAGCATTCTCAGCTTTTAAAGAGTGGAAGATTATGATTGAGAGGCAAACTGAAAAGAAGGTAAAAATACTTCGCACTGATATTGGTATGGAATTCTGTTCTAAGCAATTTAAGAATTATTGCAAGTCCGAAGGCATTGTCAGACACTACACCGTTCCTTATACTCCTCAACAAAACGGTGTTGCTGAGCGTATGAACAGGACCATTGTTTCCAGAGCCCGTTGCATGTTGTCCAATGCAGGTTTGCATAGGCATTTTTGGGTTGAGGCCGCTTCCACTGCTTGTTATCTCATTAATCGTTCACCATCTATTCCTCTTAATAAGAAAACTCCAATTGAGGTATGGTCTGGTTCACCTGCTAATTATTCATAGTTGAGAGTTTTTGGTTGCACTGCTTATGCTCATGTCGATAATGGAAAGTTGGAGCCTAGGGCTGTTAAGTGCATCTTTCTTGGTTATAAATCTGGTGTTAAGGGTTTTAAATTGTGGAATCCTGAAACACAAAAGGTTGTTATTAGCAGAAATGATATCTATAATGAATCTTCTATGTTACATGATGTTCCATCTACTAATGTTCCTATTGAGAGTGAACAGCAACCTACTATTCAGCAGTCTACTGTTCAAGTGGAGCATGATATTTCAGGTGATACTTTTGATAAGGAAAATTTTGATGCACATGATGAACCCGTCGTTGATGATGAGCATGTCACGCCAAATCAGCCTATTGTTCCACCCAGTTGGAATCTTGCACGTGACAGAGTTAGGCGGGGTATTAATGCACCTGAAAGGTTAATTGAGGAGTGCAATATTATTTCTTTTGCTTTATCTGTCGCACAAGAAATTAAAGTTAATGCTGAGCCTTCTTCATATTCCGAGGCTATTATTTCTCGTGATAGTAATAAGTGGATGACTGCTATGCATGATGAGATGGAATCACTTGAAAAGAATGGCACTTATTTAGTAAGATTACCAAGAGAGGAGAAACCTATTCGTAGCAAGTGGGTTTTCAAAAGAAAGGAATGTGTTTCTCCTAGTGATGAGGCAAGATGTAAAGTAAGGTTAGTTGCTAAAGGTTATAGCCAAATTCCAGGTATTGACTATAACGAAGTCTTTTCTCTTGTTGTGAAGCATAGCTCTATTCGCACTTTACTTAGTATTGTTGCCATGAATGATTTTGAGCTTGAACAATTGGATGTTAAAACTACATTCTTACATGGAGAATTAGAAGAGGATATTTATATGGAACAACCTGAAGGTTTTGTTATTCCTGGTAAAGAAAAGCTTGTCTATAAGTTAAAGAAATCTCTTTATGGATTGAAACAATCCCCTCGACAGTGGTACAAGAGATTTGACACCTTTATGCTCTCTCAAGGTTTTAAACGGTCTAATTATGATAGTTGTGTTTATTTGAAAATTTTCAATGGTTCAACTATTTATTTGCTCCTTTATGTTGATGATATGTTAATTGCTGCAAAGAGCATGTCAGAGGTTAATGAACTAAAGAAGCAATTGAGTAATGAATTTGAGATGAAGGATTTGGGTGCAGTAAAGAAGATACTTGGCATGGAAATATCAAGAGATAGACCGTCTGGAAAATTATATCTCAGTCAGAAGGGATATATTGATAAAGTTCTTCGTTGTTTTAATATGCATAATGCCAAGCCAGTAAGTACTCGTTAGCTGCACACTTCAAATTATCATCAGTCTTATGTCCTGAGTGAGATGCAGATATTGAGTACATGTGTAGATTCCCTATTCGAGTGCAGTTGGTTCACTTATGTATGCCATGGTTTGTTCTCGTCCGGATTTATCTTATGCAATGAGTGTTGTCAGTAGATACATGGCTAATCCTGGAAAGGAGCATTGGAAAGCAGTTTAGTGGATATTCAGATACCTGCGAGGTACTTCTAATGCTTATTTACAGTTTGGGAAAACTGGAGATGGACTTGTTGGTTTTGTTGATTCTGATTTTGCTGGTGATTTGGACAAGAGAAGATCACTCACAGGTTATGTTTTCACCATTGGTGGTTGTGCTGTGAGTTGGAGAGCAACTTTGCAGTCTATTGTGGCTTGTTCCACTACCGATGTCGAGTATATGGCTATTTCTGAGGCATGCAAAGAAGCTATCTGGTTGAGAGGTTTATACATTGAGCTTTGTGGAGATTCATCTTGCCCTACCGTATTTTCGGTCAGTCAAAGTGCTATATATCTTACAAAGAATCCAATGTATCATGAGAGAACAAAGCACATTGATGTTAGATATCACTATATTCAAGATGTCGTTGCTGAAGGTGATTTGAAGGTATGCAAGATAAGTACTCATGATAATCCAGCTGATATGATGACAAAGCCAGTTCCTACCAATAAGTTTGAGCTTTGCTCAGGCTTAGTTGGTATTTCTCAGTAGTCCTATGGACTTTGGCGCACAAGGTGTTTATGCTGACTTGGATGAGGTTATTTATTTTCTTCGACTACTGGAGGGAATTTGGCTCAAGATGGAGATTGTTAAATTGTGATCCAAATTCTACCGTGTTGGACTATACGTAGTACAAACGGTGTGGGCCTTTGCGTTGGTACCGACGCGTACGAGTACAACTCGTTTACTTGTCCATCAAGGACTCTCATGTATTGCCCCTCATATATACTCCACGTAGTCGCACCTAAAGATGGTCTGTCGTCTCATGCTTGTAATACTCCTCCTCATAGTGATTGCGTCTTCATGCGTCCGTGGTTTTCTCCCGCAAGGGTTTCCACGTAAAAATATGTGTCTCTCATGTCTCGTTTATCTCGTTTGATCTAACAGTGTGCACTCCCTAAATAATAGCCCCGCCCCCGTGAGGTAATGTACCTGTTGTTGTATTCTGTTATGCCATGATCTTATATACTTGATGAGTCAAGTGAATGTACTTAAGCTTTCTAATGGTATTATCAGGCTCATATTCTTTTCATCGCAAGCTGTGGTTACGACTAAGTAACAGCACAGAGCATGCATAGACTTGCATTGGTGCTTGATCAATATCTGAATTGTATCTTATCTGAGCGAGGGTCACCACAATTAAACACAAAAGATGATGTTCCTGAACCTGAAATTGCGGTTGGTCCAGAAACTGAAGCCACAAACATAGCAAGAGAGCTGATAATGTTTGGTACAAGAGCCTACTCACCGGGGTGACACTCTATGTCCGGCAGCGAAGCAAGCCGCAAGAGGCCGAAATTGGCCACCTTTGCTACAAACTTGTAGTCCAGCAAAATGTTTTTTTCAATCGGGCTCATACCCCTTTCCATTAATCTCTTAACTGAAATACATTAGTCTTAAGTTGTTTTTGTCCAAGGACCAAACCACTGCAAAATGAACTCAACCGAGAGACTAGCAAGGGGACTGAAAGGGGAGAGCGAGTTGGAGCACCATCAGGAAACCCACTGTAGGTACCTCTAAAATGAAGTACCGACCGTGGGGCAAAAACCTGATGACACTGAACCATCTCATCCTCAGCAGCAAAAGCTACGACCAGACCGCAAAAGGATATTTAAGCACTACCACTACCAAGAAGATACAGCCAAACTCAGCGGGCATCAAACCCCAGGGGATGCTAAGATCTACTGGTCCAGCAACCTCAGACATCAGTTGAAGTGGATTCCAGCACCGTGCTCCAGAGTGATTCTTCGGCGAGGAGGAGCGTGATTAGCCAAGGACGCCGCAACCCTTACCATCATCTGCACTCCAGCCTGAAACTTTGCCTTGTCATCTTCTTTCATCAGACCTGACCAATACATCATAAAAGCACAAGCAGTGAAAACAGCTTTCAAAGGGGATCGAACAATATGTTTCTCAAACGTCACTTTATTGCGAATACACCAAATGCTCCAGCATATGGCAGCTATGATCACCATATAGTATTTCCTCCCCCAAGGTAGATATCTGTACAGCCATGCCCAACTTTGCCATAGAGATATAGGACAACATGATGCCCCTAACCCCATACCAAAAGTCCCCCACACCGAGCAGGCAAAAGAACAGCCAAAGAACAAATCACCAAGTGATCCAATATTATGACAAAAAGAACAAGAGGGATTTCTAGGCCAATTCCTTTTGCGCATGTTGTCTCTAGTAAGAACAGCGTTTTCAAACAGCTGCCACATGAAGATTTTAATTTTCAATGGCATCTTTGCTTTCCAGACACACTTATAGTTAGGTCCCGAAATATCTTTTTCCAACCACTCATATATAGATTTAGTCGTGAACACCCTGTTAGGAGTGTGCTTCCAGCCAATCATGTGAGGTTGATCATTAGGAAATTTTTTAGCCCCATCTACCACAGCAACCCACTGAGAGGCCAGCTCATGAAACATGTGTCGCCTAAAGCACATCTCATAGTTATTATTGACAAAGGACTCTAAGGTACATTACTGGTCCATGCAGATATCAAATAATATGGGGTATTGCGTTTTCGAGGGTACGTCCAGCATCCAAGGGTCATGCCAGACTCTCGTCAGGTTTCCTCTATTAGTTTTAATCTCCCTCCCTGTCAGATAAACATCTCTGACTTTCATGATTGCTTTCCAACAAGGAGAATCATTGAAGCGAGGTTGGACATTGGTCACAGGTTTCCTTTTCAAATATCTGGCACGAACAAGGCGTTGCCATAAGCCATCTCCAGACTCAAGTTTCCACCACCATTTCGTCAAAAGGCTCACATTTTGTTTATGCAAGTCTTTGATACCAAGACCACCAATTTTCTTGGACCTACAAACCCTAGCCCAGTTGATCATATGGTACACACTTTTTTTCTTTTCTTCCTCCAGAAAAATTGCCTCCTATTGGCATTCATTTTTTCAATGAAAGTTTTGTTCAACATAAACATAGACATGAAGTAAGAAGGAATCCCATCAAGGCTAGAATTAAGCAAGATAGCCTTAGCACCCGAAGAAGCGGTATAGCCTATCCATGCTGCTAACCTTTTAATCAGTTTAATATCTAGGAAATCCCAGTCAACAATCTTGAGCATGGAATAAGTAACAGGGACACCCAAATATTTCATAGGAAGCTTATCCACTTGGCAATTAAACATGTCCGAATTTATCTAGTCCATAGTATTATCTTCCCCAACTGTGAACACCTCACTTTTATCAAAATTGATTTTTAAAATGGACATAAATTCAAATAAGTAGAGGAGCAACTTAACATTGATCGCTTTCTCCACATCATGCAAGAAGCATATAACCGTGTCATCGACATATTGCAAGATGCTCACTCCCCCTTCTATCAAATCAGGGGCCAACCCTTCAAATAATCCACTTTTCTGGGCAGTGAGGCACTCGGCCGCCTGGTTGAACAGAAAAGGAGAGAAGGGGTCCCCTTGACGAACCCCCTTAGCACTTTGGATATAAGACCCAATCTCATCATTTATTTTAACACTCACCGTCCTATTGTGAAGGATTTGAGCTACCTATTCGCACCATTTCTCATTAAAACCTCGTTTCACATGACAATCCAAAAGGAAGTCCCAATTGACTTTATCATATGCTTTCTCGAAATCGAGCTTAAGCACTATTCCCACCCGCTTCTTACAATGAGTATATTGCATGATCTCATGTAAGGCCATGATACCATCCATGATGTTTCTGCCTTTGATAAATGCATTCTGTTGAATGCTGAATAATTTGGAAGCATAGATACCCACCCTCCTATCCATTACCTTTGTAATTAGTTTGTAGGGGCAACGCAACAAAAAAAATAGGCCTGTACTGCTGGATCTTATTGGCGTGGGAAGTTTTAGGAAGCACGGTAATAATACCATAGTTCAATCTATGTACATCTATTTTCCCCTCATAAAACCACTCAAACAACCGAAACAAGTCAGCACTAACCACTTCCCAACAATGCTGATAAAACTCAACAGGAATACTGTCTGGGACAGGGGCACGGTTAGGCTCCATATCAAATAGGGCAGCTTTAATCTCCTCCAGAGTAAAAGGTCTGGTAAGGTCTTCATTATCACTAGAGTTTAAGGTTTCCTCACTAGACCACAGGAATGCATCAATTTGGCAAATATTGCCAGGAGCAGGACTGAACAACTCTTTATAGAAACTGGTAGCATGGGACAGGAGATTTTTTGTCCCTTCAATAGTAGTGGTACCACATTCCAAAGAGTGTATAACATTTTTCCTACATCTCCCATTAGCCAGCTTATCAAAAAAGTTAGTATTATTGTCCCCTTTTAACAGCCATCTTTCATTATATTTTTGGTGCCAAAATAATTCCTCATCAACATATATGTCATTGAGTTCAATACGGATGTCCACCTTCCTAATGTAGGCCCTACCACAAAGGTATCCTTTCTCTTCCAGCAACCCCAGCTCTTGGAGTTCCAATTTTAACATATTTTTCTTAATCCTGTTGTTGCCAAAGTTATTAGACCCCCATCCTTTGAAAAAATTCTTGATCCTTTTCAGCTTAATATTAAGGATATCAATAGGGTCGTCAGCATATACAGGTTTCCCCCAAATGTCAGCCACCAGGGGTAGGAAATCAGCATTATTCAACCAGGTTGCATCAAACTTGAAGCACCTGCAGCCTTGTGCTCTAGCAGAAGTTGTCCCCCCACCTAGTAATAAAGGGTTATGATCAGAAAACTCTTTTGCTAACTTGCGGACTAATACTAAAGGATACAAATCTTCCCAGTCCGAGGACATCAAAACTCTATCCAATTTTTCTAAAGTTGGATTCTCTTGTTTATTGGACCAGGTGAAACACCCACCAGACATATGAATCTCCCTGAGCCCAAGTAAGTGGATAATGGAATTAAAAACATCAGAGAAATGTGATAAGAAACATCAGAGAAATGTGATAAGGGAGTCTGCTTGTTTTTTTCACCATTGTGTCTCATGGTATTAAAGTCTCCCCCAATGAGAAAGGGGGTATCAATCTTGTTACAGAAAGAGGATAACTCATCTAGGAACTCAGGTTTTTTATCATCTTGAGCGGCTCCATACACAACCATGAGAGCTCAATTGCAGTTTTTGGTTTTGTCCAAAATGTTAATTTGCAGGATATATTTGCCATGGACAGAATTAATGACATCCACCGTCTCTAATCGCACCCCGCATAAGATCCCACCAGACCTACCAACCGAAGGGACATGAACCCAATGAAATTGGGATGAGGGGTCCAGTTTCCTAAAAAAAGGCAGGATTAAAGTTTTCCTTCTTAATCTCTTGTAGACCAATAAAATCGACCTCATTGGCACTAATGATATCAGTAAGGCAGGAATACATGCCCTTCTTCTCTATCCCCCTACAGTTCTAGAATATGCCTTTCATTTATAGCGACTAGGTTTACCTCTCACTCGGGAACGTCTGCGAGGATCCAGGGCAGACCTGTCCTCACACTCTTTCTTCTGCTTCCTAGTTACAGGTCTATTGCTAATCATAGGGGAAGAAATAACAGCACTCATCCTCTTAGCTTTTTGTTTTTTCTTACTTCTAGACTGCACTAGGATAAAAGGTTCATCACTCCCTCGCTCTGGTCCCCCCAAGTTAGAGATAGAGGATTATTGTTCCCTAAGTAATCATTGATAGAAAGATTAACAGGTCCAACATTTTTCTCACATAGCGTTTGCCTGGATGTTCCTAATTCATGAAGCAAATTAATAGTAGCAAAATTGTCATCGGGGATATCCACCCCCATGAGAGAGGCATGTAAAATGATGGCATTGTTGGATAGCATAGAAACTTTATTATGAACAGGAGGATCAGTGGTACCTTCAAGGTTACGTTTCCTCATCCTTCCTGCCGCCACCTCATCCACCCTATCAGGCTTCTGGTATTGATTGCGAACAGTGGACCCCACTTTTTCATATGGCACATCCTCGCGCATAGGAGAGTTTTCTAGGGACTCAACAGTAAGTGTTGTGACTCACTCCATCTTCCATCCATCCATCCTGAAGTTCCAATACCCGAGGTAGAGCAGGCCACATAACATAATTGGACAGATGCATCAGGTTATCTTTTACCATATCAACAGAGTTTTCCAAATATATAGGAGAGGTAAGAACAGGAGTAACAACCCAGACACCTGTTTTCAAAGACTCCATGGGATTAGGTGAGACATGCGCAGAAGTAACAACATCTAGCCCCTGGCTATCACATTCAGGACTCATTTCATCAGCTGGTGATTTATGTTCTGAGGAACCAAGTGTCTCTTGCTCTTTGGCCATAGAATGTATCAGGAGATCAGTATGGTTCCCCTCATCACTCTCTTCTTCCTCATCAAATTCAGACACAATAGGCAGCCTAGAGCTAACTGTGTAATTCTGAGCAGAATTGCCCACAACAGAGGCACTAGTCCCTCCCTTTTCAGTAGAGGACTGGAGGCCATGATCATACTTAGTTCTCTTCATCACAGAAGGCGACGCACTACTATCCACGGGCACAAATGATTGACTTCTGTCAGGTGCCCCCACCACAACTCTCTCCACCTCATAAAAGAAATCATAAAACTTCCCTTCAAGAAGGTCTTCAGCCAGAGGGGGATATTATTCACATCCCTGCATCCCAGCAGAATACAAACATACTCAGGTTTGTGTAAAGTTGCTGCATCAACTTCCAAAGTGACCCCAACCAGCCCACCAGCATAGGAGACATATTCCACACACCGTTTCTCCAATGGTACATTGCGCACACGGACCCATGCTTTTTGAAGATCAGCTTTACTCCAACTGAAGCTGACCAGGAGGATATGCCTACTAGCACTGGACCATGTAAAATGGGTAGATGTTTACCATAACAACAAGCTCTCTCAACCTCTTGAGCATTAGGCCTCATAACAAACTGAGTAGGACTAATCTGACGAGCAGTGCAGCGCCATTTCTTAGGTTTTTTTGAGAAGAAACCATTGAACTCATTTTCAATATCTTTAACAGAAGTAGAACCGTCAAGGATAGTAATAACCACAATATTTGACTTCTCACTAGCTTGCTTATTGTAACCACAATCAGGGATGAAGAAGAAACCCTGTCCAGGAGACTGAAATCCACATAACAACGGAATACATTCCCACGGGCGAGGAGACTGACACAGCTGTGCCATATGCCCAAGCTTGCTACATCTCTCACACCTAATAGTAGGGCAGCATGGAGCAAAGTGACCTGGGGTATTGCAGTTGTGGCAGAGCTCGCCAGTCCCTTTGTTGACGTGCGCCTGCGGGCCTGGATGAGCTGGTGGAGGAGCTTGGTCCCCTCCTTTCGCCGCCGGCTTGGTCACCGAGTCTGGCCAAGACTCCCTAGATCCTCCCCCGAGTGCCTTGGCCGTCGTCTCCCATCGGTCCCCAGTCGCCGCCCCCGCATATCTGGGTGGAGGTGGTGGATCTGGGTGTTGCCACACTAGATTTTGCCCGTGGGTGACCGGCGCCTGTGGCTGCCCCCCGCTAAAGTTGTCGCGCCTCGCGCCCTCTTGGCGCCCCCCGAACCTTCTGCCGCCACGGTTCGCCATGGATGAAGTAGCAGCAGGTCGACCGCTTCCCTCCGCCACCTGAGCGAACGACCTCGCGTCGCTGCCCACTTTCCCCAGCCACCAACAAAACGAATCGGAAGAAGGGGGAGGAGAAACCCTAGGTCTAGACCATAAATGCCCGAAAATGTTTTCTAGATGCGAATCGACGCTCCCGGAGGAGGAATGGGAGCGGGTAGGTGGGGGATCGACCCTAGGGGCCTTATATCGCTCGTGCTTGAGGTCCGCACCGGGTCCCTCATGGCGGTCACCCGGCCATGGCCCCAAGTTTTCTCTCCCCGCATCCACGCCGGATGTACAACCCTGAGTGGTTGCATGCATCCATGGCACCTCTCTACCCCGGGAGGCCCCATGATCAGTGGGATCCATGCATGGCGGAAGTAGCTGATCCACCCGCGCCATCTGACAAGGGAACCCCAACACGCCTCCCTCGTATACTTCCTCGCCGTCGCGCACCGAGCGCGCATCGACCGTCCGCCCGACATCGTCAAGCAGGACCAGCCGCATTGCCTCCCGCCGGAGAAGGAGCACGCCCGGCATGAACATCACCGTGTTCCGCGTGCGCAGGTCCGGTGTGAACGTGGCAGTCCATCTCGCATCGCCGGGATTGCCCGAAGCGGTCGATGTGGTCGCGTGAGCCATCGCGTCCTCACGCAGCATCCAGCAAAATGTTGAGAGGAATATCCCTCGTGATGATCCGTAGATTCTTCCGTGAGCAACTTCCGATACAGGAAAGTTAGTGAGCAGTTGAGGGATAACTTGTGGATTGACATACGGGGGTTTCCAGATATATAACCTAAACATGCCATGTGAATAAAGGAAATGTATATATGAGAGGTACTGGCAATGGCAAGCAAATGGGTCTGAAAACTCCAACACGATTGTTTCTCCCCTGCCTTAATCGTGTGAATCATATATACTCTTGTTTAAAACTGTAAGTTGTGAGGAATTTCACAAGCAAACGAAAATATGTGGTTTATTCTTTCTAAGACCAAGAAACCAAAGGTTGGTAGCAGCATATATGAAATATATATATATATATATATATATATATATATATATATATATATATATATATATGACACTGTTAGAATAAGTATAGGTATCGGACGTGGTGTTAGTGTTGCATACAGGCAAGTAACTTGTACGTCAAAGGTCCCAGCCGTATCCTACTCCGTAACAATCTCTGAGCGATCTATTGGTAATATAAATATACGGCAGGTGATCCCGGGAGATCATCACGCCTCAAACAATCGATCCTTGATTTTTTTACAGACACATGGAAGCTAAGCTATTCAACCTATAGTACCGGTCAACATAACAAAGATTGTCAGACCAATTCCTGGGTGTCAGTCAACATAGAATCCTCGTAACGGTGTACAAGAAGGTCAAGGTTTCCCAATTTAAAAATTATTAACACAGCAATTGTTCAACAGAAATGTGGTATGCATTTTCAGCATTCAGGAAATGTTACTTGCTCTGCCTCTGTCTAATGCAGGCTAACGGTTGATTTTCGTGATGTGAAATGTTGTGTTTGGGTTCATGAAATGCAACAGTAGGCTCTTATTCGCCTCTGTCTGCACGTAAGTGCGTACCTACATACATGGTGTCTGTCTGCCTCCCTGACAAGTGACAAGTAATGCAAAAAAGATAGAACAAAAATTGCTTCAGAGTGAGTTGTGCATTTTCTTTCGCAATCAAGTACTGTATAATTTACATAAGATTCCCTTTGTTGTTTTTTCCATGGAGGAAGGACGATTAGTGGTCAAGGAACAAAGTAACAGAGCAGCAGCATGATTTATTTGCAAAAACAAAGCAGAACCGTAGTAATTGTACTCCCTTCGTAAAGAAATATAAGAGCGTTTAGATCACTATTTTAATGATCTAAATGCTCTTATATTTCTTTACGGAGGGAGTACTAAGTACAGTAATACGTAGTTGATTGTACTAAAGTTTCATGAATCACCTGTTACAGTATTTCCAACTAGTCGTAGCAAACAAGATAGGCCAGTTGCATGAATCACCTGCAATTAACGGAACAAGCAGTGGAAATACTGTAATGAAATCCCTTGATTCCACAGGAAAAGAAAAAGGCAGAAGCAAATTTCAATTATAGATTTCAGCAATGATACCTTTGGGAAGGGGACGGAGACGAGGAAGAAGAAAGGGGTGACGGCGAAGAAGGTGCATAGTCAAAGAAGGTGCTGGTCTAGACCGGAGAAGATTGTTGATGAGTATGAATTGAAGATCATCCCTATGTGGATTAGGGTTTTCAATCTGTAAATGTGACCTTCAAACCATACAGTCAAGGCCTCAACGGGACCTACTCCATTTTTTTTCTTCAATTGGACCGCAGCCAGTCAGTTCACTATGTGGGCCAAGTCACTGGAATAGCCTGTTTGACACATATTTTGAATTTTCAAGTTTATTACTAAAAACAGGATTTTCAAAATATCCATATTTTTTAAAATTATTCGTGATTTTGGGAAAAAATTAAAAAAATCAGAAAATGTCCCCTTTGAAAAAGCTGTCCACGTTTTCAATTTTTATCGGGATTTCCAAAAATGTTTTCATTTAGAAAAATCACATACCAAAAAATTTGTGTTTAAAAAATAATTCATGTTTTTTATTTTTTTCGGGAGTTTCAAAAAATATTCCTGTTCGAAGAAGCAACATATTAAAAACTGTTCACTTTTTTCAAAAATCAATTTCTTTTTGAATTTTTGCGGAGTTTTAAAACATGTTTCCATTTTCCAAAATTGTTCGGGTTCTAAGAAAAGTGTTGTGATTTTGGTTATGTGGTGGCCACCTTGTTTACCGGCTAGGTGGTGCTTCGTCATGGGCACCCTTGGCCTTCTTTTTTTTACCCACCCTTGCTGTAAGATCTTGATACTTGTATTGCAAGGTCAGTGTTTACCAGTGACATCCTTCCAATAGGGAGCGTGGTCTTGTAACACTTTTTAAAGTAATATATAAGGATGTAACCTGTATGTGTGAAAAATTCAGGATGAAATCCCTTGAATTGCGAGCTTCATGAAAAAACAAACAAAATCATAGAATTTGAGCATGAATAGTACATATGCTAGAAAGCCACATATTTTTTTTGTATCTCTCATTTTAATGTATTTTGACCTGAAAATTTGCACACATGTACATTATGTATATATATATAGGTATATGTGTCTTTGTTTTTACAGAATTTTTTGAAGCTAAAAAGTTTGAATTTTGAAGTTTTCAAGTGAACCTTCATAGAGCTCGGTCTCCGTTTGGCATTTTCGAGTTGGGATGAGCGAGCTTTGTACTAGTCATTTACCTTACATAATTGAATGGAATGATTCTGTTATTTGTAGATTCTACCACGTGGTTAATTTAGTGTGCTTGTGTAATGTGGAATGAAGGTTCAATTATATATATTTATCCAGATGAAAGCAAAAGAGTGTAATACGTATTTCGCATTTCCTTGTCACACATATAATTGTTTATTTATTGTATAGAAATGAGAGAGAGCGCGTGGAGAATACTACTGGTTCGGCGGGAGTGACCCAACTGGACACGAGGGCTCCATCCGAATGATATAAATGCACAATTGGATTATGAGAGAGGGTTCATTAGCCAATTAGTAGTACCACCTCAATTCTTTACACCTAATATAATTAATTTATATACATTTTGCAAATTGCCTGAAATGTCAACAAGCCTTCTCATGATCCAAGAAACAAAGAGAAAGACTCGATAAAGAAAGGAACATGCATGGCTCAAGCAAATTAGATCAGACCCGAATGGAATTATTTACGGTCTAAAGAAGACCTAGAAGGAATTAACTCCCCAAGATTGTGTGGGGGCCACCATGAATATCAAAGGAGGATGTTGCACCATCAAAGGTATTAATCTCCATAACCAAAAGTGGGATTGTGAGACATGATGATACACATGGGAAGCAAGGAGAGACCAGGACATCTAAACCTTTATACGTGTTATGTTGGTGGGCTAATTAAACAGATTGATGGGATAATGAAACTGTGTCCATGAGACATATGGGTGCATATTCAGAGAAGAAGAATGCTCGCTCCTTTATGAAATCAAGAATAATGCACATGTATGATGGTTTTCTTGGATTGTGAGGGCATATATGGATACATATGGTGTTTAGCCCGTAGTTACCGGATCGAGGGCCTACCGTGGATAAATGAAATCCCCTTGAGCAATGATTAATTGTTTAACGTTGTCTTTTATGTTGCCGTGCAAGCTCTTATGTCCAACCCAGGGCGGTGCTCATTGTGTTGCCGTGAGTTTCATCAAGGGTTGGTCTTGGTAGACCTCTGTTCTTCATTGACACAAGATGCCGACCTCACATCATAGAATGATCATGTTTTGCGGTCAAGGACCGTGTTGCTCAATGGTCCTACACCTTCATATGCTCGTGCACCATGCCTCTTTTTCTCCACATTGACTTGATCTACCACATCGTCATGTCACACTGATGAACCAACCCAGAGGGTATGAGGGCGATGATTGTGTAAACTTGCAAGGCTGTCATCACTCCTCCATGCAGTGCTTGTGATTGTTCCTGTGGCGATGGCCGCCTTGTACGCCGGCTAGGCAGTGCTTCGTCATGGGCACCCCTGGCCCTCTTTTCTTTTCCGACCCTTGTTATAAGATCTCGATGCTTGTATTGCAAGGTCAATCTTTAACAATGACGTCCTTTTAAGAGGGAGCATGATGTTATAACACCTTGTAAATTGTTATTACTGATGTCTTGTACTTGTCATTTGGGCAATGTTGGTAGACCATGGCTACAACCTAGGTATTACGAGGTCCCGCTCTGTGTTGTAATAATGCCACTATTCAGAAGTAGACTATTTATGTAGGAATAATTTGGTAGGTAGTCTTAGAGAAGAAACTTTGTGGACTTTGTCGGTCATGCGTGTGATACACAAAGAAACAAACAAAGGGAGGGGGCTAATACTGAGATACAACCCACTTGTTTGAAGGGTATGATTGCTGGTTGTATTAGTGATGGAGTAGTGAGATATTGAGTAGTAGAGTGGGCATGTGTAGGGCATTTTATAGACCAAGCTTCATGGATGTCTTTATTTAAAAAAACAAAATTCAAACTTTTCAATTTTAATTTTTTTTTGTGAAAACAAACTCACATGTATGCAAGGATGTAATCAAGCATGTATGTGTGAAAAAAATTGAGGATGAAATACCTTGTATAGCAAGCCTCACAAAAGAAAAATCATGAACTTTTGAGGGTGAATAGTACATATACGCTAAAAAGCCACATAATAGAATGGAATGGGTTTTATTATTTGCAGATCCGACGTCCACGTGGCTAATTAAATTAAATTAAATAAAATTTAGCATGGTGATGTGATGTGGAACGAAGGTTCAATTATATTATAAGTATATATGTATCCCAAATGAAAGCAAAAGAGTGTAGCACGTACGGTTCGACCTGGCATTTTCTTGTCACGCATACGTGTACTTTATATATTTATTATTTTACTTGTTGGATGTACTGAGATGAGATGAGATGAGAGAGATGGGGGGATGAGATGGAGGGACCCAGCTGCAGCTGCTAAGATGAGAAAATCCCCTCTCTCTCTCTCTCTCAGTCCACCCAGACCAGAGAGGCAACAGTCAAGCATCCATCCACGATGTCCTCCTCCTCACCCAGAGACGGCGGCGGCGGCGAGGAGGAGGAGGAGGAGGAGGAGGAGGAAGAGGCGGCGGTGGGGATGGGCAGGCCGTTGAGGTATTCTTCCCTGATCCCTCCCTCCCTCCCTCCCCTTGGTAAAAGGTCAAGGTGTAGGTGTAGGTTGTTGACTCCGTCTTGCTTTTGCTGGTGGTGCTGCCGGTCAACACCATGAGATGAGATGAGATGAGATTATATTAGATTTGATACTAGTATGTACTCCTACAGTGTAGGTGAAGGCAATGAAGGGAGGGAGGAAGCAGCTAGGTAGCTTCCGTTGGTTGGTTGACACCAATGGAGATGGTTGGATGGATGGATTCAATGGCGAGATGTAGTCTGTCTGTCTGTATGTCTGTATGCGGTGTGTGGTGAGGTCAGACAGGGGAACAAATTGGATGGGTGCCACCAACCCCAACCCCGACACCAATCCATCAACGGCCGCGGCTGCGGGTGCTACTACTAGTCAACAATTTCACACCACTTTTCTCACTTGTTTTTCTCCCCTGGGTGGCAAGAAACAACCAGAGAAAGCAAGAAAGCAAGCAAGGATTGCTGATTTGTTCCTTCCTTCCTTCACTTGTTTAATGGATGGATGGATGGGTGGATGGATGCAAAGGGAGGACAAGACAAGGGAGAACTGGTCTTCCTTCCTTCACTTGGATTTAGACTTGAATGAATCAAGAAAGAAACAAGATTCAGCTTGGTGTCCTTTCAGCCCCATTAATCGCCTCCTCCTCCTCCCCAATCTCTATCGACATCACAACTGAAAAGTACTACCTTGCACCAATTATTTATATACTGGATGGATGGATGGATGGACATGGACTCCTCCTTTGTTAATTCTTCTCCTTCTTCTTCTTCTTCTTCTTCTTCTTCTTCTTCCCCTCCCCTGCCCTGCCCTGCCCTGCTCTGCTCTGCTGCATCCTACTCCGCGCGCGGCCTAGCTCCTTCTGCCTCCTCCAGTACCACTACCAGGTGAGCCGGTAATAACTCCAGCTTCATCCTTCATCTTCTTACCTTGCTCCTACTTTATTACTTTCCATGATTCATTTCACTGACTCATGCTCAAACTCTTCCCCCTTCTATAACCCCGCTTCTTTTTGTTTCCTACCTTCTTTCATGCCATGCTATGCTATGCTATCAAAGTATGAATACCCACGCTTGCAAAAGGATTTGGAATTTCCGATGCTACCGGCCCCCTTCCACCAAACCTCTCATCTCATATCTACTCTACTACTGCACTAGTTTATATATGCCTGCAACTGTTTACTCATCTTCATGGTCGCTGACTGCTCCTTCACTGCATGATTTTCCACACAGAAACAACGCCCCTCACACCTTTCGCACCATAAAAGCCCCAAATACTTTGCTGCTTGCATCGTCATCCTTTCTGCATCACAACAAGTGACCGTTTCTCCTTTTTTTCTTTTCAGAAAATGAACTCCGCAATCAGAATCAGATACAAGACCCTGCATTGCTGAATATTACTGCCAACAAGTTTGGGGGGATTTTCTCCTCTGCAACGCCGCCATGCTGCGCTTCCGACTCTTCTATCTCTGTTCCGTTATCTTCACATTATATTCCGCACACGTGCAGCAACTGACGACTGCACAGATCACCGCACCATGGGAAGGTAAAATCCATCCATCCATCCATCTTAACCACTATCACCATACCTCTCTCTTATTTAGTTTCGCACGTATTATTCTTATGTTTACATTTCTGTATCCTTCTTGCATCATTATGAGAGCTAGAGAATAACTAGTTGCCCTACATTTGGTTCAACTGCAGTCAATGCTTTGAGAGCTATAAGGGGCAGCTTGAGTGATCCAAATGGATTTCTCAACAACTGGAACCGTGGAGATCCATGCGTCGCAAATTGGACCCGTGTTATCTGTTACAATGTAACAGCAAACGATGATGGATACTTCCATGTGAAAGAACTGTATGTGATGTCAATGCCTCATCTCCATATCATTTATTTATTTATATTATACAACCACTCTTCTCCTTACCTTGCCTTTTGTTATGAATTGCAAACTTGGGCTTATACAGTTTCATCGACTTTATTAATACATCATTTTTGCCTCCTTCATTCTGTCTCGATGCAAAATAATCCAGATAACTGTTCCAGTACCTTCTTCCAAAATAAACCAGATAACTGTTCCAGTACCTTCTTCCAAAATAAACCGTATATAAATTATGCAAAATGTGTTCACATGGAGCAGGGAGCATTGTCCTCTGAAATGTCTAATTCCTGTGATGTCTTCTTATTATGTGATTATTACAGGCAGCTTCTACGGTTGGGTTTATCTGGGACTTTAGCTCCTGAGCTTGGCCAGCTCTCCCGCATGAAAATTATGTAAGTGCAGTCGGTTGAGCATTATTATCGTGTAGATTGCACAAGGGGGGACTGACTGCTTGTTTTGATTTCCTTTCAAGGGACTTTATGTGGAACAATATCACTGGGAGCATTCCTAAGGAGGTTGGCAACATTACTTCTTTGGAACTATTGTAAGTCCCTCATATCCTTCCTGTTGGACATGGAGGTTACCACTTTCCTGTACTCCCTCCGTTCCAAATTAGTTGACTCAGATTTGTCTAGATACGGATATATCTAGTATGTGTTAACAGGAAAGTTACTTTGCTGCTTATTATAGTTTCTTTTAGTTTTTCTGAGATGATTTGACAGTTGTTTTTGCTGCTGTAACAAGGTGTGCATTGCTTACATCTGCAGGCTCGTAAATGGAAACCAGTTGACTGGTTCTTTACCAGAGGAGATAGGCTTCCTTCCTAACCTTAATAGGATTCAGATTGATCAGAACCATATATCCGGACCCATACCTAAATCATTCGCCAACCTGAACAAGACCAAGCACTTGTAAGTAGAATATGTTTTTGCCTCTCTGTTAACTTCTGATGGTTATCCTTACCCTAATGGATTTCCAACTTCTGTGCAGTCACATGAACAATAATTCATTGAGTGGTCAAATCCCCCCTGAATTGTCCAGATTACCTTCACTTGTTCACATGTAAGTACCTGACCTCTGCACCCACCATAATATTGTTCTTCATTTATTATACTCTAATACTGACAGTGCAATTCGTTTGCAGGTTGTTGGATAACAATAACTTATCGGGCTATCTTCCTCCAGAATTAGCGCAGCTACCGAAACTGCTCATCATGTAAGAAGCCCACAATTGCGCAGTAGTCTGAATAATACTCAGTTTTTGATTACTTCGGTTGGGTGGCTTGGATAGTAATGTTGATCGTGAATTGGACTGATTTTCTTGGTGCTACATGAAGTTCCTCTGTATTTGTTATTTAGCAGCTTGAATGAACTTCAACTGTAATTTACGGTTTAACTACAATTTGGGTAGCTCAATGTCTGCTCCACCCTTCTCTTTTACTGAAATGTAGCTGCTGGCGTGTGTTCCTTGTTATTGTTTATTCAATCGCAAAACTGTGAAGTTACTTGAACTGACGTTCAGTCAGTTGTTTAGGTTACTTCTGATTTTATCCCGATCTTTACGGCGTTATTTGTTGCCAGCAGTAAACCACTGGAAGCTGATATGCTGCTGAAACAATATAACTGCTAGGCATTTGGGCATTTTCTGTCATTTATATACCACAAGTAATTCAAAACTAACTGTAAAGAAGGCCCATAGCAGCTTCCAGTTCATTTTCAGTTTTTTGTACACTTGTTTGAGATATCACATTTTTTAAGATATATTCTTTCACTGTCCATCTAATTACATCTTTTGAAAATGATCCCAGCCAGTTAGACAATAACAACTTCTCGGGAAGTTCAATTCCTTCCACTTATGGCAATATCAGCACACTACTGAAACTGTAAGTATGTTCTACATCTGTCCGTCTTGTTAGCTCTGTGCTCACATGACTAATTGATATGGTCTCTTCATCAGGAGTCTGAGGAACTGCAGCTTGGAAGGTCCTGCTCCTGATGTCAGCGGAATACCGCAACTTGGCTACTTGTATGTATATTACCTCATATGGAACAATCTTACACATGATACTTGGGGAAATTTGGTTGCTCTGATCTTTCTTTCTTGTGTTGGTGTTTCTTTCAGGGATGTTAGTTGGAATCAGTTGACGGGTCCCATACCATCCGGCCAACTAGCGAGCAACATAACTACAATGTATAAAAATAAAGCCCTCACAACCATTTTCTTTCTTAAGTGTCATTTACTGATCCTTTCTTCCAAAGGAAACTTCTATTTTCAGTCTAAGCTCACTTTTGCAACCTGTGCAGAGATTTTTCTCACAATCGCCTTAACGGTTCTATTCCCGGAAGTTTCTCTGGCCTCCCTCATCTCCAAAGATTGTAAGTCTGACACTTCGTTCTCCATGCTTTAATGCCCTTTAATGTTTGATAGGAAAGAAAGGCGGGACGCTTTTACTTCATTATATATAGGCCGGCCTCCTTATATGTAGGTATATCTGCTCATGTAGTTAATATCAGTCTAACAGATAGGTTGACTAATTGTTGTTAATTTGCACACCAAGTACCTAACGATTAACACCAATCACAGTTTTAAATGAAGAGTATCTTCTGTGGGCCCATCCTGACAGTCATAGTTTTAAATAGTATGCATGCCAGTACTGTTCATGAATCAGTCAGCTGACCTTCTTTTTGTGTATCTTGGTTCAGGTCATTGGACAATAATAACTTGGATGGTTCTGTCCCATCCGATGTCTGGCAAAACATCGATTTCAGTGGAAACAGAACCCTGATATTGTAAGGGCATCACAAGTTGAACCTTTCATGTTGACTCTCAAGATCCGTTTAATTGACATATTTCTTTGGGGCTGATGGTCTAATACTCTCCGTTGAATATTTTGCAGGGATTTCCACAACAATGCTCTCACGAATCTGTCAAATCCTCTTACGCCCCCTGCTAATGTTACCATCCTGTACGTATTTCTACTGAACAATTTCTTTGTTAATTTTGAATTAGAAAAATCTTGACCTACTTGTACCGTTAGAAAGGTTCTAAGTTGACCACCTGGAATTGGTCTGACAATCTTTGTTTAATAAAGAAACCTGATGTTGACCGGTACTATAGCTTGAATAGTATTCTTAAGTCTTAACTTCCACATGCTACTTTCTACCAAGAATAATAGAATATATGCTGCAGCTTTCTTGCTTTTATACACGGGCGTATAAGTTGACTAGCCTGTAGCCACCAACCTTGGCATCTTCATCTCAGAATACATACTGGATATTCGACCTAGCTTTTTGTTTGTTTGTTTGTGAAATCCCTCAAAACTTACAGTTTGAAAACAAGAAAGTTATTCAAACAATCGCGTTGGAGTTTTCAGACCCATTTACTTGCCATTGCCACTACCTCTCATATATATATTTCTTTTATGCACATGGCATGTTTAGGTTATCTGGAAACCCGGTATGTCAATCCGAGAACCAACTGAACATAGCTCAGTATTGTCAATCAACTCCAGAAGTTATAGCCGAAGGAGGTTCCATCGATAACAGCACACTTTGTGCGCCATGCGCGACCGACCTTCCCTTGGAAAGCGTACTCAAGGCACCAAATCCATGCTCGTGTGGCGTTCCACTCTACATTGATTACCGACTGAAGAGTCCAGGATTCTGGGATTTTGTTCCCTATGAAGCGCAGTTTCAAGAGTACCTATCATCAGGGCTCTTTCTCAACTCGTACCAGCTGGAAGTTTCAACTTTCATGTGGGAAGAAGGCCCA
This sequence comes from Hordeum marinum, assembly GCA_022496015.1. Classification (NCBI taxonomy): domain Eukaryota; kingdom Viridiplantae; phylum Streptophyta; class Magnoliopsida; order Poales; family Poaceae; genus Hordeum; species Hordeum marinum. The sequence goes on along the minus strand of CM039674.1, from coordinate 553,774,174 downwards.
AGGCTGAAGATGAGGCTGAAGCTGTTCCCAAACAACACTATTTTGTTTAACTCGGGTGAAGTGCAGAGACTGAGATACATGTTCACAGGGTGGCTCATCGCGGACTCGGATATATTTGGGCCATATGAGCTCATCGACTTTGACCCAGGGTGGTATGAGAATGGTATGCTATTTTATCTTCACTCCACTCCACATTTCGTTTTATTGCAATCTTTTGTCTGTGTATATCCAGCAGGTGTAGGAATTATTCAAGAGAGAACTCACATTTCCCCATGCTTTCTTTTCAGTACTGCCGCGTGGTACAAAGAAGAGTCTCAGTACAGGTGGCATTGTTGGTATTGTCATCGCAGCCTTTGCTGCAGCGGCAGTTCTGTCTTCACTCATTACTCTCATTATTTTGAGAAGGCGTTCAAGACAACTTTCAAAGAAACGCACTGGTAGACCCTTCATTTCCACCTTCTATGGTCTAAACTTGTTAGACGATTCATCTCTTTTCTAAAATACAGTGAAATGTTTCACTTTTCCGCTTCTATTTACTTATTTAAAACAGTTGTCATTTCTTTTGCTTCTGATTGTGTTAGTACAGAGCTGCTGCATTGTATATAGTGTTTTGACTTTTTGATATGAGTTGCTACTCAGTTGTGACAATATTCTACTGACTTTGCAGCCAAAAGGATCCCAATGAAAATTGATGGTGTCAAGGACTTCACTTTCGAAGAATTATCAAACTGCACAAATGATTTTAGTGAGTCGGCACTAATCGGTCAAGGAGGGTATGGAAAAGTATACAGGGGGGTGTTGGCTGATGGAAAAGTAGCAGCAATAAAACGTGCACAAGAAGGATCTCTTCAGGGTTCAAGGGAGTTCTTCACAGAGATAGAATTGCTGTCCAGGCTGCATCACCGAAACCTGGTCTCGCTGCTTGGGTATTGCGACGAAGAGGATGAGCAGGTTGTTATTTTCCCTGCAACCTTTTCTTATAATAAACTAATTAAAATACTACTAATTTCATCTAATGCTGAACTGTTGCTGTTTATGCCTAATGGTACTTTATATTTGGTCCATCATTCTGGTGATACAAACTCATACTTTGATCCCGTGCATGTATTGCAGATGCTGGTGTATGAGTATATGCCAAATGGCACTCTGCGTGACCATCTTTCAGGTTAGAACTTACCATGTTTAAACTGCACATCAATATTATCATGGTTTTTTGATTGCTTGCAAGTTATTTTTTCCTTACTGTACGTGTGCTAAGAGGGATTGTTCACTTACTCATGTCCTCTAACTAGCTAGTGCTTCGTTTACGTAATAACAGCTAAAGCTAAAGACGCTCTAAGTTTTCCCATGAGGTTACGGATCGCACTGGGATCATCGCGAGGGATCCTGTATCTGCACACGGAAGCGGACCCTCCGATATTCCACCGTGACATCAAGGCCAGCAACATTTTGCTGGACTCCAAGTTTGTAGCAAAGGTGGCCGATTTTGGGCTGTCGCGGCTTGCTCCGCTGCCGGACACAGAGGGGAGCACCCCTGGCCACGTGTCCACCGTCGTCAAGGGTACCCCGGTGAGTCATGGGTTCTATCACCAATGCACGTATTACCACATACATATCCTGGCATCAAACATTTTGTTAACCCATGCGTAATTTGTTTGCACTTTGCAGGGTTATCTTGACCCGGAGTACTTCCTGACGCACAAGCTGACGGACAAGAGCGACGTGTACAGCCTGGGCGTGGTGTTCCTGGAGCTGCTGACGGGGATGCAGCCCATTTCCCACGGGAAGAACCTGGTAAGAGAGGTGGTGGCGGCGAACCAGTCGGGGATGATCTTGTCGGTGGTGGACCTGCGGATGGGGGCGGTGCCGGGGGAGTGCGTGGAGCGGTTTGCTGCGCTGGGGCTGCGGTGCTGCCGGGACGAGACGGACGCGCGGCCGTCCATGGCGGAGGTGGTGAGGGAGCTGGAGACCATCTGGCAGATGACGCCTGAGATGGACGGCGTGCCCTCCGAGTCGGTGGCCATGGACCCCACCCACACGCCTGGGGCGTCGTCGTCTACAGCGACCGGGTCTCGGATGGTGTCGGGGGGCAACAGTAACACTTCACAGTACGACATGTCGTCGTTGGATGTGTCAGGCAGCAACCTGCTGAGCGGAGTGGTGCCCAGCATCAACCCTCGCTGAGAAAGATGAGGATGAATTGTTTGTTTGTTTGTGTTAATGTATATGGTTGCTGGTGTATCAATGTAGTAAGTATGTATTATGGAGCTGTGGTTGCAAGTTTTTAGGAATTTGTGAGTATATCTGTCAATTTGAGCTCTTGTGGTAGGAATTTGTGAGTATATCTGCCAATTTGTGTACAAGTTTGTGGCCTGCTAGGCCTAGGCAGGAGGGAATTTGTGAGTGTCATTTGTGCTCACTGGTAATTTGTGAGGTATTAGAAAATTAGTGATTGTTGACGTTTCAATTCCCAGCAGTTTGTAATTTGCTTGTTTCATTTCCTTGAAAACAAGCTTGCATTGTGTTTGGAAATAGGAATCTTTGTAGCTTTAATTTGTTTGCCAGTGCACGCAGCACAAGGTAAATTCGGATGCTGGCGGTTATGTTTTTTTTCCTTTTTTTTTGAGACAATCTCAGCTGTTACGTTTTTTTTTCCTTTTTTCGAGACAATCTCAGGCTGTTATGTTTTTTGTTTAGCAAGCAAAGGGCTGTGACTGCTTGCTGGTTGGGCTGCATTTACATTTACCGTGCAGGCCCATAGCAACCTCTTTCGCACGAACGAAACACAGGCCCAGTTCCGTTTTCAAAAAAAAAAAGAAACACAGGCCCACTCTCTCTCTACAGCACAAACTAGCGACTCTGTAAAACAAACTGTAGCCACAGACATATTGTAGAAGCCGTTCGGCCGTAGCCAACAAGTTTTTGTTTCCTGTTTTTTTCCACCTTTTATTTTTGTATATAGTTTTCCGTAATATAAGAACGCTTATAATATATGGTGAACATTTTTTTATAATTTGGTCAACTTTACAAATACAGTCAACATTTTTCAGAAACACATTAATTTTTTTCATAAATAAACGACGAACATTTTTTAATACGGCCCACTATTTTTTAATACTAGTTAAGCAGTTTATTACATAAATATTCAACTTTGTTGTAATATACGATGAAAATTTTTGTAAATACACGGTGAACTTTTTCATAATACGTAATGAACCTTTTCCAAAATACACATAAACAAAGCCCAACAAGGATATTTATGTAGTATTTAATACATGGAAAATATTTTTTAATATTTTGGGAACATTTTCGTACACTACGATGGATATTTATGTAGTATGCGGTGGACGTTTTGTATAATACACAAAAACAATATACAGGAAAAAATGGAAACAAAGCCCAAAAAGGAAAGGGGAACCGAAAAGCGAAAAAACAGAAGAAAAAAACAGGAGAAAACTATAACGTGGAAGAAAAAAAAACAAAGAAAGAAACAATAGCAAACAAAGTAATCACGCAGACCCCGTAGTGGGCTGGCCCAACTCGCTCAGCTGCGGGCGTTTGCTTGACAGTTTGCTGCCCGCAGGCGGCAAATAGGAATTGCCCATACTAGCTAGACGAGACAAGGGTGCCAGTTGAGATTTTTAGAAGAATAGCGGCAGGGTCTACCCCAGCACCTCGTTTTTTTCTTCTTGTTGGCAAAATCCATGTTGATGCATCCGCAATGTTTGATTGACTGTTGTTTGAAACTGAAACGCCGATGTGGCATGAAGATGATGTGGACAGTGTGCATGTGAAGAGAATTGGCAATAGCAACTTGTTAAGAATGTAAGATTACAAGTTTACTTTCGAAGGTTGAGCATCAAACATTGATGCGGATAGATTAGCTAAGTTTCGAAGGTCAGGCATCACATATGGATCGGAAAGAGGAGCAACATGGAGACTCTCTCCTAGAGAGGCCACTGCAAGACCCAATTATGGTTTGAATTTTCGTCCAAGTGTATAATAACTTGGCGATGATCTTTTCTTTCGAGGAATAGTGTGTGCCACTTTGACGCACCCAGCACACACGGGATCACCACCGCACATGTAAATTCACGCGGTGGCTACCGAAAACATAGGTCATGGAGCCTCACAACTGCCGTGATGACTCAATATCGACACAAATGGCGCTTTCACCGTGAAAAAAAATCGCCTTCATGCATGAGAAACATTGATTGTCTCACCCAAGGTTTAATCCTTGGCAAGTTGGGATACAATTAACCACCATACTAACCTTTCAACAACCTGTTGATCTTTGATTCTTGACTCGTTGATCATCTTGAACCCAAGGAAGGGAGGATTTAAGCAATACCACAATTTTCGATCAAAAGAGAGGAGTAAATCGTTGTCGTCACAATTTCACAAGCAATATAACTAACTATATAAGTAGAGTAGGAGTAGTTTTTATTACCACATATGTAGAGTATATATACTGTATATGACACACCATGTGCATGTGTTGGAAAATGATTCAAGATAGCAAAACCGGCCGGTGGAATTAATGAATTGTGTTGTGTTGCCAAAAAAGAAGATAGAATAAATGGAATAATAAAAGTATCACAGACTGTATATATGTATAGTGTTATTGAAGGACCTAGCGAGCTCTAGAGAGGGAAGGCGTGCGGGTTGGCGCCGCCATTGCCCCCGCGGGAGAAGGATGCAGGCGGCGGCGCGACGACGACGACGTTGCTCTTGTTCCTGTGGCCGTTGCCGTTGCCGTTGCCGGCGCCGCTGTTGATGCTCATCATGGTCATGCTCATGGACGCCGAGTATCCCCCGCCACCACCCGCGGCCGTGCTGTAGGAGGCAGAGATGGAGGTGGTGGAGGAAGACGATGGCCTTCGGCGCGGCGCGGGGCCCTTCTCGGCCCAGAGCAGCTCCTGTGCCCTCACGGATGAAGAAGATCCCCATGCGTGTAGCGCGCAGCAGCAGAGGCAGAGGAGCCCCGCGGCGGCGGTGGCGCCCCGGCCGGCGCGGTGGATGTAGCGGTGGCTGTACTTGCGGCCGAGGCAATCGAGGCACTTGCGTCCCTCGGTCATGTCGCCCATGCCGGCGCCCACGCAGCGGCGGCAGTAGGCGCGGCCGCAGACGAGGCAGCGGTGGCGGAAGACGTGCACGTACCGGCTGCACGTGGCGCAGAGGTTGGAGTGCGGGATGCCCGCCCGGCGCATCTGCCGGCCGCTTCTGCTGGCGTGGGCGGGCGGAGGGCGCAGGTGCTGCTGCTGTCCACCTGTGCGTGAGCGGCCGGCCGGAGGAGGAGGCGGGGAAGGGGAGAGCTGGAAGCCCGGTGGTGGTTCCTGGTGGTGGGCGGCGGCGTCGTCGTCCTCGGAGGAAGAGGCGGATGATTGGACCTTGTAGGTGAAGATGTTGGTGGAAGTCCTGGAGAGGAGCGCCTTGTTGTTGCTGCGGTCGGGATCGTCCTCATCCGGCTGCTCCAGCTCGTGGATGGGCGCCAAGGGTGTTACGGAGGCTGTGGGTGGTGGCGGGCGAGGTGGAGGAGGGGCGACGACGAAGTCTCGGAAGGTGAGGTCGACGGAGCCGTCGGGGACGCCCTGGTATAGGTCCTCCAGCTCCTGCTGCGCCATGCGCACCGCCTTCTTCTTGTTCTTCTCCGCCATGCTTGCTTCCTTCCTTGCTGTGAATTGCTCGGTCGGTCGGTGTGATAGGTAGGTGTTGTAGAGGTATATATATTCGTCTGGTCCATGGCTGGGGCTGGAGATACGACGCCGGCCGGTTGATGCATACGTGCGTGCGTACCTGGAGAGCTGTGTTAATTTGTGTCCGGCCGGCCGTGCCAATTCCGAGGTGAGGCCATGGCCGGCCATTGATTGGAAACTCACTCATCGCCAGACAGACGGACAGACACATTGGATTTGGAGACGCGATTTCTTCCATGGATTGGTTTGGTTTGGTTTGGTTTGGTTTGCTTGTTCCGTCGATGAATCCCATGCATGCACGTCCGTCAGGCCGGCACAACGCGTATACTACATACTTCCCGCGTCCTCTTTGTCTTTCCCACCACCGTTACAAAACATATCACTCTCTAAGTAATTTCTATAGAAAACAAAACATCTCCATCCAATATTATATATACTACTATTTTTTGTTATTACATGCATGCATGTGAAACAAAAACATAGATAGATAGATGGAAGGATGAATTCCTTCCTTTAACAAGTGGAGTATACAACATGCATGTCATCAAGGATGCAGTAGAAATGTATTTTTCAAAACCGGCATTTTTTTATAGAAAATTCGAAACTTAGCAGTGTTAACTAGTTTTTTGCAAAACTAGCACCCCCATCGGTCGTTCGTTAGTCGAAGAGGGCCTTTTCGGCCGGCCGAACACCGAAGAGGCCTCTTCAGCTAGGCATAGGCCGAAGAGTGCGTGAGTTGGGCCGAAGACGGGCCTTTTCGGCCAACCAGAGGCCGAAAGCCTTTTCGGCTAACCAGCGGCTGAAGACGGGCCTTTTCGGCCAATCAACGACCGAAGAAGTCGTGGATAACGCACGACCCGGTTTCTTCTTCCTCTGGCTGTTCTTACGAGCTCTCTCTCTCTCTCCTCGCTGATCTCTCCGTTTTTCCACCCATTTTCGAATTCAACCCAAAGAAACGGTAGATCGTAGCCATCTCCACTGGCCTACGATCATTTTTTTCCTATGGGGTAGCTATTTGTGGGTACAAGTGAGTTGAAGTCAATGATGGGGTGAGGAGGAAGAGGAGGCGGTTTGGCTGGTGAGGAGGAGGTGCAGCTTCTTGCCAAACTAAGTAAGGCTACCGCAGGGCTAGGAGGAAATCAAACCATCCATCCATCGATATGGGCTGCAGTTTTTCTAGCAAGTGATATGATATCCTATATGCAGTAGCAGCTCGCTATAGTTTTTTCCCTAAAAAAAAGAAGCTCGCTCTAGTTTTACATACAAATTTTTAACAAACGTCCATCATTCATACAGTGAAACAAGTGGCATACCCGTCATCTGTTATCAATTTGTTCAAATTCGATGAGTATGACCTATGATCAAGTGTACTCACTTGGCATGAACACATTAATGCATTATGTAAAAGTGGTAACACCGTTTGTGTTTAAACGATGAGTATGACCTATGATCAAGTGTTCTCACTTGGCTCCTAAGTCAATATACTCATATATAGATGATTTTGTCATCGACCATTACTTGGTAAATAATAGAGTATTTGTGCATGTTTGACATATTTCATTTGACATTCTATTGTGTGAGCATGTTGGTATGCATATTTTCTCATTCGAGGACATCCAATTATAGTTTATTTAATTATGATTTCATGGCCAATTGGATGTACAAGATTTCCTAAGTACCCCCTCTGACTATCTATTCTATCTTGTCTAAAATTCTTTCATTCTTCATCACAAAATTTGACCAAACTAATTTTGGGACCCTCTGGATAAGGAGCACTCGGAGCCACGATCTGTCTATGGCTGACTTTCAAAACCTTCTAAGTGTGTTTCGGTCAGACCAACCCATACACATTTGGTTTCACCGAAAGCACTTGGATTGATCTGGTTTTCCACCTCGATACTACCGATTGAAACTTTTCGGCGTCAGCGAGTTGCACTGTCTCTCGCAGTTATAAACTTCGGAGTTGCACTGTCTCTCACCATCGATCTATTTCTCTCAGGTGTCACCAACAGCTGATGGGTATATATATCGTGTGGACAGAACTTTGCAAAATTCTTCAGACGACCCTGCTCCCGCACCCCATTGCTACCGTCGCCAAGGTCCACGAATCGTCCCCGTCGTCTCCAGCGCGTCCTCGCTGCTAGATTCTGTCGCCGTCAATGAGAATCACCCCTGCCGTTGCCGCCATAGAGAAGTTCCGCCAAGTTTTGGTAAAACCTCGATCTCTTTGGTGTCCCACTTTTCGATTCATTGTGCAGAAGATTGTGCCTCGCATCTTGCCACAATATGCTACTTCTCACCCTCACAAAAATCTCGATAAGATACACAACAAGCTCAAGACACCAAACGTTGGGGCCAAACAACCCTCCCTGGCGACACACGTCGAGCAGCCTCCCGGCGAGGCAAACACTGGACATTGGTCGAGGAAGGAGACACCACATTTTTTCCGACGACGAACGCTTGTATCTTGGCTTTATTTCTCACGATGACTCGAATGCATACATGAAGGTACACACTCTCACACCCAGCACAATTCAGAGAAACTCTCGCGTTGACCGAGTGCACATCTATATCTTCCTCGTGAACACACACACGCACCCACTACATCTCTCCTCAAGCACGTCCCACTAAACGGCATCACAAATGTTTAAATAGCAGTACTAGCAGTACGCAACCAACGGTCATGCTGAGCCTTCTTGTTGCTTACCTGGCTAGGGTTCTTCCTAATTGAACGCATAGGAATTTTATTAGGGAATTTCCTAATTGACGCTCGCTGCGTCAAATTGTCGACGGAACGCGCATCGGAGGAACTAGCGAGTGAGCAACCTAGTGGGCTGGCCCATTAGTAAGCCTTAGCGAAAGATTTTCTGCACTGTTTTCTACTGTATCAGTTTTGGGAACCTTGTAGAATGTTCCTGAACCATTTTTCTCCTTCTGTTTTGGTTTCCTTTTACTGGTTTTACTGGTTTTCCTGGTTTATTTTTTTCATTTCCTTTATATTTTTTTATTTTTCACTATTTTTTCTCATTTTTTTATGTTACATTATTTTCTTTTTCATAAATCTGTCAATTTTCAGAATTTCAATATCGGATCAAAATTTCAGAACAAAATCATGTTTTGAAATGAAATCATCTAAAAAACATTCATATAAAAGATTAGATATTGACAATTTGTTCACGTTCCAAATCTTGTTTTATATAGTTTTACAAAAAACATGTTTTAAGAATTGTTTGTGATTTTAAAAAATGTTCATGATTTGAAAAAATATTTGTGTTATTTCAAAATTTGTTCCCGAGTTCATTTATTTTTCTGAATTTCAGAACTTGTTCCCGTTTTGTAAAAAAATGTTTACTTTTCAAAATTTGGTCAGAGTCTCAGAAACTGTTCCTATTTTAAGAAAAATTTAAAAAACGTTCAGGCTTATCAATTTTTTTTCACAGATTGAGAAATGTTCATGTTTTTTAGAAAAGTTTGATATTACAAAAAAATGTTCAAATTTTCATCAATTTTTCTTATTTTTGAACATCTGTTTACAAATTTTAAAATGTCGTGTTTAAAAAAATATATTTCTAAAAACAATCGTGTTGAATTTATAGAAATAATTTAAAATTTGTCACGGCTTAGTCCATATACAATGCAAGGCCATATACAATTACGTTTGACGCCCGCGTAAGGCCTTGTATAATGCAAGGTGTTTAGAGAAGGTGCTTAGAAAAATAAACCCATTTTCTGAAGCATCGGTGCCTATTTGTTTGGGATAGACGCTTAGTTAAGCATCCCTCATATAGAAATAAGCATTGATGCTTAAAAAAAGCTTGGTTTATTTTATTAAGTATTTCCCCTAAGCAAGGTAGAGGCACTACACGTGTTAAAAAGAGGAATGTCCACTCTACCGAGTTTTTAATCTGTCGAGTCTGTCAGATTTTCATGCAATTTTGTAGCACTTGCACTAGCACCCACCACCGCTCAAACAGACTCTTGCGAAACAAAGAAATGAGGCGCTCGGTGCCAGTAGCTGTGTCGATGCCATCCAAAATCCTGGGATCGCCCAGGAATTAGACAAAATGGCCAGGATTGGGACCCTTGCGCCCGGCCTAAGAGGTTGCATTGTAGATGCCCTTATGTTCTTATAATCCATGTTGCTCATGTCTACACGGATCGTTGTCTAGTACAGTGATTAGCTACTATTGTCTATCCGGAGGTCCGTAGTTTTATTAATCACGTCGACAATTTTATTTTCCTGTTTTTTTAACTTTCTGCATGTTTTTTTAGTTTTTTCGCTGCTTACGCGCTGACGTGCTGGCCCAGTCGGGAGAACCCCTGTGTGGCGTGCGTCTGTTGGACGCAGTAAGCGTCAGGACCTCCTATATGCCGCTTACTGCAGCAAGAAGACGCGGATCGTCTGGGCCGGCCCATTCGCTGTGGCCCCACCTTGGTGGAAATGAAAAATCACAAAAGAAGAGCGTCGTAGCGACTGGAATCGAACCCGTGACTTGCTAGATGCGAGTGATGCACTACCAATGCGAATAATTAGTTATTGTGAACGATTAGTGGCGTGAACCTTAGCGACGGCAGAAAATAAAACAAAGTTCACGAAATTCCTTATAACTCGTGGGAGAGGGATCAGACATAAGTCCTCCCGCCAGGGAAGCACGTCCATATCCACTGTAGTACCTAAGATTTAGTATGCAAAATAGCAGCCCAATATATTTGACCTATACTATGTTGCAGATTTATTTATCTTTTAAATTTCCAACGTGATTTAAAAAAAGAACTACTTTTTGAAATGCAAACATTACTTGGGAAACACCAAAAATAGATGAAAAATAATTGAAATATAAATTGAATACGAGAATAATGTTAAAATTATTGACTACTATTTGTAAATGCAAAGAATTTTTTAGAAACACAATAACAAAATTGAACATTTTTAACATTGCAAAACCTTTTTACAAAACACGAGCATATTTTGAATTTGCAAACAAAATTTGAAAACAGTAACATCTTTTATATGTTAATTTTTGAGGAAAACAAAAACATTTTCTGAAATTCCCAAACACTTTTGAATCCGAAAACATGTGAACATTTTTGAATTTGTGAAAAACTTTTAAAAATTAACCTTTTGCAATTTGGATACAAATTTCGGAAACAGGAACATTTTCTGACTTTGTGAACAATTTTTGAAAATGAGAACATTTTCTGAAATTGCCAAACAATTTTGAAATTGTGAAGAAAATTTAAAATGCAAACATTTTTTGAATTTGTGAACAAATTTTTAAACACAATCATTTATTGAATTTGTGGAATTTTTTTGAAAGTAAAACTATTTTTGAAACCAAATATTTGTTTTATGAAAAAAACATAAAAAGGTTAACATGCAATGAACTTCCGAACATTTTTGACATGAAGGAAACAATTTTTTAAAATCTTCTTTTTTTCTAATTTGTTGAAAAAGTTCAAAAAATAGAATATATTGTGAAAAACGAGCAAATTAAGTAAAATGTGAGCATATTTATATTTCTGAAAATTATTTGAAAAATGTGAAATAAATTTTAAAATTAAAAATAAATGAAAAAATAGAAAGCTATAAAAGGAAAAAACCAAGAAAATAAAGAAACTGAAAAGAAACAGGAAAGAACCGGGAAAGAGAAAAGGAAACAAAAATTTAAACAATTATTAATTTTCAAGATTTTAGAAAAATGGGAGATCCTGAACAAATTTGACATTGTGAACATTTTCTGCAAACATGAATATTTTTTAATAAATACATTTTATTTGAAATTGTCAATGAAAATTGAAAAGCGAATATTTGTTGATTATGTGAAAAAATTGCTGAAATTCTGAACCAAAATTTGGAAAAGGCTAATATATTTTCTAATTATCAAAGTTAATTTGAAATCACGAACATTTTGTGAATTTGTGAACAAAAAGTGAAAAAATAGAACCTTGTTTGAACGCCGGAACAATTTTTGAGACCCCGAACAAAATTTGGAAAATGCAAACATTGTTTTCTCAAATTTTTTGACTGTTTTCTAAGAAAACAAGAAGATTTTTTAAATTTGTGAATAAAATTTGAAACAAGGTTCCGGCGGTCAAGCAAGAAGATTTGTAACAAGAAGATTTGAAACAAGAAGATTTTTTAAATTTGAAACAATTGTCACAAATTTTTGACATTGTTTTATATGAAAGTCACGAACATTTTAAGAAATTATGAACAAAATTGAAAAAAACATGAACATATTTTGAACATCTGAGCAATTTTTGAAACTGGGAACAAAAGTTCGAAAAGGCAAACATTTTTTAAAATAAGCAAATGACAAAATCACAAACATTTTTTAAAAATTTAAATACGTTTTTTAATAGGTACATATTTCGAAATTCTGAACAATTATTGAAATTCGGGAAGAAAATTTGAAAACAAGAACATTTGTGTAAAAGGTTTGAAAAAATTGTGAGAAACACAAAACATTTGTGAAAACTTTCAGTATTTCTAAAAAACACAAACATATTTAAATAAAAAAAAATTAAAAGGAAAAAACAAATAAGATTGAAAGAGAAAGGAACAGAAAAAAGGAAAGAAAAGATAAAATAGCAAAAAATAGAAGAATAAAAATAAAAAGAAAAGGAGAAGAAAATTAGTCCAGGAACCTTCTAGAATTTCCAAAACCAAAAAACAGGCTAGGGACCACTTAGTAGTTTCCTAAAACCGGAATCGCTGAAACGTTTTAACTGGCCGTCCCATCCAAACGCTCATTGTCTGCCCCCCTATGTGTTGCACTGACAACTTGCCGCAACGAGTAGCAAATAGGAATTTCCGCTTATTAGGACAACTAGTTGCCAGGAAACGCAACGCATACGCGAGTAGTGGGCCGACCGAGACGTCCCAGGCTTGTTCTTTAACCAAGCCATCACCATCCTTCGTTACGTACGCGAGAGCCTGGTCCATCGAGGGACACACTATGGGGGAGATTAGCTCTTGTCTCAAAGAAAAAACCGTGGAGATTATCTCTCGTCGATCATATCGGGCGCCAGAAGCAAGAATCCATGACCTAGCTAATGAGGTCCCCTACTAGAGGTACGGTCACAGACCTGACGCCTAAGGCCAGCCAGGGGCCCCACATTGTCAGTAAAGTCCCCGAACTAGAGGTGCACTCGGATGCACAAGAAGGTTCACTCGGATCCTTTAAATCATTCGGACGTCTTTCCACCAGTTGGATCACTCGGGCTACAGAAGCTCGGGCGACACAGAAGCAACAATGCTCGAAGACCTTATTGACTTACATGAAGTACTGCGAAAACCGGCGTTACCTATAACGCTTGAGTTAAAGCGACAGTTTCCAGTAACAACCGTAGTTATTGGCAATTAATACCCTTATAATGGCGCTCAGCCGGTGGTAGCGTACTCTATATAAGCCACCTCGGGTACCAAAGCAGGGGTTCATCACCCTTTGTAATCACATACCCCCATAAGCAACACTAAGCCTCATGGCTCGAGACATAAGGTTTTTACCACTCCCGAGTGGGGCCCGAACTCGTACATCCGAGTATAACACTTGTGCTGTAGCTAGGCTCTGCCCCTCCATTCGTACTCCCTAGTACTATTGTCAGGCTTATCCCCACGAGAGTTGGTGTCCACCTTGGGGCGGCGAGTTAGCAACTCCCGACGCAGGTGGAGTTTCAATTTTTTCGGTCATCATGATGATACTAAGCAGTGAGATCCTCTTTGGTTCCCTTAGCTTCATCGCCGAAAACTCGGCGTGCCTTGGATATCGTCATGACTATTCGATTTTTTATCAATTGCCCAATAGTAATTTGTTCACCCATCGTGCGCTATATATACTCATGAGAGAAGCCACTAGTGAACCCTACGGCCCCTGGATCTACTTTTCCATCATATTGCTTTCTGGTCTACGTTTTGCAATCTTTGTTTTCATATCTACTCAACCAAAAACCCAAAACTATATTTCTGCATATTTACTCTTTTTATTTTGTGTTCTTGCAAGATCTATCTCTCCTATCTATCATTACCTAATCTATCTTATTACCGTGGAGAGCGTGACAACCTCTCTTTCGCATCGGGTTGCAAGTATTTGTTGTTTGTGTGCAGATGTTGTTTACGTGGGTGCGTGATCTTCTTCTATGGATTGATACCTTGGTGCCATAACTGAGGGAAATACTTACGGTCGTTGTGCTACATAATCCCTTCCTCTTTGGGGAAATACCGACGCAGTCTCAATCCACAGCAGTCGACCAGTCAGCCGCTCCTTTCGAAAGTTTTTTGCGTCGCCGAAACCGATGGTGGGTGCAATTTATTCGATGATTCTTCCCTTTTCTCGGGAATAACCACGTGGAAGTTCATGTTACTCTTGCTCAATCTAGACATCGGGACGCCCATCGCCTTGTGAGTGTCGATGTATATGATGTTGAGCCTGCTGCCACCATCCATGAGGACTTTGCGCAGTCGGACCCCGTTGACAGCCGGATCGACCACCAGTGCCTGCCGCCCAGGGGTCAGTATGTGTGTTGGATGATCTGACTGGTCAAAAGTGATGGGCGTCTTGGCCTAGTTGAGATACTTTGTGGCTATCAGAACTGCCATATTGACCTCCCGATTGATGATGTTCAATCGGCTTTTGCTTTCAGCGTCAGCAAAAATCATGAGAACCTTCTCAGCATTGGGGTACCCTGAGGTGTTCTCTTCCCCGACGTCGTCGTCCTCCTTGTCCCCGGAGGTTTCAGCACCCAACTCCTGCTTTAGCAGGCGACACTCCTGAGCGGTGTGTTTAACGATATTGCCTTCTTCATCCTTCTTCGCATAAATGTGGCAGGGCTGATCTGGAATATCAGATTTGGAATCGGACTTCTTCTTGGAGATCCACTATTTCTTCATTTTTCCTGGCTTGTCCTTGCACTGCCCGGACACGGCCGTTGCCTCTGTTTCTTCTAGTGCTTCGGCTTAGCGCTTTTGTTTCTTGCGAGCATTGCTTCCCGATTGAGGAGAGTCGTCTAGGAGATATGCCCTAGAGGCAGTAATAACAGTTATTTTGTATCTCCAAAGTTTGTAATGAATGTTTATGTTCCATGCTATAACTGCAATGATTCTCGAGTCTACAAATTAAACGAGGCTTGGAGGGAAACTCATGTGCACGTGTGGTATAATAAACGGTGAATTGTATTCCTAGTCTTGCCTCTAAGACTGGCTCAAGTGTTGCATGATGGTCCTGTTTTCCTGATCATGGGCATGGCTATGCCGGCAATTTTGAGGACGCGATGTTGGTAGAACACTCGTGTTGAATAGATCCGAATTGATGTTATGCTATGAGATACATTCGTCACAAGTTAATGGTTAATAACACAAAGATGGTTAACGTTTGCATAATTCCTTAGACCATGAGAGTATCGAGTTTCTTCATGCTTGCTTCATGAACTTTGGGGTTTGTTAAACGTCATCCGTAAATGGGTGGCTATTACGGCGGCTTACAGGTTCATGGAAAAGTATGTCAAGTAACTTGATAGCTCAAGATTGGGATTTGCTCCTTCGACGATGGAGAGATATCTCTGGGACTTCTCGGTGTTACGGTATCCATCATCGTCTGGCCAGACACTTTGTGATTTGATCACGGGGATGCTGGAACACGGGAATGAGAAAAGAGAACAATACCGACAACGAGGTAACTGGCATAGTGGACAAGTTGTTGATCCACGAGGATGCCTACATGTCTCACCTCGGGTAATTGTAAACATATCGCGAAGCAACAGGAATAGCTCACGGCAACTAGAGGTTCACTCGAATATTCATTTGTGTGAGTACAGGGGTCAATATGGGTGTCCACGGCTCCGATGTTGATCATTGATCGGAAGGGGTTCCGGGTCATGTCTATGCTTCACCGAACCTATAGGGTCACATGCTTAAGGGTCATCTATCTGTTAAATACTAGACAGGGAGTCTGAGAGAAAATCACCGAAAAGTTTCGGACACCGGAAAAGTTTCGGACAGCGGAAAATTTCTGCAGACAGGTCACCGGAACAGTTTCGATGAAACTGAAAAGTTGTTTCAAGGGATACCAAAAAGTCAAATTGGTTTCGGCACATGCCTGATATGTTGGGGAACGTCGCATGGGAAACAAAAATTTTCCTACGCACACGGAAGCCTATCCATGGTGATGAGCATCTACGTGAGGGAGAGTGGATCTACGTACCCTTGTAGATCGCTAAGTGGGAAGCGTTAAGAAACGCGGTTGGTGTAGTCGAACATCTTCGCGATCCAAATCGCCGAGCGTCCCGCGATCTCATCACGATCCGTCGCGCGATCCAATCACGATCCGTCCCACGATCTCATCACGATCCATATCACGATCTTAATCACGATCTGTCCCGCGAACTCATCATGATCCGTTCCGCGATCTCATCACGAACCGTCTCGCGATCTCGATCACGGTCCTTCCGATCTAGCGCCGAACGGACGACACCTTCGCGTTCAGCACACGTGCAGCTTGATGACGATCTCCACCGTCTTGATCCAGCAAGAGGAGGTGGAGAGGAGAGAGAGTTCACCGGCAGCGTGACGGCGCTCCGGTGATGGTGGTGGAGTGATTCTGGCAGGGCTTCGCCTAAGCGCTGTGGAAAACCGATCTAGAGGAGAAACTGTGCATCGGTGAAACGGGTAGCATGTGGCCCGAAATTCTGTCCAAAAACCACCCAATCCACTAGTATATATAGGAGGAGAGGAGAGGAGAGGCACCCAAGGCCTTTGGGTCGGCCTAAATAGGAGGTGGGAGCAATCCTACTTCACCTCCAATCCTAGTTGGAGTAGGATTGCCTCCTATTGGCTGATTTTCCACTTTTTGCTTTAGGACTTTCTCTCCTGCGCCATGGGCCTTTGTGACTATTTTCCCAGCCCACTAAGGGCTGGTTATTATTCTCCCACAGCCCATGGACCTCTTGGGGTCGAAATACCCCTCCCGGAGGTCCCCCGGTACACTACCGGCACTCCCGGTACACTACCGATACTCCCGGTACACTACCGATGAGCCCGAAACTTTTCCGGCGACCAAACTGGGACATCCTATATATGAATCTTTATCTCCGGACCATTCCGGAGCTCCTTGTGATGTACGGGATCTCATCCGGGAATCCGAACAACCTTCGGTCACCACCATACATAACTCTACACTACTGAAACGTCACCGAACCTTAAGTGTGCAGACCCTGTGGGTTCGAGAACTATGTAGACATGACCGAGACACCTCTACGGTCAATAACCAATGGCGGGACCTGGACGTCCACATTGGTTCCTACATATTCTACGAAGATCTTTATCGGTCGAACCTCTATGTCAAGGATTCAGTTAATCCCGTATAACGTTCCCTTTGTTCTTCGGTATGTTACTTGCCCGAGATTCGATCGTCGGTATCTCCATACCTAGTTCAACCTCGTTACTGGCAAGTCTCTTTACTCATTCCGTAATACAAGATCCCACAACTAACAATTAGTCACATTGCTTTTAAGGCTTATTGTGATGTTGCATTACCGAGTGGGCCCCGAGATACCTCTCCGTCACACGGAGTAACAAATCCCAGTCTCGATCCATGCCAACTCAACAGACACCATCGGAGATACCTATAGAGCACCTTTATAGTCACCCAGTTACGTTGCGACGTTTGATACACACAAGGCACTCCTCCGATATCCGTGAGTTACATGATCTCATGGTCATAGGAACATATACTTGACATGCAGAAAACAGTAGCAATAAACTGACACGATCATATGCTATGTTTGTAGTTTGGGTCTTATCCATCACATCATTCTCCTAATGATGTGTTCCCGTTATCAAATGACATCTCATGTCCATGGCTAGGAAACCTTAACCATCCTTTGATCAACAAGCTAGTCCATTAGAGGCATACTAGGGACATGGTTTTGTCTATGTATCCACACATGCATTTAAGTCTCCGATCAATACAATTATAGCATGGATAATAAACGATTATCATGAACAAGGAAATATGATAATAACTAATTTATTATTGCCTCTAGGGCATATTTCCAACAGTCTCCCACTTGCACTAGAGTCAATAATCTAGTTCACATCACCATGTGATTCGCATTGTTATGAATCTAACACCCAATGAGTTCTGGGGCTCGATCATGCTTTGCATGTGAGAGAGGTCTTATAGTCAACGGGTCTGCGATATTCAGATCCGTGTGTACTTTGCAAATCTCTATGTCAAACCGTAAACACTGCTACCACACTCCACTTGGTACTATTTCCAAATGGCTGCTCCACTATACGTATCCAGATTGCTACTACGAGTCATCCAGATTAGTGTTAAAGCTTGTATCGACGTAACTCCTTATGACAAACTCTTTATCACCTCCATAATCGAGAAACATCTCCTCAGTCTCTTAGTTACTGAGGATAATCTTGACCGCTGTCCAGTGATCCACTCCTGGTTCACTCTTGTACCCCCTAACGGTCGGACTCATGGCAAGGCACACACAGGTGCGGTACACAGCATGGCATAATATAGAGCCTATGGCTAAGGCATAGGGGACGACGTTCGTCCTTTCTCTTTGTTCTGCCGTTGTCGAGCTTTGAGTCTCACTCAACTTTCATACCTTACAAATCAGGCGAGAACTCTTTCTCTGACTGATCCATTTTGAACTCTTTCAAAATCTTGTCAAGGTATGCACTCATTGAAAGTCTCATCGAGCATCTTGATCTATCTCCATAGATTTTGATGCTCAACAATTAGGTAGCTTCATCCAGGTCGTCCTTTGAAAATCACTTTCCAAATGACCGTTTTATGCTTTCCAGAAACTCTACATTATTTCTGATCAACAATATGTCATCCCCATATACTTATCAGAAATTCTATAGTGCTCCCACTCACTTTATTGCAAATACAAGTTTCTCGTAAACTTTGTATAAACATCAAAACTTTGATCACCTCATCAAAGCGTATATTCCAACTCCAAGATGCTTGCTTCAGTCCATGGAAGGATCACCGAAGCTTGCAGAACTTTTAGCATCCTTAGGCCTGACAAAACCTTCTGGTTGTATCACATACAACCTTTCCTTAAGTAAACCGTTAAGGAAACGATGTTTTGACATCCATCTGCTAGATTTCATAATTGAAAACACAGCAACTGCTAACATAATTCCAACAGACTTTAGCACCACTACGAGTGAGAAAGTCTCATCGTAGTCAACTCCTTGAACTTGTCACAAACATCTTTGCAACAAGTCGAGCTTTACAAATAGTGACATTCACCATCAGTGTCTGTCTTCATTTTAAAGATCCATTTGTACTCAACGACCTGCCGTCCAACGAGCAAGTCTACCAAAGTCTACACTTGGTTTTCATACATGGATCCTATCTCGGATTTCATGGCCTCCAACCATTTGTCGGAATCCGGGCCCATCATCGCTTCTCCATAGCTCGTAGGTTCATCGTTGTCCAACAACATGACCTCCAAGACAGAGTTGTCATACCGCTCAGGAGTAGTACACATCCTTGTCAACCTACGAAGTTCGATAGTAACTTGATCCTGAAGCTTCATGATCATCATCATTAACTTCCTCTTCAACTAACGTAGGCTTCACAGAAACATCTTTCTGCGCTGCGCTACTCTCTGGTTGAACAAAGGTTTAACAACCTCATCAAGTTCTATCTTCCTCCCACTCAATTCTTTCGAGAGAAACTTTTTCTCGAGAAAGGACCCAGTTCTAGCAACAAACACTTTGCACTCGGATCTGAGATAGAAGGCATGCCCATCTGTTCTTAGGGTATTCTATGAAGATACATTTGTCCTCTTTGGGTTCTAGCTTATTATGTGAAAACATTTTCCACACGAGCATCGCAGCCCCAAACATTAAGAAATGATAGCTTAGGTTTCTGTCAAACCATAATTCACACGGTGTCATCTCAACGGATTTAGATGGTGCCCTATTTAAAGTGAATGTAGTTGTCTCTAATGCATAACCCCAAAATTATAGTAGTAAAACGATAAGAGACATCATAGCACGCACCATATCCAATAGAGCATAACTATGATGTTCGGACACACCATCACACTATGGTGTTCCAGGTGGCGTTTAGTTGTGAAACAACTTTCACATTGTCTTAAGTTGTATGCCAAACTCGTGACTCAGATATTCACCTCCACGATCATATCGCAGTCATTTTTATCTTCTTGTCACGATGATCTTTAAACTTCACTCTGAATTTGCTTGAACCTTTCAAACGATTCAGACTTGTGTTTCATTAAGTAAATATACACTATATCTAATCAAATCATCAGTGAAGGTAAGAAAATAACGATATCCACTGCACGCTACAAGACTCACTAGATTGCATACATCAACATGTATCATTTCCAATGAATCACTTGCCCGCTCCATCCAACGGGGTCCTTTAGTCATCTTGCCCAAGAGGCATGGTTCGCATGTCTCAACCGATTCGAAATCGAATGAGTCCAAATATCCATCACCATGGAGTTTCTTCATGCGCTTTATACCAATATGACATTTTGCGGCAGTGCCACAAGTATGTGGTACTATCATTATTTAACTTTGTATCTTTTGACATCAATGTTATGAACATGTGTATTACTACGATCAAGATTTCAACAAACCATTCTCACTGGGTGCATGACCATTGAAGGTATTATTCATGTAACTAGAATAACTATTATTCTCTGACTTAAATGAATAACCGTATTGCAACAAACATGATCTAATCATGTTCATTCTCAATGCAAAGCACCAAATAACATTTATTTAGGTTCGTCACTAATCCTGAAGGTAGAGAGAGCGTGCGATGTTGATCACATCAACCTTGGAAACATTTCCAACACACATCGTCACCTCACCCTTAGCTAGTTCTCCGTTTATTCCGTAGCTTTTATTTCGAGTTACTAACATTTAGCAACCGAACCGGTATCCAATACCCAGGTGCTACTAGGAGTACTAGCAAGGTACACATCAATAACTCGTATATCAAATATACCTCTGTCGATATTGCCAGCCTTCTTATCTACCAAGTATCTAGGGTTGTTCCGCTTCAGCGACCTCTCACCTCATAATAGAAGCACTTAGTCTCGGGTTTGAGTTCAACTTTGGGTTGCTTCACTGGAGCAGCAACTGACTTGCTATCCATGAAGTTTCCCTCCTTGCTCTTGCCCTTTTCGAAACTAGTGGTTTGATTAACCATCAACACTTGACGCTCCTTCTTGATTTCTACCTTCGCGGTGTCAAACATCGCGAACAGCTCAGGGATCAATACTTCTATCCCTGGTGTATTATAGTTCATCACTAAGTTCTCGTAGCTTTAGTGACAGTGACTTGGAGAACTATATCAATCACTATCTTATCTGGAAGATCAACTCCCACTTGATTCAAGCGATTGTAGTACCCAGACAATCTGAGTACATGCTCAACGATTGAGCTATTCTCCTTCATCTTACAGGCAAAGAATCTTGTTGGAGATCTCATATCTCGCAACAAAGGCACGAGCCTGAGATCACAATCTCTGCTCCTAGAACATCTCATATGTTCCGTGACGTTCAAAACGTTTTGGAGCCTCAATTCTAAGCCGTAATGCATGACACACTAAACTATCAAGTAGTCATCGAAACGTGCCTGTTAGATGTTCACAACATCTATAGACGATGCTAGAGGGGGTGGCGCACCGAGCGGTGCATTAAGGACATAAGCCTTCTGTGCAGCAATGAGGACAATCCTCAGATCATGGACCCAGTCCGCAATATTGCTACCAACATCTTTCAACTCTATTTCTCTAGGAACATATAAAAATTTAAGGGAGCTACAATGCGAGCTAGTAATCTACAACATAATTTGCAAAGACACTTTGACTATGTTCATGATAATGACTTCAATTAATCATATTACTTAAGAACTCCCACTCAAATTGACATCCCTCCGATCATTCGAGTGATACATGATCCAAATTCACCAACTCAAGTCCGATCATCACGTGAGTTGAGGTGGCTGCAATGGTGAACATCATTATGTTGATCATATCTACTATATGACTCATGTTCGACCTTTCGGTCTCTCGTGTTCCGAGGCCATGTCTATACATGCTAGGCTCGTCAAGTTTAACCCGAGTGTTCTGCGCGTGCAAATCTGGCGTGCACCCGTTGTATGTGAACGTAGAGTCTATCACACCCGATCATCACGTGGTGTCTCAACACGACGAACTTTCGCAACGGTGCACACTCGGGGAGAACACAGTTCATCTTGAAATTCAAGTGAGGGATCACCTTATAATGCTACCGCCGTACTAAGCAAAACAAGGTGCATAAAAGGATTAACATCTCATGCAATTCATAAGTGACATGATATGGCCATGAACTTGTGTTTAAGATCTCCATCTTCGAAACACCGGCATGATCTCCATCATCACCGGCACAACACCATGATCTCCATCATCTTGATCTCCATCAATGTGTTGCCATTGGGGTTGTGGCGCCAGCCCTGCTTCTACTTCTATTGCTACCGCTTAGCGATAAAGTAAAGCATTACATAGCGCTTAATGATTGACACGCAGGTCATACAATAATTAAAGACAACCCTATGGCTCCTACCGGTTGCCGTATTCATCGACATGCAAGTCGTGATAATCTATACATCACATGATCATCTCATACATCACATATATCACATCATGTAATTTTCCATATCATATCACAACATACCCTGCAAAAACAAGTTAGACGTCCTCTAATTGTTGTTGCATGTTTTACGTGGCTGCTACGGGTATCTAGAAAGAACAATTCTCACCTACGCATAAACCACAACGGTGATACACTAGTTTGCTTTTCAACCTTCTCAAGGACCGCCTTTGTCGAATCCGATCCAACTAAAGTGAGAGAAACTGTCACCCGCAAGCCATCTAGGCAACAAGTTGCGTCGAGGGAACCGGTCTCTCGTAAGCGTACGAGTAATGTTGGTCCGGGCCGTTTCATCTCACAATCCCGCTGAACCAAAATACGACCAAGGGAGGAAGCAATCTAAGCATCAACGCCCACAAACCTTTTGTGTTCTACTCGAGATCTCATCGAACCATCAACCTAGCTCATGATGCCACTGTTGGGGAACGTCGCATGGGAAACAAAAATTTTCCTACGCACACGGAAGCCTATCCATGGTGATGAGAATCTACGAGAGGGAGAGTGGATCTACGTACCCTTGTAGATCGCTAAGCGGGAAGCGTTAAGAAACGCGGTTGGTGTAGTCGAACATCTTCGCGATCCAAATCGCCGAGCGTCCCGCGATCTCATCACGATCCGTCCCGCGATCCAATCATGATCCGTCCCGCGATCTCATCACGATCCATATCACGATCTTGATCACGATCTATCCCGCGAACTCATCACGATCCGTTCCGCGATTTCATCACGAACCGTTTCGCGATCTCGATCACGGTCCTTCCGATCTAGCGCCGAACGGACGGCACCTCCGCGTTCAGCACACGTGCAGCTTGATGACGATCTCCACCGTCTTGATCCAGCAAGAGGAGGTGGAGAGGAGAGAGAGTTCACCGGCAGCGTGACGGCGCTCCGGTGATGGTGGTGGAGTGATTCCGGCAGGGCTTCGCCTAAGCGCTGCGGAAAACCGATCTAGAGGAGAAACTGTGCATCGGTGAAATGGGTAGCACGTGGCCCGAAATTCTGTCCAAAAACCACCCAATCCACTAGTATATATAGGAGGAGAGGAGAGGAGAGGCATCCTAGGCCTTTGGGTCGGCCGAAATAGGAGGTGGGAGCAATCCTACTTCACCTCCAATCCTAGTTGGAGTAGGATTGCCTCCTATTGGCTGATTTTCCACTTTTTGCTTTAGGACTTTCTCTCCGGCGCCATGGGCCTTTGTGGATGTTTTCCCAGCCCACTAAGGGCTGGTTATTATTCTCCCACAGCCCATGGACCTCTTGGGGTCGAAATACCCCTCCCGGAGGTCCCCCGGTACACTACCGGCACTCCCGGTACACTACCGATACTCCCGGTACACTACCGATGAGCCCGAAACTTTTCCTGCGACCAAACTGGGACATCCTATATATGAATCTTTACCTCCAGACCATTCCGGAGCTCCTCGTGATGTCCGGGATCTCATCAAGGACTCCGAACAACCTTCGGTCACCACCATACATAACTCTACACTACCGAAACGTCACCGAACCTTAAGTGTGCAGACCCTGCGGGTTCGAGAACTATGTAGACATGACCAAGACACCTCTACGGTCAATAACCAATGGCGGGACCTGGACGTCCACATTGGTTCCTACATATTCTACGAAGATCTTTATCGGTCGAACCTCTATGTCAAGGATTCAGTTAATCCCGTATAACGTTCCCTTTGTTCTTCGGTATGTTACTTGCCCGAGATTCGATCGTCGGTATATCCATACCTAGTTCAACCTCGTTACTGGCAAGTCTCTTTACTCGTTCCGTAATACAAGATCCCGCAACTAACAATTAGTCACATTGCTTTTAAGGCTTATTGTGATGTTGCATTACCGAGTGGGCCCCGAGATACCTCTCCGTCACACGGAGTAACAAATCCCAGTCTCGATCCATGCCAACTCAACAGACACCATCGGAGATACCTGTAGAGCACCTTTATAGTCACCCAGTTATGTTGCGACGTTTGATACACACAAGGCACTCCTCCGATATCCGTGAGTTACATGATCTCATGGTCATAGGAACATATACTTGACATGCAGAAAACAGTAGCAATAAACTGACACGATCATATGCTATGTTTGTAGTTTGGGTCTTATCCATCACATCATTCTCCTAATGATGTGTTCCCGTTATCAAATGACATCTCATGTCCATGGCTAGGAAACCTTAACCATCCTTTGATCAACGAGCTAGTCCATTAGAGGCATACTAGGGACATGGTTTTATCTATGTATCCACACATGCATTTAAGTCTCCGATCAATACAATTATAGCATGGATAATAAACGATTATCATGAACAAGGAAATATGATAATAACTAATTTATTATTGCCTCTAGGGCATATTGCCAACATGATAATTCTTGAAGGGTGCCAGAATCGTTCTGGAAACTTTCTGGAATTTTCCGGGATGAAAACCGGAAATGTTTCGGAGCTGCCGGAACCACTTCAGATGCTTTTCGCAGATGAAAATCACTATCCCGGAATTGTTCTGGATTGCATTAAAAATTATTTTAGTGGGGTACTAGAATTTTTCTAAGCCCACATAAATATTTTCAGTTCGAGCGGACGCTGAAAAATGTCGCTGTGAATAGTGAAAGTGCTTTTTGGACTACTTTATGGAAAGCCACCTTTTGGGGCTTTGCTCCAAAAGATCTTGGGGATGAAATGGATGGATTGGAGCCATTTTTGGGTCCCCACATGAGGGTGTGGCCGGCCACATGGTGGACTCCTTCATGGAGTCCCTCTTGTTCCTTGGTTTCACTTTTATGCCCTTGTGGAAGGACTTCATTCATGTGCATTTTGGGTTTTATTGTAAAACTACCCTACCCCTTGGTTTTCCTATAAATAGGAGGTGAGTGGGCTGCCATTTCTTCATCCTTGTGCTCTCATACACATGCTTTGCTTTGCAAGCTCTCTCTCTCCCTCCCACGAAAAGAGTCTTTCGTAGAGCCGAAAGGCTGTCTGGGTTGCGGCAGGAACTAGTTCTGGACGGCGAAGCCCTGCCGGATAGATGACACCGTATGTGTGCAACCCCGTAGAGAGGTCGTAGTTTTGATCTTTTGCCCGAGGGGATGTTCGTGTGTCCTCCCATAGGGCTGTCCGAGTCTTCGTTCGAGTTTCGAGGGTCCTCCCGAAGGGCTGTCCGCGACATCGTCCGGGGGACTGTCCGACCGC
Organism: Hordeum marinum; assembly: GCA_022496015.1. NCBI lineage: Eukaryota > Viridiplantae > Streptophyta > Magnoliopsida > Poales > Poaceae > Hordeum > Hordeum marinum. The sequence goes on along the minus strand of CM039674.1, from coordinate 553,748,584 downwards.
CTCCCGAAGGGCTGTCCGACGAGGGAGTACATCCTCGCGGTTGGGAGGTTGTAAAATCCTAGCTGCGGGGATCTGCACCAACGATCTCCACCGACTCTTCTTCCGCTGCGCTTCGAGTCGGTATGGATCAGATCAAACCTTGTATGCAGTCTCCATAGTGGTCCTGGGCGTGCTCGCTATACCGGAAATTTTTGTTTTCTGTCGCGTTCCCCAACAGTGGCATCAAGAGCTAGGCTATGAGTAGATGCATGTTATGATCTAGAATACATGAGATGTATGGGTATTGCATAGTATAATGTTGTAGTAGATGAGATCTATTGCTGAAAATTATTTGTGCGGGTAGTAGATGAAATCTGTTACCCGATGTTCCTGTTGCTTCCCATGAATTTGCGTAGTCCATATCTTGACGGAATGGTGGAATCTTACAAAGTTCTGGCAATCCGCGATCCTTTCATGCTGCTCCTGAGTATGCTGATTGACAGATCAACGAAGTGCTAACAGTTCTTTGGGTTCCACCATAGTCAAAAGAAAGATGGATGTTACGCAGACGAAAGGGTAATGCAGATATGATCTGCACGAGGGTCACGCATATGACGAAGTTTAGTATGGGGTTTGAGATTTTATCATCTCGTGTTTAATACACCCTGGAAAGTTAATATAGCAACTTGAATTATCATACTTGATGATAAACGTTGGTAGCTGCGGTTTGAGTCAAAACCTTAGAAGCCACGTAAAATAAATTTTTGTATAAACCGATTAGAGGCGTCTAACTTGGTTTTGCAGGATGGTTTGCATGTGATGTGTTATAGCAATGCTCATACTCAATTTGATTATGTATGAGATGACTATATGATGTAATTAACATGACCTGCGTGTCATGATTCGGCATGATGGCTGGAGCCATATGATTGCACTTTAATGACCTGCGTGTCAACCTTAGGTAATGCACTTATTTTATTAGCTATATAGATAGCAATATTATCTGGTGCATCGACAAGGTGGTGGCAATCTTCGCAGAGGTGAACACCGACGCGAATGCCGAAGACGAAGAAATACTTGACTTCTCCGTCAGAAGGGGCTATACCATATCATGCTATTATGAATTGCCTGAGATGTTTATCCCTCTTGATGCACCCTTCTTAATTGCACGGTAGTCGCTTTTTATTAGGGTGATCTCTCACTTAGAATATCAAGTAGTTAATGTTCTCCCAAGTGTAGCACCGTCACGGCACCTATCTCTTCGGGGTATCACATGGTTACATGGGTACGAACGATTAGAGAAGTGTGAGGCGGGTGAATTGAGACCTCGCAGCGAGATCACTTGGTTGTCTTGACGTTCAAGCATGAAAGTCATGAGCTCGGAACACACGCATCCAAAGATGAACAAGAGTCAGATAGAGATGTGATTGGCAAGTTGGTCTACCAATTGAAATTCTCGTCACTTGAGATGGTTACATCCTTGACGCTGAATTGAAAGTTGGGTCTTGCATCACTCACAATCAATTATGAGAGATATTGATTTGAGTGGGAGTGCACCTTGGAATAAAATTATTTATTCAATAGTGCCAAAAATCATTATGAACAAAGTCTAAATGAACTTGTGTTTTCCATTGTAGATCAAATGGCTCGCAACACCGCATTCAACTTAGGCCCTATGTTAGAGAAAGAGAAGTTAGCTGCGAATGGAAACAACTATGCAGACTGGGTCCGTACCCTAAGGATTGTCCTCCGGACTGCTAAGGAAGTGTATGTGCTTGAGGGACCTCTTCCCCCTAAACCGGCGGCAACAGCCACGGCAGACATACAAAATGTCTGGGCCACTAAGGATGATGATTACAACTTAGTGCAGTGCCTCATGCTATCTTGCATGAGTTCAGAGCTTCAAAAACGTTTTGAATTCCATAACTCCTTTGATATGATCAAGGATCTGGATGCTCTTTACAAGTTTAATGCACGGTCTGAACGTTTTGACATCATGAAAATGATGGCGGAGACCAAGATGGCTGAGGGCAGTTCAGTTGGCGAGCACGTAGTCAATATGATTGGCTACGCTGAAAGGCTTAAAATCCTAGAATTCCCACTTCCAGAAGAGCATGTTATGGACTTGTTGCTAGGTTCACTCCCCCCGTCTTATGGCGGTTTTATCATGAACTACAACATGAATGGGATGGAAAAAATAGCAAATGAGGTGCTTGCCATGCTGAAAACTGCTGAAGGAGGACTGCAGAAAAATCGCAAGCAAGTGTTGCTTGTGAATAAAACTGCCAGTTTCAAAAAGAAAGGCAAGCCAAAGAAGGGCAAGGGCGCCGGTAAGACCGGCTTCCAACGCAAATCTAAGGGCGGAGCCAAGAATGAAACTAAGTGCTTCTACTGCAAGGGCACAGGACACTAGAAGAGAAACTGCAAGAAGTATCTGGAAGATAAGAAGTCCGGGAAAACCGAAAAAGGTATAATTGTTATACAAGTTAATGTCATTGACGTTTTGCTTGCTAGCAAAAATTCTAAGTCTTGGGTATTTGATACCGGATCGGTTGCTCACATTTGCAACTCGATACAGGGGCTTCAGAAGGTGCGCAAGCTGGCAGAGAATGAAGTCGTGATGCGTGTCGGGATCGCCGCTGGGATCGCCGCTCAAGCCGTCGGCATTATGCCTCTACGTCTCCCTTCAGGATTTATTTTGGAACTTAGTAACTGTTGTTTTGTCCGTTATTGTGTAGAAACATTATCTCTAGATCATGTTTAGTACACGATGGGTACTCCTACAAATCCGAGAACAATGGTTGTTCACTTTATTGTAAGGATATGTTTTATGGATTTCCACCCATTGTTGGGGGCCTTTTCATACTAAATCTTGATTGTGGAAATGATGTTTTTAACGTGAATGCTAAACGCCTTAAGAAGGCTGATACCACTACCACTTACTTGTGGCACTGTCGGCTTGGCCACATCGGAAAGAAACACATGCAAAGACTCCATAAAGATGGAGTTTTACCGTCCCTTGATTTTGAATCATTTACACATGTGAAGCTTGCTTGATGGGAAAAATGACCAAGACGCCGTTCACGGGTCATCCTGAATGGGCGGGTGAATTATTGGAAATAATACATAGTGATGTATGTGGTCCAATGAACACGGCCGCACGGGGTGGGTATTTTTACTTCGTGACTTTTACTAATGATTTCAGTCGGTATGGCTATATCTACTTGATGAAGCATAAGTCGGAAACCTTTGAAAAGTTCAAAGATTTTCAGAATGAGGTAGAAAATCATCGTGACAAAAAGATTAAGTTTCTGCGGTCTGATCGCGGAGGCGAATATCTTAGTCATGAGTTTGGCCAACATCTGAGTGACCGTGGAATCGTTTCACAGCTTATGCCTCCCGGAACTCCACAGCGAAACGGAGTGTCGGAACGACGTAACCGAACCCTGTTAGACATGGTAAGGTCGATGATGTCTCTTACAGATCTACCATATCTTTTTGGGGTCACGCACTACTCACTGCCGCTTATACATTAAACAGAGCGCCGTCTAAGTCTGTTGAGATGACACCACATGAGATGTGGTGTGGGAAGATACCTAGTGTGTCGCATCTCAAGGTTTGGGGTTGTGAGGCATACGTAAAATGTTTACAGCCAACAAAACTAGAACCTAGATCAGACAAATGTTACTTTGTAGGTTATCCAAATAACACCATTGGATATTCCTTCTACCACCAGTCCGAAGGCAAAATGTTTGTCGCAAAGGTTGCACACTTTCTCGAGAAAGAATTCCTCGCTAAAGAATTGAGTGGGAGGACAGTACAACTTAATGAGATTAGTGAATCTTTGGCAACCGTTGATATCGCTAAGGAACCGGAAGTAATTCCGCAAATTATCCCTACAATCGAGCCGGAAGTTGTCGCATGTGATGCGGAAATTTCAGACAATGTTGTTACTGAACCGTGTAGATCAGGTAGGGCTATCCAGCCACCTGAGTGGTTTCATAACGAAATCTTCATTCTTGAAGACGATGAACCTGCGCACTACAAGGAAGCGATGACGGGGCCTAGCTCAAGGGAATGGCACAAGGCCATGAGATCCAAAATGGAATCCATGTACGAAAACCAAGTTTGGAACTTGGAAGAACTTCCGGATGGCATAAAACCCATTGGTTGTAAATGGATTTTCAAAAGAAAGACGGACGCGGATGGTAACATTACTATCCACAAAGCTAGACTTGTCGCGAAAGGGTTCACGCAAGTTCCAGGAGTGGACTACGATGAGACTTTCTCGCCCGTAGCTATGCTTAGGTCTGTTCGGATATTACTAGCAATTGCTGCTTATGTCGATTATGAAATTTGGCAGATGGATGTCAAAACGGCTTTCCTAAATGGAAACCTTGAACAGGATGTATACATGATACAACCATAAGGTTTTGTCGATCCTAAGAATGCTAGAAAGGTATGTAAGCTTCAGAAAGCCATTTATGGTCTAAAGCAAGCATCAAGGAGCTAGAACATTCATATTGATGAAGTGGTCAAAGAGTTTGGCTTCATCAGGAACGATGAAGAATCTTGTGTTTACAAGAAGTTTAGTGGGAGCGCAAAAGCATTTCTAATCTTGTATGTGGATGACATATTGTTGATTGGAAATGATGTGAATTTTCTTAGCGAAATAAAAGACTCATTGAAAAGGAGTTTTTCAATGAAAGACTTAGGTGAAGCGGCATATGTATTGGACATCAGGATCTATAGAGATAGATCAAGACGCCTAATAGCGCTTAGCCAAAGCACGTACATTGACAAGGTGTTGAAAAGGTTCAACATGGAGAACTCCAAGAAAGGCCATCTCCCCATGTCACCTGGCACAGTGCTTTGCAAGAATCAGAGTCCTCGGACCCTCGATGAGCGAGTACAAATGAATGATATTCCATATGCTTCGGCAGTTGGTTCTATTATGTATGCCATGCTCTGTACAAGACCGGATGTTTCCTATGCGCTAAGTGTTAGCAGCAGGTACCAAGGTGATCCAGGATTGGAACACTGGGCCGCAGTCAAGGGTATTCTTAAGTACCTCAGAAAGACCAAGGATTTACTCCTTGTGTACGGAGGTGATGAAGAGCTCATTGTAAGTTGTTACACTGATGCAGGCTTCATGACTGACCCAGATGACTTCAAATCTCAATCTGGCTATGTTTTCATATTGAACGGCGGCGCAGTTGATTGGAAAAGTTCCAAACAAAAGACTGTGGCGGATTCTACGACGGAGGTGGAATATGTTGCTGCTTCTGAAGCCTCCAAGCAAGCTGTTGGTATCAAGCAATTTCTTGAAGACCTTGGTGTGGTTCCAAGTGCTCTGGACCCGTTGGAGATCTATTGTGATAATAGTGGCGCCGTGGCTCAGGCAAGGGAGCCATGTTCGCACCATAAGACAATGCATATTCAACGCAAATATAAACTCATTCGACATCATGTCGAAGAAGGTTTAGTGAAAGTACGCAAAGTTCACACGGATCTGAATGTGTCAGACCCGATGACAAAGCCTCTACCACGAGCAAAGCATGAGCAACACCGGATAGCCATTGGTGTTAGGGAAGCCATGTAACTAGATTATGACTCTAGTGCAAGTGGGAGTCTCTAGGAGATATGCCCTAGAGGCACTAATAACAGTTATTTTGTATCTCCAAAGTTTGTAATGAAAGTTTATGTTCCATGCTATAACTGCAATGATTCTCGAGTCTACAAATTAAACAAGGCTTGGAGGGAAATTCATGTGCACGTGTGGTATAATAAACGGTGAATTGTATTCCTAGTCTTGCCTCTAAGACTGGCTCAAGTGTTGCATGATAGTCCTGTTTTACTGATCATGGGCATGGCTATGCCGGCAATTTTGAGGACGCGATGTTGGTAGAACACTCGTGTTGAATCGATCCGAATCGATGTTATGCTATGAGATACATTCGTCACAAGTTAATGGTTAATAACACAGAGATGGTTAACGTTTGCATAATTCCTTAGACCATGAGAGTATCGAGTTTCTTCATGCTTGCTTCATGAACTTTGGGGTTTGTTAAACGTCATCCATAAATGGGTGGCTATTACGGCGGCTTACAGGTTCATGGAAAAGTATGTCAAGTAACTTGATAGCTCAAGATTGAGATTTGCTCCTCCGACGATGGAGAGATATCTCTGGGCCCTCTCGCTGTTACGGTATCCATCATCGTCTGGCCAGACACTTTGTGATTTGATCACGGGGATGCCGGAACACGGGAACGAGAAAAGAGAACAATACTGGCAACGAGGTAACTGGCATAGTGGACAAGTTGTTGATCCACGAGGATGCCTACATGTCTCACCTCAGGTAATTGTAAACATATCGTGAAGCAACAGGAATAGCTCACGGCAACTAGAGGTTCACTCGAATATTCATTTGTGTGGGTATAGGGGTCAATATGGGTGTCCACGGCTCCGATGTTGATCATTGATCGGAAGGGGTTCCGGGTCATGTCTATGCTTCACCGAACCTATAGGGTCACATGCTTAAGGGTCATCTATTTGTTGAATACTTGGGAGGGAGTCTGAGCGAAACTCACCGAAAAGTTTCGGACACCGGAAAAGTTTCGGACAACGGAAAAGTTCTGCAGACAGGTCACCGGAACAATTTCGGTGAAACTGAGAAGTTGTTTCAGGGGATACCAAAAAGTCAAATTGGTTTCGGCACATGCCTGATAATTCTTGAAGGGTGCCAGAATCGTTCTGGAAACTTTCTGGAATTTTCCGGGATGAAAACCGGAAATGTTCCGGAGCTGCCGGAACCACTTCAGATGCTTTTCGCAGATGAAAATCACTATCCCATAATTGTTCCGGATCGCATTAAAAATTATTTTAGTGGGGTACTAGAATTGTTCTTAGCCCACATAATTTTCAGTTCGAGCGGACGCTGAAAAATGTCGCCGTGAATAGTGAAAGTGCTTTTTGGACTACTTTATGGAAAGCCACCTTTTGGGGCTTTGCTCCAAAAGATCTTGGGGATGACATGGATGGATTGGAGCCATTTTTGGGGCCCAACATGAGGGTGTGGCCGGCCACATGGTGGACTCCTTCATGGAGTCCCTCTTGTTCCTTGGTTTCACTTTTATGCCCTTGTGGAAGGACTTCATTCATGTGCATTTTGGGTTTTATTGTAAAACCACCCTACCCCTTGGTTTTCCTATAAATAGGAGGTGAGTGGGCTGCCATTTATTCATCCTTGTGCTCTCATACACATGCTTTGCTTTGCAATCTCTCTCTCTCCCTCCCACGAAAAGAGTCTTTCGTAGAGCCGAAAGGCTGTCTGGGTTGCGGCAGGAACTAGTTCTGGACGGCGAAGCCCTGCCGGATAGATGACACCGTATGTGTGCAACCCCGTAGAGAGGTCATAGTTTTGATCTTTTGCCCGAGGGGCTGTTCGTGTGTCCTCCCGTAGGGCTGTCCGAGTCTTCGTTCGAGTTTTGAGGGTCCTCCCGAAGGGCCGTCCGCGACATCGTCCGGGGGACTGTCCGACCGCCTCCCGAAGGGCTGTCCGACGAGGGAGTACATCCTCGTGGTTGGGAGGTTGTAAAATCCTAGCTGCGGGGATCTGCACCAATGATCTCCACCGACTCTTCTTCCGCTGCGCTTCGAGTCGGTACGGATCAAATCAAACCTTGTATGCAGTCTCCATAGTGGTCCTGGGCGTGCTCGCGATACCGGAAATTTTTGTTTTCTGTCACGTTCCCTAACAGGTCGTTGGTTCGACCCGTGTCCCTATGGAGGCGGTCTTCGTCTTCACCATTGGCATATTTGCTGGCGATTTCCATGGCTCGACTGAGGGAAGGTCCCCAGCCTGACCGAACTTCAAGATAATTTGTCGATACCGAGTGCCAGCCTTGAAGACGCAGATGGCTTGGTGCTCAGATACATTCTCCATAGTATTGTACAATGTGGTCCAATGTTGAATGTATTTCGAGAGTGTCTCATTGCTTTTCTGGACGCAATGTTGCAACTCTGTCAAACCACAAGGACAATTGTACGTGCCCTCGAATGTTTTGACAAACACCCGGACTAAGTCTTCCCAGGAGTAGATGCAGCTCGCCGGTAGCTGGTTTACTCACGCGCCTGTAGATCCCTCCAGCATGAGAGTAAGATGTTTCATCGCTATAAGATCTTCACCACCACCGATCTGGATGGCCACTCGGTAATCCTCGAGCCAAGTTTCCGGCTTGGACTCGCCATTGAACTTTCCAATTCTCGTCACCAACTTGTTGTTGCGGGAATTTCAGCCTCTCGGGTGTACGTGCTGAAGCACTCAAGACCAGAAGTTCCCCAACCGCTCATTCGATCCCTGTAGGACCTGTTCTTGTCAACCACGTGTTTGGTTATGCTCGACCTGGCGTTGAGTTGTGGAGGTCACTGACCATCATCTCCATGACCCCTACGGCGAACGAGACTTCGCTCGTGGCCCTCCACATGAGGTTTGTCACCGTAAAAGGACCGCTGGTCGTACGAGCCGCCCCTCGGATGGGGCGTCCGACTGGTGTCATCGTCGTCAGGCCAGAGCTCTCTATGTGGGCCTCTCAAAAGAGGAGGAGATCGCTGGTTTTTCCTTGGCACGGGTGAACTATGCGCAGATTGCATCGTATCCACCTAAGTGGACTTACTGTGTATGTGTTGATGTGATATTGACACCGCAGAGTTCAGTTGTAGGGCGGACTTCAGCATAGTCTAGATCTATCGAATGCCTTCCCTCACGGTCGAGTCAGACGGATGAATAGATTCAGCAATCCGAGTGTCCGAAACTAGGTTTAACATCGGAGTGCGCATCACCGGGATGTCGTACTTCCAATCTTCCGGAAACAGTCAGCGACTATTGCAGCTGGAGCTAGGCTGCTCCCTAGCCGCATGGTCGTCGAGTGACCGCTGACGCCGTTTGGTCCGCTCGAATTCAGCCAAAGTAGCTTGGTGCATAGCCTCCAAGGCTATCTCCTCCAGGGTAGTCCCGGTGATGGGCCTAAGCAAAACCTGGTCACTTCTGCGCCTGATCTCTTCCCGTTGCTCCCGAGTGAGGAGCTGGGGGATGTAGGCGTCGTTGTTGATGTTGTCGTGGCCGCCGGTTAGCCCGCGAGGGTTGCCCGCGGAGAAGCCTGGAGGCGTTCCCTTGGTCGTGTCAGCCGTCAAAATCCCCGCAGCGTTTGTGCTGTCTCGCACTTAGATGCGTCAGAAGACTCGTTGCCCAAGGAGGGGAATAGGTTGAGGAAGGACTCATCAAAATCAAGGACGACCACCTATTCAGCCATGGCCTAGAGCGCCACGGCGTGTTTGATCCATTGTTGCAGCCGCGAGAGCCCAAAGCACTTGCAACGACCCACAATGGTACGAAGAGGTGCCGAAAGATACGGCATGGACGACTGTCTGATGCGGACTCCGTATGCCACTGCATCATTGTATAGGAATCACGTCCAAGATCAGTAGACCGACTCCTGCCTACATCTACCACTATTACTCCACACATAGACCACTGTCAGCATGCATCTATTATACCACATTTGCACATGAGTTTCCCTCCAAGCCTCGTTTAATTTGTAGACTCGAGAATCATTGCAGTTATAGCATGGAACATAAACTTTCATTACAAACTTGGAGGTACAGAATAACTGTTATTACTGCCTCTAGGGCATATCTCCTATAGACTCCCACTTGCACTAGAGTCATAATACAGTTACATGGCTTCCCTAACACCAATGGCTATCCAGTGTTGCTCATGCTTTGCTCATGGTAGAGGCTTTGTCATCGGGTCTAACACATTCAGATCCATGTGAACTTTGCGTACTTTCACTAAACCTTCTTCGACATGATGTCGAATGAGTTTATATTTGCGTTGAATATGCATTGTCTTGTGGTGTGAACATGGCTCACTTGCCTGAGCCACGACGCCACTATTATCACAATAGATCTCCACTGGGTCCAGAGCACTTGGAACCACACCAAGGTCTTCAAGAAATTGCTTGATACCGACAACTTGCTTGGAGGCTTCAGAAGCAGCAACATATTCTGCCTTCGTCGTAGAATCTGCCACAATCTTTTGTTTGGAACTTTTCCAATCAACCGCGCCGCCGTTCAATATGAAAACATAACCAGATTGAGATTTGAAGTCATCTGGGCCAGTCATGAAGCCTGCATCAGTGTAACAACTTACAATGAGCTCTTCATCACCTCCGTACACAAGGAGTAAATCCTTGGTCCTTCTGAGGTACTTAAGAATACCCTTGACTGCGGCCCAGTGTTCCAATCCTGGATCACCTTGGTACCGGCTGCTAACACTTAGCACATAGGAAACATCCGGTCTTGTACATAGCATGGCATACATAATAGAACCAACTGCCGAAGCATATGGAATACCATTCATTTGTACTCGCTCATCGAGGGTCCGAGGACTGATTCTTGCAAAGCACTGTGCCAGGTGGCATGGGGAGTAGGCCTTTCTTGGAGTTCTCCATGTTGAACCTTTTCAACACCTTGTCAATGTACGTGCTTTGGCTAAGCGCTATTAGGCGTCTATAGATCCTGATGCCCAATACATATGCCGCTTCACCTAAGTCTTTCATTGAAAAACTCCTTTTCAATGAGTCTTTTATTTCGCTAAGAAAATTCACATCATTTCCAATCAACAATATGTCATCCACATACAAGATTAGAAATGCTTTTGCGCTCCCACTAAACTTCTTGCAAACACAAGATTCTTCATCGTTCCTGATGAAGCCAAACTCTTTGACCACTTCATCAAAATGAATGTTCTAGCTCCTTGATGCTTGCTTCAGACCATAAATGGCTTTCTGAAGCTGACATACTTTTCCAACATTCTTAGGATCGACAAAACCTTCTGGTTGTATCATGTAAACATCCTGTTCAAGGTTTCCAGTTAGGAAAGCCGTTTTGACATCCATCTGCCATATTTCATAATCGAAATAAGCAGCAATTGCTAGTAATATCCGAACAGACCTAAGCATAGATATGGGCGAGAAAGTCTCGTCGTAGTCCACTCCTGGAACTTGCGTGAGCCCTTTCGCGACAAGTCTAGCTTTGTGGATAGTAATGTTACCATCCGTGTCCATCTTTCTTTTGAAAATCCATTTACAACCAATGGGTTTTACGCCATCTGGAAGTTCTTCCAAGTTCCAAACTTGGTTTTCGTACATGGATTCCATTTCGAACCTCATGGCTTTGTGCCATTCCCTTTAGCTAGGCCCCACCATCGCTTCCTTGTAGTGCGTAGGTTCATCGTCTTCAAGAATGAAGATTTCATTATGAAAATACTCAGGTGGCTGGATAGCCCTACCTGATCTGCGCGGTTCAGTTACAACATTCTCTGAAGTTTCTGCATCACATGCGACCACTTCCGGCTCGGTTGTAGGGATAATTTGCGGAATTACTTCCGGTTCCTTAGCCATATCAACGATTGCGAAAGATTAACTAATCTCATTAAGTTGTACCGTCCCCCACTCACTTCTTTAGCGAGAAACTCTTTCTCAAGAAAGGCTCCATGTTTTGCAACAAACACTTTGCTCTCGGAGATGTGATAGAAAGAATACCCAACTGTCTCCTTGGGATAACCTACAAAGTAATATTTGTCTGATCTGGGATCAAGTTTGCTTGGCTGTAAACGCTTTACGTATGCCTCACAACCCCAAATTTTGAGAAACGATAGGTCGGGTTTCTTCCCGTGCCATATCTCATATGGCGTCGTCTCAACAGATTTAGATGGTGCTATGTTAAGTGTGTGAGCGGCAGTGAGTAGTGCGTGACCCCAAAAAGATATCGGTAGATCTGAAAAGGACATCATCGACCTTACCATGTCCAACAGGGTTCGGTTACGTCTTTCTGATACTCCATTTCTCTGTGGAGTTCTGGGAGGCGTAAGCTGTGAAACGATTCCACGGTCACTCAGATGTTGGCCAAACTCGTGACTAAGATATTTGCCTCCGCGATCAGACCGCAGAAACTTAATCTTTTTGTTACGATGATTTTCTACCTCATTCTGAAATTCTTTGAACTTTTCAAAAGTTTCTGACTTATGCTTCATCAAGTAGATATATCCATACCTACTTAAATTATCAGTAAAAGTTACGAAGTGGAAATACCCACCCCGTGCGACTGTGCTCATTGGACCACATACATCACTATGTATTATTTCCAATAATTCACTCGCCCGTTCAGGATGACCCGTGAACGACATCTTGGTCATTTTTCCCATCAAGCAAGCTTCACATGTGTCAAATGATTCAAAATCAAGGGACGGTAAAACTCCATCTTTATGGAGTCTTTGCATGCATTTCTTTCCGATGTGGCCAAGTCGACAGTGCCACATGAAAGTGGTGGTGGTATCAGCCTTCCTAAGGCGTTTATCATTCATGTTAAAGACATCATTTTAACATTCAAGATTCAATATGAAAAGGCCCCCAACAACAGGTGCAAATCCATAAAACATATCCTTACGATAAAGTGAACAACTATTGTTCTCAGACTTGTAGGAGTACCCATCGTGTACTAAACATGATCCAGAGATAATGTTTCTACACAACAACGGAACAAAATAACAATTACTAAGTTCCAAAATAAATCTTGAAGGGAGACGTAGAGGCATAATGCCGACGGCTTGAGCGGTGATCCCAGCGCCGTTCCCGACACGCATCACGACTTCATTCTTTGCCAGCTTGCGCACCTTCTGAAGCCCCTGTATCGAGTTGCAAATGTGAGCAACCGATCCGGTATCAAATACCCAAGACTTAGAATTTTCGCTAGCAAGCAAAACGTCAATGACATTAACTTGTATAACAATTATACCTTTTCCGGTTTTCCCGGACTTCTCATCTTCCAGATACTTCTTGCAGTTTCTCTTCCAGTGACCTGTGCCCTTGCAGTAGAAGCACTCAGTTTCATTCTTGGCTCCGCCCTTAGATTTGCGTTGGAAACCGGTCTTACCGGTGCCCTTGCCCTTATTTGGCTTGCCTTTCTTTTTGAAACTGGCAGTTTTATTCACAAGCAACACTTGCTTCCGATTTTTCTACAGTCCTCCTTCAACAGTTTTCAGCATGGCAAGCACCTCATTTGCTGTTTTGTCATCCCATTCATGTTGTAGTTCATAATAAAACCACCATAAGACGGGGGGAGTGAACCTAGCAACAAGTCCATAACATGCTCTTCTGGAAGTGGGAATTCCAGGATTTTAAGCCTTTCAGCATAGTGACTACGTGCTCGCCAACTGAACTGCCCTCAGCCATCTTGGTCTCCGCCATAATTTTCATGATGTCAAAACGTTCAGACCGTGCATTAAACTTGTAAAGAGCATCTAGATCCTTGATCATATCAAAGGATTTATGGAATTCAAAAAGTTTTTGAAGCTCTGAACTCATGCAAGACAGCATGAGGCACTGCACTAAGTTGTAATCATCATCCTTAGTGGCCGAGACATTTTGTATGTCTGCCGCGGCTGTTGCCGCCGGTTTAGGAGGAAGAGGTCCGTCAAGCACGTACACTTTCTTAGCACCCCGGACGACAATCCTCAGGGCACGTACACTTTCCATTCGCAGCTAACTTCTCTTTCTCTAACATAGGGCCTAAGTTGAACGCGGTGTTGCGAGCCATTTGATCTACAATGGAAAACACAAGTTCACTTAGACTTTGTTCATAATGATATTTGGCACTAGTGAATAAACAATATTTATTCTAAAGTGCACTCCCACTCAAATCAATATCTCTCAAAATTGATTGTAAGTGATTCAAGACCCGTGTCTTGATTGTTTGCCATTGGTGTAACACCACTGATCACAAAAATCTTAACCGGTAGGCCAACTTGCCAAACACATCTCTATGTGACTCTTGTTCATCTTTCGATGCGTGTGTTCCGAGATCATGACGGTCATGCCTGAATGTCAAGACAACCAAGTGATCTTGCTGCGTGGTCTCAACTCACCCGCCTCACACTTCTCTAATCGTTCGTACCCGTGTGACACGGCGCACCCCGAAAAGATAGGTGCCGTGACGGTGCTACACTTGGGAGAACACTAACTACTTGATATTTTTGTGAGAGATCACCCTAATAAAAAGCGACTACCGTGCAATCAAGAAGGGCGCAACATAAGGGATAAACATCTCAGGCAATTCATAATTAGCATGATATGGTATAGCCCCTTCTAACGGAGAAGTCAAGTATTTCTTCGTCTTCGGCATTCACGTCGGTGTTCACCTTTGCGAAGATTGCCACCACCTTGTCGATGCACTAGATAATATTGCTATCTCTATAGCTAATAAAATAAGTGCATTACATAAGGTTGACACGCAGGTCATTAAAGTGCAATCATATGGCTCCAGCCATCATGCCAAATCATGACACACAGGTCATGTTAATTACTTCATATAGCCATCTCATACATAATAAAATTGAATATGAGCGTTGCTATACCACATCATATGCAAACCATCCTGCAAAACCAAGTTAGACGCCTCTAATCGGTTTATACAAAATTTTATTTTACGTGGCTTCTAAGGTTTTGACTCTAACCGCAGCTACCAACGTTTATCATCAAGTATGATAATTCAAGTTGCTAGATTAACTTTCCAGGGTGTATGAAACACGAGATAGTAAAATCTCGAGCCCCATACTAAACTTTGTCATACGCATGACCCCCGTGCAGATCATATTTGCATTGCCCTTTCGTTTGTGAAACATCCATCTTTCTTTAACTATGGTGGAACCCAAAGAACTATTAGCACTTCATTAATCTGTCAATCAGCATACTCAGGAGCAGCATGAAAGGACCGCAAATTGCCAGAACTTTGTAAGATTTCACCATTCCGTCAAGATCAGGACTACGCAAATTCATGGGAAGTAACAGGAACATCGGGTAACAGATTTCATCTGCTACCAGCACAAATAATTTTCAGCAATAGATCTCATCTACTACAAAATTATAGTATGCAATACCCATACATCTCATGTATTCTAGATCATAACATGCATCTACTCATAGCCTGGCTCTTGATGCCACTGATGAGGAACGCGACAGAAAACAAAAATTTCCGGTATAGCGAGCACGCCCAGGACCACTATGGAGACTGCATACAAGGTTTGATTTTATCCGTACCGACTCGAAGCGCAGCGAAAGAAGAGTCGGTGGAGATCATTGGTGTAGATCCCTGCAGCTAGGATTTTACAACCTCCCAACCGCGAGGATGTACTCCCTCGTCGGACAGCCCATCGGGAGGCGGTCGGACAGTCCCTCGGACGATGTCGCGGACAGCCCTCTGGGAGGACCCTCGAAACTCGAACGGAGACTCGGACAGCCCTACGGGAGGACACACGAACAGCCCCTCGGGCACAAGATCAAAACTACGACCTCTCTACGGGGTTGCACACATACGGTGTTGATCATATCGTTCAGGGGTATTTCGAATGCCACCGTCATCGCACACTCTTGGAAATAATGTCTGAGTGTCCTTGATGCCATAAACACTGTGTAGGCTATCTTTTGTTAGTGCGGGTATCTGGACATGCATTGTGTTATTACTTCTGACACGTAATAGACCGGTTTCTGAGTTCAGAATTAAGGTCCCTCCTCATCTCGTTCAACAATGAGTATTGCGCTAACGACTTGGTTGGTGTCCGATATGTATAATAACCTGGGCTCACTGGCCCCTCGTACTGTGAGTATGGGGTTGGTTACCAGTAGTGCCTTAATTTCTTCTAACGCAGTCGCTGCTTCATTGGTCCATTCGAAATTCTTGGTCCGTTTTAGCAGCTTATCACCGCGACACAGCCAGCCAGCCTTTGGGCATGCTTTAGCTCTATAGAAATTGAAAGTTCTGATAGATCGTGGATCTTAGTCGGATTCACATTTATTCCTCTGTGGGAGATGATAAATCCGAGCAGTTTACCAGAAGGAACGCCGAATACACATTTTTCCGGATTGAGTCGTATGTCGTACTCGCGTAGGCTGGCTAACGAGTTTGTTTTTTATTACCACGTTGCCCACGTATGCCTAGACTGTCTTACCGAGCTGTGTCGCGAGACAAGTCTGGATCATGCGCTGGTATGTGGCCCCAATGTTGTTTAGCCCAAAGGGCATCATGTTAAAGCAGAATGGGTCATAGGGGGTGATGAATGCAGTTGCCGCTTGGTCGGATTACTTCATTTTGATTTGATGGTATCCGAAATAAGCATCGAGGAAACACAACGAATCGTGTCCGGCTCGGGCATCAATAATCTGGTCTACGTGCGGTAAGCGGAAAGGGTCCTTAGGGCAAGCTTTATTAAGGTCTTTAAATTCGACACACAACCCCCAGGACTTATTTTCTTTGGTTTCTGCACCAACATTGTCGAGCCAGCTCGGCGCACGCAACCCACCCGACACGTGCGACCCGCCTGTGTTAACCCGGGCAGGAAGCATGTCCTCGTTGGTTTTACTCAAGGCGTGGATCTTGAGGGGTCAATGTCACAGGAAAATGTCGTCTTTTTTGAGGATGAATCTTCGAGCAGAGAGACGAAATCAATCTACCCGCTTCAGATGGCAGGCTCGGGGGCTACGACGAGCTTTTCCCCTAGTCGGAGTATCATGAGTCGGAGGACCATGGGCTGCCGATGCATGCGGCCGTCTTCATGGCGGGTTCTGCATCAGGCACGAGCAGTATAGCCGCTGGACAGCCAGGTCAGGGGCCGAACTGCCACTGGCTCAAGTTCTTCTCGATCTGATGGACGAGCTTACAGCCCTGATGGCAACTGAAGTCACGGCGAAGAATCAAGCCGCCAGGAATGCAGAGATCACAAGGATAAAGGACCAGATGACTGAAGTCCAACAAGAGATTAGCGTGCTGAAGGCTCAGATGGATGCGGAGGCAGAATGCCTTAAGACGAACACTTTCCGCCTTGAGCTGGAGCAGCAATCTGCAGCGGCGGTTCAACAGCTGAGGCATCAGTCCCGCTTGCTGGAACAGTACGAGGCCAGGAATCTTTTGAACACGTCGGGAACGGGACGGATAGCGGAAGTGCCTGAGAGTCGGCCGGCGGCTCGACAACAGCATACTAACCTGCCCCGACGGAACCAGCCCTCACCAATGGCTTTCCCAACACCGACGGGTCATTATTCAAACCCGACGGCAAACATGGTGGCCACAGCGACCCAGTTTGGGACGATCCCTATCCCGAACGAGGCGCCTTTCGCAGCAGAGGTGCGGCACGCTATTGGATATCTACAGACGGCAATGGCCCAACAGGAGAAGTACACCTACAGCCGGAGTCGCGTGCACTCAACCACCATTCCCAGTCGCAGCTTCAGCCGGCGTTATGAGTCGCCAGTGGTTTCTAGCAGTGATCAACATCGGGATCCGCCGCGAGATAACCAGGCGGTTCTGGATGCTCAGGAGCTGGTGGGCCGGGCGATGGCACAACACGAGGCGGCGGCTCTGGCAGCGGCGGCGGTGCATCGAGAACCTACACCTTCCATCTCGGTAGGAGCAGGAGTGACCACCAGGGCCATGGGAGTGTCATGCTTAGTGCCAGCTTTACGGAACGAGCGTCTCCCGAAATATTTTAAGGGCCCTCGTAAGGTCCCAAATTACACTGCTGACCTGCCTCCGGAGGCGTGGATTAAGAGCTACGAGCTACCGATGGAGATGTTAGACGTCAACGACACAGTATGTGCCAAGTATTTTATCATGATGCTGGAAGGGCTGGCTCGCACGTGGTTGAAGGGCTTGCCACCCAACACCATTAATTCCCGGGCCGAGTTAAAAGCAAAGTTCATCAAAAATTTCCAGGGAACGTGCAAGCAGCCCATGATGAGTGTGGATTTGTATCATTGTGTGCAACAGGAGATTGAGTCAGCTCATCATTGGGTTCAACGGGTCTCAACCATCATCCACTCATCTGAACAGATGACGACGACTCAAGAATTTTTGATTCTAGAGAAGAATTGCCACTTTACACCTTTGAAGCAGAAGCTTGGCCGGCTCAAGCGCTTGTGTCAGGACATGGCGGAGCTCATGGCGGCTCCCACAAAGTACGCCGACTCTAACAATACGAAGGATCCAGGCTTGACGAGGAGAAGCCTAATCAAAGCAAGAAGAATAACAATGGAAAGGGTCCGGGAGGCAATGGCAACCAAAGAAAAAGGAAGAACCCAGATGGCGGTCAGAATTGGTGGCCAACAGCAGCGCCGGGAACAATTGTGCTAAGGGCAATGGGAACTTTAGACAACCCTTTAATAAGGCTAAAGCTCCTGTTAATTTGGAGGAGATGCTCAATAAACCTTGTCCAGAACGCACCAGGCCCGATAAGGTGGCGGGTCACACGTGGAGGAATTGCCACATTATGCAAAAGTTTCGGGATTACAGTGTGCAGCAGCATAACAACAATGGTGGTGGCCTGCCAGGGGGCACAAGTGCTGGCCTGGGGTCTGGCAGCTCAGGATTCGACTACCAAGGCTAGGGAAATCAAGGAGGGCATCATCAACAGTCTGGTAGCAACAGTCAGCAGCAGAATAACCAATTAGGGTATACAAGTAATCCAAAGCAGCTTAGCTCGGGTCAGTATCATGTCTTTACAACCAGTCTTAACAGGCAAGATGGGAAGTTGCGCAAGCGAGCGGTTAACGTGACCACGCCGGCTCTCCCATAATTCTTGAAGTGGTCGGAGTACGACATAACTTGGAGCAGGGAGGATCACCCGCCACGCGTTGACAACCCGGGCCGGCTGGCTTTGGTATTTGCCCCCAAAGTGGGAGGATATGTGTTTACTAAGGTACTTATGGATGGTGGCAGCAGCATTAACATCTTGTACTATGATACTTGTCGCCGGATGAAGTTGCTTGATAAGGATCTTAGGCCTTCCTCGACAGTCTTTCACGATGTGGTGCTTGGCAAGTCAGCTTATCCAGTGGGGAAGATCTCTTTGGAAGTCGCTTTTGGTGACAAATATAACTACAGGGTCGAGACCTTGTGTTTTGAGGTGGTCAATATTGAAAGTTCATATCATGCCCTGTTTGGATGTCTAGCTTACGCTAAGTTCATGGCTAGGCCTTGCTATGTTTACTTGCAGCTCAAGATGCCGAGACTAAAAGGAACGATTACGGTGCATGGTGATTGGGAGACGGCTATTGAGTGTAAGGAAGGAGACGCGGCTTCTGCAGAGTCAAGTTGCACGGAAGCAGAGCTCAAGTTCTATAAGGGAAATGTTGACCTGGAGGACATGACTCCGCTCAAAAAGCCCACCACAGAATCTGAACCGCCCCTCAAGTTTTCGGCGGATGACACCAAGCTGGTGGATTTTACTCCGGGTGACTCATCACAATAGTTTACTATTGGGGCCAATATGGATCCCAAATAGGAAAGCGCGCTCATCGAATTCATCCGTGAGAATCGGGACATCTTTGCATGGAAGCCTTCGGACATGCCGGGTGTACCGAGAGCGTTCGCTGAGCACCACCTTAATGTGGATCCTAAGTTTAAGCCGGTCAAATAGTTTCTACGGCGGTTCAATGAAGAGAGGCGCAAGGCCATTGGAGAATAGGTGGCCCAGCTCCTGGCGGCGGGTTTCATCATTGAAGTATTTCACCCAGAGTGGCTTGCTAACCCGGTGCTAGTGCTTAAGAAAAATGGCACGGGGCGGATGTGTGTGGATTACACGGATCTTAACAAAGCCTGTTCGGCTGACCCGTTTGCTCTCCCACATATTGACCAGATCATCGATGCGACGACGAGTTATGAGATTTTATGTTTCCTGGATGCTTATTTTGGCTATCATCTGATCAATATGGTAGTCAAGGACCAAGAGAAGACAACTTTCATCACGCCTTTTGATGCGTTTTGCTACGTGTCTATACCTTTTAGGCTTAAGAGTGCCTAGGAGATTTAACAATGTTGTGTGCAAGATTGTCCTCATAGCCAAATGGGGCGCAACATTCATGCATACGTGGATGATATTGTGATTAAGTCCAGGAAGAAGGAGACTCTGCTTGATGATCTGAAGGAGACTTTTGACAACTAATGGGTCTACAAGATGATGCTTAACCCAGCTAAGTGTGTTTTCGGTGTTCCTGTGGGCAAGCTCTTGGGATTTCTGGTCTCTGAGCGTGGCAATGAGGCTAATCCATATAAGATCAAGGCTATTACTTCCATGTCTGAGCCGGCACGCATCAATGATCTTCAGCTCCTGGCGGGACGGATCGCGGCGTTAAGCCCGGTCATAAGCCGCCTTGCTGAGAAGGCCATCCCTTTGTACCAGATGATGAAGAACACATACAACTTTGTCTGAAGTGTAGCGACGGGTGAAGCATTTGAGGCCCTCAAGAGGCAACTCATAGAGCCACTAGTCTTAGCGGCTCCGGCTGAGAAGGAACCTTTGCTCTTATACGTGGCGGCTAATAACAGGGCAGTTAGCGCTGCGATCGTTGTTGAGCATAAGGAAGCAGGGAAGGAATATCCGGTTCAAAGGCCGGTTTATTATATTAGTGAAGTCCTAACAAAGTCCAAGCAGAGGTATCCACATTGGCATAAGTTGGTATATGGGGTGTTCATGGCCAATCGTAATCTGAAGCATTACTTCCTAGGGCACCAGATCACAGTGGTTAGCTCTGCCCCATTGGCAGACATAATTCAAAACAGAGAGGCCACCAGCAGGATTCCTAAGTGGACATTGGAGCTTGGACCTCTTAATCTGAAATACGTGCCTCGCATGGCGGTCAAGTCTCAAGGCTTAGTGGATTTCATAAACAACTAGATGGAGTGTCAGGCGCCCGAGGAAAAGCCAGATAACACGTATTGGACAGTCCACTTCGATGGATCTAGGCAACTGGAAGGATCGGGGGGAGGGGTTGTCTTAACTTCCCCCAAAGGTGACAAGTTCTGTTACGTGTTAAGGTTGATGTTTCCTTGTACTAATAATGCAGCTGAGTATGAAGCTCTGCTTCATGGCCTCCAGGTGGCTAAGGAGATGAACCTGAGGCGGGTTAGATGTCTCGGCGACTCAGACCTAGTAGCCCAGCAAGTGTCAGGCACCTGGGACTCCAAGGACCCACGGTTAGCGGCTTATCATCAAGCGGTGGATGTCATCGCTGGTCATTTCAAGGGTAATTAGGTGGATCATATTGATCATGGCAGGAACGAGGCGGCTAACGCCCTGTCAAGTCTAGGTTCTCAGTGTAAGCCGGTACCGCCTAACATTTTCTTAGATGTATTACATCACCCGTCAGTTAAGTTACCTTTAGAGAAAGACATGGTCGGACCTGACCCGGAGGCTCTACATGCTATTCTTGACTGGACCGTGCCTTACTTGGCATACTTGACTCGCGGCGAGTTACCTGATGATGAAAATCTGGCCAGACAGATCACCAGGCGGTCTAAGTCTATGACAATAATCAATGGTGAGTTACATAAGTGTAGTGTCACTGGCGTCTTTCAGCCTTGTGTTTCACCTGAAGAGGGCAAGGAAATCTTGCATGAAATTCATGCTGGCGATTGTGGTCATCACGCCGGCTCAAAATCTCTGGTGGCGACTTCTGGTTGACGACTCATAAAGATGCGGAGCACTTGGTTCGCAAGTGTGATGGACGTCAGAAGTTCGCCCGGCGTGCTCACGTCCTGGCTCAAGAATTGCGCATGATTCCAATTACTTGGCTGTTTGCAGTGTGGGGGCTTGATATGGTCAGGCCTTTCAAGATATCCAAGGACAAGAAGACCCACCTCCTGGTGGCAGTGGACAAATTTACCAAGTGGCTAGAAGCTAAGCCGGTCAGCAAGTGTGACGCGGCTATGGCAGTTCAGTTTGTTAAAAAGCTAATCTACCATATTGGTTATCCTCACAGTATCATCACAAATAATGGTACGAACTTATCCAAGGGGGCTATACGAGTGTTTTGTAAAAGTGAGTGCATCCGACTTGGCATTTCTGTGGTTTCTCATCCATAGTCAAATGGTCAGGCAGAGCGTGCTAACCAGGAAACCTTGAGAGGTAACGAACCCCGCCTTATGGTTCCTTTGCAGCGCATGCCGGGTTGTTGGGTAGAGGAGTTATTGTCCGTCTTATGGAGCATCAGAACTACGCCTAATAGATCAACAGGCTCTACGCCTTTCTTCATGGTTTATGGCGCAGAAGCCGTGTTACCAAGTGATATCCGTCATGACTCGCCATGGGTGGCAACTTATGTTGAGGCCGATAATGAAATGGCACGTCAAGACGTGTTGGATGCCTTGGAGGAAGAACATGAGGTGGCGGCGGCTCGATCGGCAATTTATCAGCAAGACCTGCGCCGCTATCAGCCGCAGAGTCAAGACCCGGACGTTTCAAGAAGGCGACTTAGTGTTGCGGTTGATTCAAGATCAGACAGATGCACACAACAGATCCCCATCATGGGAAGGACCTTTCGTGGTCAACAGAAATCTCAACAATGGGTCATATTAACTCATTGACATACGAGACGAGTAAGACACTTCTGGGCAGTAGACCCGCCGGCCATGGAACATAGCGCATATGCGGCCTTACTATACGTGAGTCGTTGAGACTTCACATTGTACACCATCATTGTACATATATATATATATATATATATATATATATATATATGAATAATTTTGGCATCCCTGCAAGCCGGGGCCTCTGCCGTTTCGCATATCTCAGTTTGTGCAACAAGGCCATCTAGGGGGCTTCTAACCCACCAGGTTTAGCTTATCAGACCCTATTGGTCGGCTCTTAAGCCAAATAGTTAAATCCGTCAACATGATCGTCTAGGGGGCTTCCAACTCGCCGGGTTTAGCTTATCAGACCCTATCGATCGGCTCTTAAGCCAATCAATTGACTCCGTCAACAAGGTCATTTTGGGGCTTCCAACCCTCCGGGTTTAGCTTACATACCCTCTTGATCGTCTCTTAAGCCACCCGACTTAAACCTTCCTATAAGCTGATGCTGCTCCGCTATGTGACCCGCGGAAATCTTACCAGTTAATCTCGCTTAGAGACGCTGAGCCGGTTCAAAGAAATGGACTGCCAATATCGTTAGAGTCCCTGTACTGGTTAAAGTTAAACTGGCGGTTCTTGTCACATGACGGCCGGCTTACGGAAGGTGAGGATAAACTCTCTCATCTACTGCCGACTCTCCGCTATGTGGCCCGTTCGTACTCTTAGACAGATAACCTTTTAAAGACCTTGCATTGTTTAAGGTTAAAACGACGGATTTATGTCACGTGAGAGCTAGTTTATGAGCTACCAGGGTACTCATGCCCTGCCGTGTCTCTTTCCAGGACGTTACACTTCCTATTAGTTAATCTCGCTTAGAGACCTAGAGCCGTTCTAAGAAATTGATGGCCAATCTCAATAGAGACCCTGTACTGATTAGGAGTTTTAATTAGCGAGTTCGCCTAGAAGAACCGGTACTTGAGTTGTTTAAAAAAATTGAAAAAAAAACAAATCAGGAGAGATACAACATCTCTGGGTTGTTCTATTTGTTGGAAATATGCCCTAGAGGCAATAATAAATTAGTTATTATCATATTTCCTTGTTCATGATAATCGTTTATTATCCATGCTATAATTGTATTGATCGGAGACTTAAATGCATGTGTGGATACATAGACAAAACCATGTCCCTAGTATGCCTCTAATGGACTAGCTCGTTGATCAAAAGATGCTTAAGGTTTCCTAGCCATGGACATGAGATGTCATTTGATAACGGGATCACATCATTAGGAGAATGATGTGATGGATAAGACCCAAACTACAAACATAGCATATGATCGTGTCAGTTTATTGCTACTGTTTTCTGCATGTCAAGTATATGTTCCTATGACCATGAGATCATGCAAATCACAGATATCGGAGGAGTGCCTTGTGTGTATCAAACGTCGCAACGTAACTGGGTGACTATAAAGGTGCTCTACAGGTATCTTCGATGGTGTCTGTTGAGTTGGCATGGATCGAGACTGGGATTTGTTACTCCGTGTGACGGAGAGGTATCTCGGGGCCCACTCGGTAATGCAACATCACAATAAGCCTTGCAAGAAATGTGACTAATTGTTAGTTGCGGGATCTTGTATTACAGAACGAGTAAAGAGACTTGCTGGTAACGAGGTTGAACTAGGTATGGAGATACCGACGATCGAATCTCGGGCAAGTAACATACCGAAGAACAAAGGGAACGTTATACGGGATTAACTGAATCCTTGACATAGAGGTTCGACCGATAAAGATCTTCGTAGAATATGTAGGAACCAATGTGGACGTCCAGGTCCCGCCATTGGTTATTGACCGTAGAGGTGTCTCGGTCATGTCTACATAGTTCTCGAACCCGCAGGGTCTGCACACTTAAGGTTCGGTGACGTTTCGATAGTGTAGAGTTATGTATGGTGGTGACCGAAGTTTGTTCGGAGTCCCGGATGAGATCCCGGACGTCACGAGGAGCTCCAGAATGGTCCGGAGGTAAAGATTCATATATAGGAAGTCCCAGTTTGGTGTCCGGAAAAGTTTCGGGCTCATCGGTAGTGTACCGGGAGTGCCGGTAGTGTACCGGGAGACCTCCGGGAGGGGTACTTCGACCCCAAGAGGTCCATGGGATGTGGGAGAATAATAACCAGCCCTTATTGGGCTGGGAAAACAGCCACAAAGGCCCATGGTGCAGGAGAGAAAGTCCTAAAGCAAAAAGTGGAAAATCAGCCAATAGGAGGCAATCCTACTCCAACTAGGATTGGAGGTGAAGTAGGATTTCTTCCCACCTCCTATTTCGGCCGACCCAAAGGCCTTGGCTGCCTCTCCTCTCCTCTCCTCCTATATATACTAGTGGACTGGGTGGTTTTTGGACAGAATTTCCGGCCACGTTCTACCCGTTTCACCGATGCACAGTTTCTCCTCTAGATCGGTTTTCCGCAGCGCTTATGCGAAGCCCTGCCGGAATCACTCCACCACCATCACCGGAGCGCCGTCACGCTGCCGGTGAACTCTCTCTCCTCTCCACCTCCTCTTGCTGGATCAAGACAGTGGAGATCGTCATCAAGCTGCACGTGTGCTGAACGCGGAGGTGTCGTCCGTTCGGCGCTAGATCGGAAGGACCGTGATCGAGATCGTGAGACGGTTCGTGATGAGATCGCGGAACGGATTGCGATGAGTTCGCGGGACAGCTCGTGATCAAGATCGTGAGACGGATCATGATGAGATCGCGGGACGGATCGTGATGAGTTCACGGGACGGATCGTGATTGGATCGTGGGACGGATCGTGATGTGATCGCTGAACGCTCGGCGATTTGGATCGCGAAGATGTTCGACTACACCAACCGCATTTCTTAACGCTTCCTGCTTAGTGATCTACAAGGGTACGTAGATCCACTCTCCCTCTCGTAGATGCTCATCACCATGGATAGGTTTGCGTGTGCGTAGGAAAATTTTTGTTTCCCATGAGACGTTCCCCAACAGTGGCATCGTGAGCTAGGTTGATGGTTCGATGAGATCTCGAGTAGAACACAAAAGGTTTGTGGGCGTTGATGCTTAGATTGCTTCCTCCCTTTGTTGTATTTTGGTTCAGCGGGATTGTGAGATGAAGCGGCCTGGACCAACATTACTCGTACGCTTACGAGAGACCGGTTCCCTCGACGCAACTTGTTGCCTAGATGGCTTGCGGGTGACAGTTTCTCTCACTTTAGTTGGATCGGATCCGACAAAGGCGGTCCTTGAGAAGGTTGAAAAGCAATCTATGTATCACCGTTGTGGTTTATGCGTAGGTGAGAATCGTTCTTGCTAGATACCCGTAGCAGCCACGTAAAACATGCAACAACAATTAGAGGACGTCTAACTTGTTTTTGCAGGGTATGTTGTGATGTGATATGGCCAATTACATGATGAGATATATGTGATGTATGAGATGATCATGTGATGTATAGAATTTCATGACTTGCATGTCGTTGAGTACGGCAACCGGTAGGAGCCATAGGGTTGTCTTTAATTATTGTATGACCTGCGTGTCAATCATTAAGCGCTATGTAATGCTTTACTTTATCGCTAAGCGGTAGCAATAGAAGTAGAAGCAGGGCTGGCGCCACAACCCCAATGGCAACACATTGATGGAGATCAAGATGATGGAGATCATGGTGTTGTGCCGGTGACGATGGAGATCATGCCGGTGTTTCGAAGGTGGAGATCTTAAACACAAGTTCATGGCCATATCATGTCACTTATGAATTGCATGAGATGTTAATCCTTTTATGCACCTTGTTTTGCTTAGTACGGCGGTAGCATTATAAGGTGATCCCTCACTTGAATTTCAAGATGAACTGTGTTCTCCCCGAGTGTGCACCGTTGCGAAAGTTCGTCGTGTTGAGACACCACGTGATGATCGGGTGTGATAGACTCTACGTTCACATACAACGGGTGCAAGCCAGATTTGCATGCGCAGAACACTCGGGTTAAACTTGACGAGCCTAGCATGTACAGACATGGCCTCGGAACACGAGAGACCGAAAGGTCGAACATGATTCATATAGTAGATATGATCAACATAATGATGTTCACCATTGCAGCCACCTCAACTCACGTGATGATCGGACTTGAGTTGGTGAATTTGGATCATGTATCACTCGAATGATTGGAGGGATGTCAATTTGAGTGGGAGTTCTTAAGTAATATGATTAATTGAACTCATTATCATGAACATAGTCAAAGTGTCTTTGCAAATTATGTTGTAGATTACTAGCTCGCGTTGTAGCTCCCTTAAATTTTTATATGTTCCTAGAGAAATAGAGTTGAAAGATGTTGGTAGCAATATTGCGGACTGGGTCCGTGATCTGAGGATTGTCCTCATTGCTGCACAGAAGGCTTATGTCCTTAATGCACCGCTCGGTGCGCCACCCCCTCTAGCGTCGTCTATAGATGTTGTGAACATCTCACAGGCACGTTTCAATGACTACTTGATAGTTTAGTGCGTCATGCATTACGGCTTAGAATTGAGGCTCCAAAACGTTTTGAACGTCACGGAACATATGAGATGTTCTAGGAGCAAAGATTGTGATCTCAGGCTCGTTCCTTTGTTGCGAGATATGAGATCTCCAACAAGATTCTTTGCTTGTAAGATGAAGGAGAATAGCTCAATCGTTGAGCATGTACTCAGATTGTCTGGGTACTACAATCGCTTGAATCAAGTGGGAGTTGATCTTCCAGATAAGATAGTGATTGATATAGTTCTCCAAGTCACTGTCACTAAAGCTACTAGAACTTAGTGATGAACTATAATACACCAGGGATAGAAGTATTGATCCCTGAGCTGTTCGCGATGTTTGACACCGCGAAGGTAGAAATCAAGAAGGAGCGTCAAGTGTTGATGGTTAATCAAACCACTAGTTTCGAAAAGGGAAAGAGCAAGGAGGGAAACTTCATGGATAGCAAGTCAGTTGCTGCTCCAGTGAAGCAACCCAAAGTTGAACTCAAACCCGAGACTAAGTGCTTCTATTATGAGGTGAGAGGTCGCTGAAGCGGAACAACCCTGGATACTTGGTAGATAAGAAGGCTGGCAACATCGACAGAAGTATATTTGATATACGAGTTATTGATGTGTACCTTGCTAGTACTCCTAGTAGCACCTGGGTATTGGATACCGGTTCGGTTGCTAAATGTTAGTAACTCAAAATAAAAGCTACAGAATAAACGGAGAACTAGCTAAGGGTGAGGTGACGATGTGTGTTGGAAATGTTTCCAAGGTTGATGTGATCAACATCGCACGCTCTCTCTACCTTCAGGATTAGTGACGAACCTAAATAAATGTTATTTGGTGTTTTGCGTTGAGAATGAACATGATTAGATCATGTTTGTTGCAGTACGGTTATTCATTTAAGACAGAGAATAATAGTTATTCTGTTTACATGAATAATACCTTCAATGGTCATGCACCCAGTGAGAATGGTTTGTTGAAATCTTGATCGTAGTAATACACATGTTCATAACATTGATGTCAAAAGATACAAAGTTAAATAATGATAGTACCACATACTTGTGGCACTGCCGCAAAATGTCATATTGGTATAAAGCGCATGAAGAAACTCCATGGTGATGGATATTTGGACTCATTCGATTTCGAATCGGTTGAGACATGCGCACCATGCCTCTTGGGCAAGATGACTAAAGGACCCCGTTGGATGGAGCGGGCAAGTGATTCATTGGAAATGATACATGTTGATGTATGCAATCTAGTGAGTCTTGTAGCGTGCAGTGGATATCGTTATTTTCTTACCTTCACTGATGATTTGAGTAGATATAGTGTATATTTACTTAATGAAACACAAGTCTGAATCGTTTGAAAGGTTCAAGCAAATTCAGAGTGAAGTTTAAAAATCATCGTGACAAGAAGATAAAAATGACCGCGATATGATCGTGGAGGTGAATATCTGAGTTACGAGTTTGGCATACAACTAAAGACAACGTGAAATTTGTTTCACAGCTAACGCCACCTGGAACACCATGGTGTGATGGTGTGTCCGAACATCATAGTCATGCTCTATTGATATAGTGCATACTGTGATGTCTCTTATCGTTTTACTACTATAATTTTTGGGGTTATGCATTAGAGACAACTACATTCACTTTAAATAGGGCATCATCTAAATCCGTTGAGATGACACCGTGTGAATTATGGTTTGATAGAAACCTAAGCTGTCATTTCTTAATGTTTGGGGCTGCGATGCTTGTGTGGAAAATGTTTTCACATAATAAGCTAGAACCCAAAGCGGACAAATGTATCTTCATAGAATACCCTAAGAACAGATGGGTATGCCTTCTATCTCAGATCCGAGTGCAAAGTGTTTGTTGCTAGAACTGGGTCCTTTCTCGAGAAAAAGTTTCTCTCGAAAGAATTGAGTGGGAGGAAGATAGAACTTGATGAGGTTGTTAAACCTTTGTTCAACCAGAGAGTAGCGCAGCGCAGAATGATGTTTCTGTGAAGCCTACGTTAGTTGAAGAGGAAGTTAATGATGATGATCATGAAGCTTCAGGATCAAGTTACTATCGAACTTCGTAGGTCGACAAGGATGTGTACTGCTCCTGAGCGGTACGACAACTCTGTCTTGGAGGTCATGTTGTTGGACAATGATGAACCTACGAGCTATGGAGAAGCGATGATGGGCCCGGATTCCGACAAATGGTTGGAGGCCATGAAATCCGAGATAGGATCCATGTATTAAAACCAAGTGTAGACTTTGGTAGACTTGCTCGTTGGACGGCAGGTCGTTGAGTACAAATGGATCTTTAAAATGAAGACAGACACTGATGGTGAATGCCACTATTTGTAAAGCTCGACTTGTTGCAAAGATGTTTGTGACAAGTTCAAGGAGTTGACTACGATGAGACTTTCTCACTCGTAGTGGTGCTAAAGTCTGTTGGAATTATGTTAGCAGTTGCTGTGTTTTCAATTATGAAATCTGGCAGATGGATGTCAAAACATCGTTTCCTTAACGGTTTACTTGAGGAAAGGTTGTATGTGATACAACCAGAAGGTTTTGTCAGGCCTAAGGATGCTAAAAGGTGTGCAAGCTTCGGTGATCCTTCCATGGACTGAAGCAAGCATCTCGGAGTTGGAATATACGCTTTGATGAGGTGATCAAAGTTTTGATGTTTATACAAAGTTTATGAGAAACTTGTATTTGCAATAAAGTGAGTGGGAGCACTATAGAATTTCTGATAAGTATATGTGGATGACATATTGTTGTTCAGAAATAATGTAGAGTTTCTGGAAAGCATAAAATGGTTATTTGGAAAGTGATTTTCAAAGGAAGACCTGGATAAAGCTACCTAATTGTTGAGCATCAAAATCTATAGAGATAGATCAAGATGCTTGATGAGACTTTCAATGAGTGCATACCTTCACAAGATTTTGAAAGAGTTCAAAATGGATCAGCCAGAGAAATAGTTCTCGTCTGATTTGTAAGGTGTGAAGTTGAGTGAGACTCAAAGCTCGACAGCGGCAGAAGAAAGAGAAAGGACGAACGTTGTCCCCTATGCCTTAGCCATAGGCTCTATATTATGCCATGCTGTGTACCGCACCTATGTGTGCCTTGCCATGAGTCTGTCAAGGGGTACAAGAGTGGTCCAGGAGTGGATCACTGGACAGCGGTCGGAATTATCCTTAGTAACCAGAGGACTAAGGAAATGTTTCTTGATTATGGAGGTGATAAAGAGTTCGTCGTAAAGAGTTACGTCGATGCAAGCTTTAACACCTATCCGGATGACTAGTAGTAGCAATCTGGATACGTATAGTGGAGCAGCCATTTGGAAATAGTACCAAGTGGAGTGTGGTAGCAATGTTTACGGTTTGACATGGAGATTTGCAAAGTACACACGGATCTGAATATCACAGACCCGTTGACTATAAGACCTCTCTCACATGCAAAGCATGATCGAGCCCCAAAACTTATTGGGTGTTAGATTCATAACAATGCGAATCACATGGTGATGTGAACTAGATTATTGACTCTAGTGCAAGTGGGAGACTGTTGGAAATATGCCCTAGAGGCAATAATAAATTAGTTATTATCATATTTCCTTGTTCATGATAATCGTTTATTATCCATGCTATAATTGTATTGATCGGAGACTTAAATGCATGTGTGGATACATCGACAAAACCATGTCCCTAGTATGCCTCTAATGGACTAGCTCGTTGATCAAAGGATGGTTAAGGTTTCCTAGCCATGGACATGAGATGTCATTTGATAACGGGATCACATCATTAGGAGAATGATGTGATGGATAAGACCCAAACTACAAACATAGCATATGATCGTGTCAGTTTATTGCTACTGTTTTCTGCATGTCAAGTATATGTTCCTATGACCATGAGATCATGCAACTCACAGATATCGGAGGAGTGCCTTGTGTGTATCAAACGTCGCAACGTAACTGGGTGACTATAAACGTGCTTTACAGGTATCTTCGATGGTGTCTGTTGAGTTGGCATGGATCGAGACTGGGATTTGTTACTCCGTGTGACGGAGAGGTATCTCGGGGCCCACTCGGTAATGCAACATCACCATAAGCCTTGCAAGCAATGTGACTAATTGTTAGTTGCGGGATCTTGTACTATAGAACGAGAAAAGAGACTTACCGGTAACGAGGTTGAACTAGGTATGGAGATACCGACGATCGAATCTCGGGCAAGTAACATACCGAAGAACAAAGGGAACGTTATACGGGATTAACTGAATCCTTGACATAGAGGTTTGACCGATAAAGATCTTCGTAGAATATGTAGGAACCAATGTGGACGTCCAGGTCCCGCCATTGGTTATTGACCGTAGAGGTGTCTTGGTCATGTCTACATAGTTCTCGAACCCGCAGGGTCTGCACACTTAAGGTTCGGTGACGTTTCGATAGTGTAGAGTTATGTATGGTGGTGACCGAAGTTTGTTCGGAGTCCCAGATGAGATCCCGGACGTCACGAGGAGCTCCGGAATGGTCCGGAGGTAAAGATTGATATATAGGAAGTCCCAGTTTGGTTTCCGGAAAAGTTTCGGGCTCATCGGTAGTGTACCGGGAGTGCCGGTAGTGTACCGGGAGACCTCCGGGAGGGGTACTTCGACCCCAAGAGGTCCATGGGCTGTGGGAGAATAATAACCAGCCCTTAGTGGGCTGGGAAAACAGCCACAAAGGCCCATGGCGCAGGAGAGAAAGTCCTAAAGCAAAAAGTGGAAAATCAGCCAATAGGAGGCAATCCTACTCCAACTAGGATTGGAGGTGAAGTAGGATTTCTTCCCACCTCCTATTTCGGCCGACCCAAAGGCCTTGGATGCCTCTCCTCTACTCTCCTCCTATATATACTAGTGGATTGGGTGGTTTTTGGACAGAATTTCCGGCCACGTGCTACCCGTTTCACCGGTGCACAGTTTCTCCTCTAGATCGGTTTTCCGCAGCGCTTATGCGAAGCCCTGCCGGAATCACTCCACCACCATCACCGGAGCACCGTCACGCTGCCGGTGAACTCTCTCTCCTCTCCACCTCCTCTTGCTGGATCAAGACGGTGGAGATCGTCATCAAGCTGCACGTGTGCTGAACGCGGAGGTGTCGTCCGTTCGGCGCTAGATCGGAAGGACCGTGATCGAGATCGTGAGACGGTTCATGATGAGATCGCGGAACGGATTGTGATGAGTTCGTGGGATAGATCGTGATCAAGATCGTGAGACGGATCGTGATGAGATTGCGGGACGGATCGTGATGAGTTCACGGGACGGATCGTGATTGGATCGTGGGACGGATCGTGATGTGATCGCGGAACGCTCGGCGATTTGGATCGCGAAGATGTTCGACTACACCAACCGCGTTTCTTAACGCTTCCCGCTTAGCGATCTACAAGGGTACGTAGATCCACTCTCCCTCTCGTAGATGCTCATCACCATGGATAGGTTTGCGTGTGCGCAGGAAATTTTTTGTTTCCCATGCGACGTTCCCCAACACTATTCTATGACGCCCTCTTAACAGTATGTCAAGTATTTTGAGAGCTCTCACATGTTGTTTTTCCTGAGAAGAGTCACCACGACATCTGGTATGAATTGAAGCACAAGGTGGACACAATATGTTAAAGCCGTGCGATTTCCTATGTGCACAATGGCATAGTTTAGGCAAGACAAAGTTTTTACTAAAGGCCTATTACAATGCTCTCCATAGAGCTCAAAAGCAAGGACTTAAAGTTTTTACACCGCCCCAAATTTTGGCCGGTCATGAAGCCAGGTTATATCATGATCTGTCAAGATTGATCAGCTGGACGAAGAGTCATCCTGTGGCGTCTTCGACCTCCTTGATCTGGAGATTGTCCATGTTCCACTTGAAGTTGGTGAAAGCTTCAAAGTTCGCTTCTTCAAAGAGGGGAGACGGGTCAATATCAGGGGCAAAGAGGTTCTTACGGTGTGCAGGAGTTAAATCCTTGGCCTCGAAAGTCGGGTCGTGCACTCGTTTGTTTTTGGCGTTGTAAGCCGCCTGATACATTGACAGGTTCCCCTCTTCTGCTAACACTGATGCAAGAACCCTAGAGTCTTCATGCAATGAGCATAGTCGGCTTCGATGAATTCTGATCCGTCATCCTTCTTTGATGGGAAGCCATCCATCGTCTCCTCAGGAGTCAGCTCTGGGGCGAACACCATGGCCCGGCTTATTACCGCAATGGCTCCCTTTCTAGCGGATGATTTTTTGAGCTCCTCGATTTGCTTGGGCAGGGTCGATAACACTTGTATGACTCCCTTCATAGACTGGGGGATACTCTCTTTA
Source organism: Hordeum marinum (assembly GCA_022496015.1). Classification (NCBI taxonomy): domain Eukaryota; kingdom Viridiplantae; phylum Streptophyta; class Magnoliopsida; order Poales; family Poaceae; genus Hordeum; species Hordeum marinum. Next base: position 553,715,326 of record CM039674.1, on the reverse strand, counting down.
TTAAGCATCGCTTTGGTCATGCAGAGAGTTCTGCTGTACAGCTGTTCTGATAGTGTGTAGACGGCTTTCAGCGACAACAGCCTATCAGTAGCGAGTTGACGGATCCTTTGACCTGCATAAGATGGATTTTTTTTTATAAGCCGCCTATATAATTCTTCACACAAGGATATTGACTATGTATTTAGTACTTACCAAAGATAGCAGCAGGCATCTTTAAAGTATGGCGCTTCAGGGCATGAAATTCATCGGATACAACCATGAACCAGTAGAAAACAGGGCTTTGGTCCAGGCCGGGCCAGTCCATTACTCCCTGTTCACTCATGAACCGGGACCCATGGCGGCATTGGCCCTGGTTCGTGAGGCCAGGGTGCCGGCCGGGGCTCGTGGGCCATTTGTCCCGGTTCATCTGACCCCTTTGGTCCCGATTCCAGACACCAACCGGGATCAATGGGCCTCCCTCCTGGCCCACCACCATTGGTCCTAGTTTGTGGCTGGAACCGGGACCAAATGGGGTCCTTTCGTCCTGGTTCCAGCCACGAACTAGGACCAATGATATGCCTATATATACCCCTCGCCAGCGAGCAGAGCACTCCACATTGCTCTGTTTTTCTGGCCGGCGAGGGGAGAGCTTTGTGGTGCTCTACCTCACCTCCTATGCACATGAGGTGTTCGATGAAATGCCCAAGCCACACTTAAGCTTTCTCCTCTAGAAGCTCCTTGTCCAAGCTCCATTTTCCTCAAGATTTGTCTAGGTTTGACGGTCCGTCCTGTCTTGTCCCCTTCCTGAAACCGCCGTCGATCGCCTGCGCGTGGTGAGCCTCTTGATCTTCTCTTCTTGCTAAAAGAAAATATACTTACTCGTATGATTTTCTTACTTTTATTACTGTTTGTTATTATATAGTGCAATGGTTATGGTATCTACCCATGTCGACCCTCGTCCAGTGTATGATTTAGATGTGGTATATTATCTTTTATATAACTATTTCACACATCTAATGTCTATGACAATTAATTATGCCACCAACTTGACGAAGATGTTTTTATCTATAGGAAGTGGTTGAACCAGAAAATCCAACCGACTATGAAATTCTACTCAAGAAGTTAACAGAAGGTGAAAAAGAAATCCATCATTTGAAAGAAAAATTGAGAAGTACTGAAGATGACAAGATGCGATTGGAGTTGCATGTTGCCGATATCGTCGACGATCACAAGACCAAGATGGATGCAATGCGCTTGAAGCTTAGAAAGATTAGAAAATATGCCATTCATATTGAGGCTTGGTATCATTATGCCGTTGGATCAATTGGTACCTTAGTAGCGGTTATGATTGCATTTGTTGTTGCATTTAATTTGTTTACATAGTTTTGCTGTATGTTTTAATTAGATCCTCTAGAGAGCTATATGTTGTTCAATAATGCGAACTATGTATGAACTGCACATATTTATTGTGGTCATTATTGTACTTTGGCTTTAATGTGATGATGAATTTCTATTAATTTGGTCACTTCTCTATTCATGATATGTTGTAATGGTTTTTAATACACTTTATTATATAACGCACGCAGATGAACCGGCAATGGATGTACGGTGACCGGCGCATCGTTCAAATAAGTTCAAGAAAATGAAATGCCTTTTGTAACCGATGAGTTTCCGTCCGAAACCCCGATACTTCGAAAGAGACTGTCCGTTTTGTACACAAAGTGCATCCTACTTTTGTCGTAACCCTCTCAAGTTTTTAGCACATGCTATGTGGGTGAAATGATGATACCATGCCAACTTTCAACCTTTTTAGAGTCCCGTTGTGTGACTTTTCAATTTCAGGGTCATTTAGCTCAAAAAAATCAATAACTGCGTGAAACATACCAAATGATGTCAGAAAGTGTTGAAAATTGATGATGTGGCTTTGAATGATGCATTTTGAACACACAAAAAGCCTGGAGTTCAAATAAGTTCAAGAAAATGAAATGCCTTTTGTAACCGATGAGTTTCTGTCCGAAACTCCGATACTTCGAAAGAGACTGTCCGTTTTGTACATGAAGTGCATCCTGCTTTTGCCGTAACCCTTTCAACTTTTTAGCACATGCTATGCGGGTGAAATGATGATACCATGCCAACTTTCATCCTTTTTAGAGTTCATTTGTATTGCTTTTCAATTTCAGGGTCATTTAGCTCAAAAAATCAATAACTAAAATTATAAACCTCTAGTATTTTTGAAACTAAAATAATACAAAACCTAAAAAGTACAAAATTGAATATAATGTTAAAACAAAGTAATATTAAATAGCAGGAAAAATAGCAAAGAAATAACATAATAAATAGCAAAAGTGAAAATAGATGCCCTTACACTGAAATTCAACCTAAATTCAAAGTGCTAGTTAGGCACCTAACTAGCATTTTGAATTTAGGTCAAATTTCGTGTATAAGGGCATCTATTTTCACTATGAGAGGAGCTTGACAGGTCAAGCGGATCGGGGTTTATAAGCAGGTGTTGTCTCCCCTCGACTAGTGAGGTGGGACTAAACATCTGTTGCTTCCCCGCCAGCCGACGAAAAGGGACCAGTTGCCCCGGTTGGTGGCACCAACCGGCACCAATGCCCGCCTTTCATTCCAGTTGGTGCCCCCAACCGGGACCAAAGGTCCCTGTTTCCCGCCCTTTGGGCTGCTGAAAACAAGGCTTTGGTCCCGGTTGGTGGTACCAACCGGGACTAAAGGGGACATTGGTCCCGGTTGGTGCCACGAACCGGGACCAATGCTTCTTCTATATAAGAAGCACTTAGGAAATTTCGCAGTTTTCATTCCCACTTCGCCGAGCCCGCCGTCCTTATCTCGGTCCCCATCGCCGCCCCCGTCGCCGCCTCGAGCCCGCTGTCGTCTCCCCGTCGCCGCCCCCGCCCCGTCGTCGCCCCCGCCCCGTCGCCGCCTCGTCGCTGCACCCGCCCTGTGGCCACCCCCGTTGCTGCCCCCATCCTGCCGTCGCCTCCCTGTCGCCGCCCCAATCGCCGCTCCGAGCCCGCCCCGCCCCCGTCGCCGCCTCGCCCCGTCGCCGCCCACGCTGTGAGCCGCCATGTTAATTAATGTTAATGTTTATGTTAGATTAGTTAGATTAGTATGATGAATGTTTATGTTAGATTAGTATGTGTATGTTAGATTACAGAATTTTTTTATGATGAATGTTTATGTTAGATTAGTATGTTTATGATGAATGTTTATGTTAGATTAGTATGTTGTTTTATGTTTTATTTCATTATTAGGAGTCCTAGGAAAAATTAGTATGTGTATGTTAGATTAGAGAAAAATTTTGGGTTTTATGAAAAATTAGAGATTAAACAATAAGAAAATGTTCTCATAGGAATTTGTCGATGATGCCCGTCCCGCATCCTCGTCGTCGAGTAGTCCGCGAGAGCCTGCTTGATAGGCGTCATGTCCGGGACTGGGCTCCGTCGGGCTTGCACTGGGAGGTGCTACCTTCCCGGGATCAGAGGTTGGTGAGGAATGCAGGTATTGTCATCGACCCGGAACTTCCGTGGTGGCGGTCACGCGGGCTACTTTCGGTGTGGAGGGAGCGGGCGCCCGTGGAGTTGGTACGTCGTCGTGTCAGGGAGGAGGACGAGCACGTCCGTCGCTACATGGCGGCGTTGGACGCCCGGTTCGACAATACCTGGTAGATCCTTCTTGGATCTCACTTGAGTTATGATCCCGTGATAGTTCCTTATCTTTGGGTGTCCACCGCCGGCGACTCAGAGACCGCTAGAGAATCGAGTTCACCGTCCTCCACATTGGATTCTAGGATATTCGATCTGTATTAGTAATCTTATATGATAATATTCGAGATGTATTAGTTAATATTTGATGATGCATTAACTGGATTATTCGGGATGATGTATTAGTGATATTATATTCGACGTTATAATAAATATTAATGTATTTGTGATATTTTATCGTTATAATGTGTGTGTGACTTTCGGTCTGTCTTTGCTCCTTGTGTGACTTTCATGTGTGTTCTCGATGGAGGAATCCCGACTGTTGTCGTGGGGCGCACCTCCTCTTTTTTATCTTCTTTGCGATATACTTGTCGATATATTGCTCACGAAGATAAGAGGGGAGGCGTCCATCACCGGCGGTCGAACTATTACTATGAGAAATTGCCCACCAACATATATACACCACCATATCAATGTGAGAGAGAGCACACCAACACAACCATGAGATGTGAGAGTTACTTAAGGAAAGCCTCGATGGACCGAAATTCACACACACATTAGGATCCAAAGCGTGCCGTAATTTTTGAACCGGCTTATTCGGGATGATCTATTAGTGATATTATATTCGAGTTCATTATAAATGTATTTGTGATTTGCAAGTCATTCCGACAAAACGTAGGGAATTTTTTCTACGTCATTGCTCGATATATGGAATGGGTTAACTTTACATCTCTTTCGGCTCCTTGTGTGTCTTTCACCGAGGGAGAGTGTCTACCATATATAAATATGAGAGAGGAAGAATCCCGACTATTGTCGTGGGGGTCGCTTCTCCTTCATTCCCGTGTGCTAGACATTTTGGTGTAATGCACTCGGGGACGAATAGAGGATCCACCATCACCAACTGTCGCAATATCAGAAGGAGTACCCACCATATATGTGAGATGAGAGTTTAGGAAGGAAAGACTTGACAGACCTAAAGTCAACCTGTTGCATATTGAGTAATAGTGATTTGTGTGTTGATCAGTTTTCTCGTAGTTTCCTTTGATCGATTTTAAATGTTTCAACTATGAACATAGGAAATGTCTGACGACGAAAGGGAATTTGGTATGTGCGAATACTACGAAGACAACCGTGGCCTATGTGAGAAGACTTTCCTAGTTGATGGTAGGCGCTTCAGCATCATGCTGGATGAGACCTTCGAAGTGGATATAGTAAGTCACAATGACAAGTCTTTTTTCGTGATTAAGCATGGCTTTTGCCTCTTTTGCTTCAACTTATAATTAATTTTCATTTTTTACTGTTCTACTAGCATATCCGCTGCCATGCAAGAATTGTTTTCTTGGATAAGATTGGTTTCAATACTAAAAAAGATATGGAGGTAAAGATAGTTCACTTGAGGACCGAGCATGGTTTTCCTTTTGCGGTAAAATTGTACCATGCAGACACCTATTGCTATTTTGAATGCAAAAGTTGGCAAGCACTATGCAAGGCTTATGCATTTGAGCCTAATATGCTTATCACCTTTGATATTCGTTCGGAAGATGATATTGAAGGTAATATCAACATCTGGGTCGATATGCAGACGCCTCCAGTTCTACCATTATGTGAGTTTCTCAACCATATTTATTAAGTAATTTATATTGTTTATTTAAAAATAGTTGACAACTTATTTGCATTGACAACTTATTTTCATACTTAAAATATGTACAGAAGATGGTAGACAAAACCTACCACTACAGTGATGAAGCAGAATTAACTTATAAGGAGAAAGATCATCTTACCTCATTTCTTAGTCATCTTGAGAATTACAATAGCTATTATCAAACTCCTGCACATTATGGTCTATACGTGCCACTAGTGCACATGGTGAACTACGGTAACATCCATGAAGATTGCATGGTAAGATTTTAATTCTACTATTACGACATCCGTGAATCTTTTGCATAAATTCTTCGAAAACTAAACTACATTGCTAACTACAAAGTTATTACTATGTTTTTCAATAGAAAATACCGAAGGATTTTGTGTCTCATCTGATGTTTCCGAGAGGTCGCGTTGTTGTTACGAGCTTAGGGCCACCCCGGGCAGGTCACTCCTGTCCATACAGGATTTCTAAAACCGATGGAGTCATGCCAATCAAAGATTGGAAAAAATGTATGCTCAATCGTAGAGAGCTACTTGGAAGCAACATTGTGCGTAGGCCAAGAATAGGAGACAGGATGACCTCCGTTCTCCATAATGGAGAGTTAGGGCCTATCTTGTTTTATGATATTGTACCTAAGAGAGGGTAGAGTAGGTCTTACAAGATAGGAGTACGTAGGTCCTAGTTACAATGTGTTATTATGTGGTACAATGTGTTAGAGTTGATGATGATGATGATGATGAGGAGGAGGAGGAGGAGTTGTGATTATGACCAATGACCAACTTGTTATATGATGTCTCATTGATGAAAATGATGATTAAATTGTGTCATATGTTCTATTTATAAGTATAGTACATAGCGTCATGACCAAACACGGAGATAAGAGAGATCACTTCTCTATATTAGATATCTAAAAAAAATATGAAACCCCTAAATTAACCCTCCAAAACCCTCAACCCCCCCCTCTCTCAAAAAAACAGCCCCTCAGCTGTTGACACGTGGACGCTCTTTGGTCCCGGTTGGTGTTACCAACCGGGACCAAAGGCCCTCCTGCCTGGGCTCGGTGGAGCGGCCACGTGTAGAGCCATCTGTCCCGGTTCGTAAGTGAACCGGGACTAAAGGTCGTGGGATTTATTCCCGACCCTTCAGACCCGGTTCCAGAACTGGGACAAATGCGCCTTACGAATCGGGACAAATGGGGCTTTTTCCACTAGTGATGAGCCGCTGGTCAGCATCATCTGCACGTTGGGCCAGGGCGGTTTGCTCCGTCTCAGTAGTTTTCTCGAAGGTGGCAAAATCAGCTTTAACTTTTACAATTTCTTTGGTGGTGAGCCTGAACTTCTCCTCTGCTGCACTCCTAGCGGCTTGTTGGGAGGCCAGATTGCTCTTTAAGCCGGTCAGTTCAGACTCGACATTGCTTAAAGCTTCTTGGGACAGATAATAAGTAAAAGAGGTGTAAGTCGCCAGGATAACATATTGCCAGATGGTTAAGTTAACAAGTATAATGCAAGTCTCAAGAAGATTGCAGGCAATATACTTGACACTTGGGGGCTAATATCTATTTGTTTTCCAAGACCGCAAATTACAAACTACAAGTAAGTCCTGGCTCAGCTCTATCAAGCTAAGACGGAACTTGGGGGCTGCATCCTTGTTTCCTAGATCTGTCATGAAGTTCTGGCTCATGTTTGTCAAAGATAAGCCGACACTTGGGGGCTACATTTGGTTCTTTGTTCAAATTAACAGGCAAATTCGGCCCATTATTTCCATACTGACCCCAACTTGGGGGCTATCTTTGATCAACTACTTAAAACTGAATACTGGCTCAATATTTACATATTAAGCCGATACTTGGGGGGCTACAGGCTAAGTGGTTTTGTGCCAAGCATGGATTGGACGACCCAGTTTACCATTAGAAAATATTAAACCGGCTCTTGGGGAATAAATAAGGATATAAGGAAAGGAAGGGGTACCTCATATTTTTTCTTCATCAGATTAACAAGCTTGATTTCCATGTTCCGGCTTGTGAAGAGGCGGTTCAGATAACCGGCATGTAGCTCATCAGCAGTCAACTTCTCTTGCACGGGGAGCTCGAAATCCATCTTGTCAGAGGCTTCAGTTTTCTCAGTGTGCTTTGTCAACACACGAGGTTGAGGAGTTTGAAAGCCGGTCCCGGTAATGATGACGTCCATAGTATCCAAGTTTTCAACGGCCATTGAAGGGCTTGGCGGCTTAGAGTTGGTCCTCGGAGGGCTCCCAATGGCCGTCTCATGGGCCGCCGGCTCGACAAAACGATGAGCGTCTTCGGGCACATCCTTTGAGGCAGGAGAAGGATCAGCATGTGCAACCGGAGAGTCCGGCTTCGCAGCCTCCGGTTCTTGGGCAGTGGGGGCCGAGGTAGACTCGATAGTTTTCCTTCGCTTTCCTTTAGCCCTGGAAATCATAGAAGGTTATTGTATAAAATTCAAGGGTATCAAAGATAGGATGGAAGCATGAAAGCATGTACCCTGGGTTGATCTTCAGAGGCGATAGCTTGGTTGCCATAGAGTAGCCTGAAGAAGGGGGTGATTCCTGAGAGCAGTTAAAGCAATATAAAGACATAGTAAAGTTATAAAGGAAAAGTTGACCACACTAAGCGAAGTTGAAAAAAATACCTCAGGCGGCCATTTCCGTTGAACCGGAGAGTTAGACAACCCGTCCATATGGTCTTCAGAGCCAGCGCTCCGAGTTTGGTGTCGGGAGAGGGGTTGTTGCTTTTTCAAAAGAAAGTTGGGGTCTAAATAAGCAAGAGGATGAGAAAATGGGAATTTTTCGAAGACCCGCTCTATCTTCTTTGGTGGAAGATGTACTGAGTCCGATGAAACATAGGTTACCTCAAGAACTTTGGCATGGCTTGTCTCCTTTTCTTCCTGTGAATTATTATTGTCAATAAGGCATATGAAGAGACTGCCAAGAGAGTCAAGTTCTACCTCTCAGTCGTTAGCCTCAGGCTGTTCTTGATGTGCAGGCTGTTGGGGAACGTCGCATGGGAAACAAAATTTTTCCTATGCACACGCAAACCTATCCATGGTGATGAGCATCTACGAGAGGGAGAGTGGATCTATGTACCCTTGTAGATCGCTAAGCGGGAAGCGTGAAGAAACGCGGTTGGTGTAGTCGAACTTCTTCGCGATCCAAATCGCCGAGCGTCCTACGATCCAATCACGAACCGTCCCGCGAACACATCATGATCCGTCCCGCGAACTCATCACGATCTGTCTCACGATCTTGATCATGATCTGTCCCGCGAACTCATCACGATCCGTTCCGTGATCACATCACGAACCGTCTCGCGATCTCGATCACAGTCCTTCCGATCTAGCGCCGAACGGACAGCACCTCCGCATTCAGCACACGTGCAGCTTGATGACGATCTCCACCGTCTCGATCCAGCGAGAGGAGGTGGAGAGGAGAGAGAGTTCACCGGCAGCGTGACGGCGCTCCGGTGATGGTGGTGGAGCAATTCTGGCAGGGCTTCGCCTAAGCGCTGCAGAAAACCGATCTAGAGGAGAAACTATGCACCGGTGTAACGGGTAGCACGTGGCCGGAAATTCTGTCCAAAAACCACCCAATCCACTAGTATATATAGGAGGAGAGGAAAGGAGAGGCAGCCAAGGCCTTTGGGTCGGCCGAAATAGGAGGTGGGAAGCAATCCTACTTCACCTCCAATCCTAGTAGGAGTAGGATTGCCTCCTATTGGCTGATTTTCCACTTCTTGCTTTAGGACTTTCTCTCCTGCGCCATGGGCCTTTGTGGCTGTTTTACTAGCCCACTAAGGCCCGGTTATTATTCTCCCACAGCCCATGAACCTCTTGGGGTCGAAATACCCCTCCCGGAGGCCTCCCGGTACACTACCGGCACTCCCGGTACACTACCGATGAGCCCAAAACTTTTCCGGAAACCAAACTGGGACTTCCTATATATGAATTTTACCTCCGGACCATTCCGGAGCTCCTCGTGACGTCTGGGATCTCATCCGGGACTCCGAACAAACTTCGGTCACCACCATACATAACTCTACACTACCGAAACGTCACCGAACCTTAAGTGTGCAGACCCTGCGGGTTCGAGAACTATGTAGACATGACCGAGACACCTCTATGGTCAATAACCAATGGCGGGACCTGGACGTCCACATTGGTTCCTACATATTCTATGAAGATCTTCATCGGTCGAACCTCTATGTCAAGGATTCAGTTAATCCCGTATAACGTTCCCTTTGTTCTTCGGTATGTTACTTGCCCGAGATTCGATCGTCGGTATCTCCATACCTAGTTCAACCTCGTTACCGGCAAGTCTCTTTACTCGTTTTGTAATACAAGATCCCGCAACTAACAATTAGTCTCATTGATTGCAAGGCTTATTGTGATGTTGCATTACCGAGTGGGCCCCGAGATACCTCTCCGTCGCACGGAGTAACAAATCCTAGTCTCGATCCATGCCAACTCAACAGACACCATCGGAGATACCTATAGAGCACCTTTATAGTCACCCAGTTACGTTGCGACGTTTGATACACACAAGGCACTCCTCCGATATCTGTGAGTTGCATGATCTCATGGTCATAGGAACACATACTTGACATGCGGAAAACAGTAGCAGTAAACTGACACGATCATATGCTACGTTTGCAGTTTGGGTCTTGTCCATCACATCATTCTCCTAATGATGTGACCCTGTTATCAAATGACATCTCATGTCCATGGCTAGGAAACCTTAACCATCTTTTGATCAACGAGCTAGTCTATTAGAGGCATACTAGGGACATGGTTTTGTCTATGTATCCACACATGCATCTAAGTCTCCGATCAATACAATTATAGCATGGATAATAAACGATTATCATGAACAAGGAAATATGATAATAACTAATTTATTATTGCCTCTCGGTCATATTTCCAACAGTCTCCCACTTGCACTAGAGTCAATAATCTAGTTCACATCACCATGTGATTCGCATTGTTATGAATCTAACACCCAACGAGTTCTGGGGCTCGATCATGCTTTGCATGTGAGAGAGGTCTTATAGTCAACGGGTCTGTAACATTCAGATCCGTGTGCACTTTGCAAATATCTATGTCAAACTATAAACACTGCTACCACACTCCGCTCGGTACTATTCCAAATGGCTGCTCCACTATACGTATCCAGATTGCTACTACGAGTCATCCGGATTAGTGTTAAAGCTTGTATTGACGTAACTCCTTACGACGAACTCTTTATCACCTCCATAATCGAGAAACACCTCCTCAGTCTCTTAGTTACTGAGGATAATCTTGACCGTTGTCCAGTGATCCACTCCTGGTTCACTCTTGTACCCCCTGACGCACTCATGGCAAGGCACACACAGGTGCGGTACACAACATGGCATAATATAGAGCCTATGTCTAAGGCATAGGGGATGACGTTCGTCCTTTCTCTTTCTTCTGCCGTTGTCGAGCTTTGAGTCTCACTCAACTTTCACACCTTACAAATCAGGCGAGAACTCTTCCTCTGACTGATCCATTTTGAACTCTTTCAAAATCTTGTCAAGGTATGCACTCATTGAAAGTCTCATCGAGCATCTTGATCTATCTCCATAAATTTTGATGCTCAACAATTAGGTAGCTTCATCCAGGTCTTCCTTTGAAAATCACTTTCCAAATGACCGTTTTATGCTTTCCAGAAACTGTACATTATTTCTGATCAACAATATGTTATCCACATATACTTATCAGAAATTCTATAGTGCTCCCACTCACTTTATTGCAAATACAAGTTTCTCGTAAACTTTGTATAAACTACAAAACTTTGATCACCTCATGAAATTTTATATTCCAACGCCGAGATGCTTGCTTCAGTTTATAGAAGGATCACTGAAGCTTGCACACCTTGTAGCATCCTTAGGACTGACAAAAACTCCTGGTTGTATCACATACAACCTTTCCTCAAGTAAACCGTTAAGGAAATGATGTTTTGACATCCATTTGCTAGATTTCACAATTGAAAAATGCAGCAACTGCTAACATAATTCCAACAGACTTTAGCTCCGCTATGAGTGAGAAAGTCTCATCGTAGTCAACTCCTTGAACTTGTCACAAACATCTTTGCAACAAGTCAAGATTTACAAATGGTGACATTTACCATCAGCGTCTGTCTTCATTTTAAAGATCCATTTGTACTCAACAACCTACCGTCCAATGAGCAAGTCTACCAAAGTCTATACTTGGTTTTCATACATGGATCCTATCTCGGATTTCATGGCCTCCAACCATTTGTCGGAATCCGGGCCCATCATCGCTTCTCCATAGCACGTAGGTTCATCGTTGTCCAACAACATGACCTCCAAGACAAGGTTGTCGTACCGATCAGGAGCAGTACACATCCTTGTCGACCTACGAAGTTTGATAGTAACTTGATCCTGAAGCTTCATGATCATCATCATTAACTTCCTCTTCAACCAAGAGAGGCTTCACAAAAACATCTTCCTGCGTTGCGCTACTCTCAGCTTGAACAAAGGTTTAACAACCTCATCAAGTTCTATCTTCCTCCCACTCATTTCTCTCGAGAGAAACTTTTCCTCGAGAAAGGATCCATTTTAGCAACAAACACTTTGCACTTGGATCTGAGATAGAAGAATCACCCAAATGTTCTTTAGGGTATTCTATGAAGATGCATTTGTTCGCTTTGGGTTCGACCTCATTAGGTGAAAACATTTTCCACTCAAGCGTCGCAGCCCCAAACATTAAGAAATGACAGCTTAGGTTTCTATCAAACCATAATTCACACAGTGTCATCTCAATGGATTTAGATGGTGCCCTATTTAAAGTGAATGTAGTTGTCTCTAATGCATAACCCCAAAATTATAGTAGCAAAACGATAAGAGACATCATAGCACGCACCATATCCAATAGAGTACGACTATGACGTTCGGACACACCATCACACTATGGTGTTCCAGGTGGCGTGAGTTGTGAAACAACTTTCACTTTGTCTAAAGTTGTATGCCAAACTCTTAACTCAGATATTCACCTCCACGATCACATCGTAGACATTTTTATCTTCTTGTCACGATGATCTTTAAACTTCACTCTGAATTCGCTTGATCCTTTCAAACGATTCAGACTTGTGTTTCATTATGTAAATATCCACTATATCCACTCAAATCATCAGTGAAGGTAAGAAAATAACAACATCCACCGCATGCTAAAAGACTCATTGGATTGCATACATCAACATGTATCATTTCCAATAAACCACTTGCCCGCTCCGTCAATCCGGAAAACGGGGTCCTTAGTCATCTTGCCAAAAAGGCATGGTTCGCATGTCTCAACCGATTCGAAATCGAATGAGTCCAAAGATCCATCGACATGGAGTTTCTTAATGCGCTTTATACCAATATGACATTTAGCGGCAGTGCACAAGTATGTGGTACTATCATTATTTACTTTCTATCTTTTGGCATCAATGTTATGAACATATGTATTACTATGATCAAGATTTCAACAAACCATTCTCACTGGGGGCATGACCATCGAAGATATTATTCATGTAAACAGAATAACCATTATTCTCTAACTTAAAATAACCGTATTGCAATAAACACGATCTAATCATGTTCATGGCCAACGCAGAACACCAAATAACATTTATTTAGATTTGTCACTAATCCCAAAGGTAGAGAGAGCGTGCGATGTTTGATCACATCAACCTTGGAAACATTTCCAACACACATCATCACCTCACACCTATTTATTCTCTGTTTATTCCGTAGCTATTACTTTGAGTTACTAACATTTAGCAACCGAACCGGTATCCAATACCCAGGTGGTACTAGGAGTACTAGCAAGGTACACATCAATAACACGTATATCAAATATATTTCTGTCGACCCTGCTAGCCTTCTCATCTACCAAATATATATGGTTGTTCTGCTTCAGCGACCGCTCTCCTCATAATCGAAGCACTTAGTCTCGGGTTTGGGTTCAACTTTGGGTTGCTTCACTGGAGCAGCAACTGACTTGCCATCCATGAAGTTTCCCTCCTTGCCCTTGCCCTTCTCGAAACTAGTGGTTTTTACTAACCATCAACACTTGATGCTCCTTCTTGATTTCTAACTTCGTGGTGTCAAACATCGCGAACAGCTCAGGGATCATTAATTCTATCCCTGGCAGTTTATAGTTCATCACGAAGTTCTAGTAGCTTAGTGATAGTTACTTGGAGAACTATGTCAATCACTATCTTATCTGGAAGATCAACTACTACTTTATTCAAGGGATTGTAGCACCCAGAAAATCTGAGCACATGCTCAACGATTGAGCTATTGTCTTTCATCTTGCAGGCAAAGAATCTTGTTGGTGATCTCATATCTCGCAACACGGGCACGAGCCTGAGATCCTAATTTCAGCTCTTAGAAACATCTCATATGTTCCGTGACGTTCAAAACATTTTGGAGCCTCAATTCTAAGCTGTAATGCATGACGCACTAAACTATCAAGTAGTCATCAAAACATGCCTGTTATATGTTCACGACATCTACAGACGATGCTAGAGGGGTTGGCGCACCGAGCGGTGCATTAAGGACATAAGCCTTTTGTGTAGCAATGAGGACAAGCCTCAGATCACGGACCCAGTACACAATATTGCTACCATCATCTTTCCAATCTATTTCTCTAAGAACATATAAAAATTCAAGGGAGCTACCGCACGAGCAAGTAATCTACAACATATTTGCAAAGACACTACTGACTAAGTTCATGATAATGAGTTCAATTAATCATATTACTTAAGAGCTCCCACTCAAATTGACATCCCTCCGGTCATTCAAGTGATACATGATCCAAATTCACCAACTCAAGTCCGATCATCACGTGAGTTGAGGTGGCTGCAATGGTGAACATCATCATGTTGATCATATCTACTATATGACTCACGTTCGACCTTTCGATCTCTTGTGTTCCGAGGCCATATCTGTACATGCTAGGCTCATCAAGTTTAACCCGAGTGTTCTGCATGTGCAACACTAGCTTGCACCGGTTGTATGTGAACGTAGAGTCTATCACACCCGATCATCACGTGGTGTCTCAACACGACGAACTTTCGCAACAGTGCACACTTGGGGAGAACACAATTTAACTTGAAATTAAGAGAGGGATCACCTTATGTAACATCCCAAAATTCCGTTTTGGAATGTTATGAAATGTATCTATGCATCATCATCATCATTGCTTGAATGTATGGAATTAGTTGAAATGCTTCTTCTGATTTTCTGAAAGGCCATTCCAATTTTCACTATATAGGTTTCACCTAATTGAAAACCCTTGGAAAAGTTCAAAATAAGAGGGGAGGAACATGACACTCCACACCAGGGACTTCTTGGTGATTTATTTAAACAATAAAAACCAGGGGGTCTTTTGAAAAATATTTGCAAAATCTTTTAAAACCAAATAGGCAATTTCTGAAAATATTATTTTTTCAAGTTATTCAAATGACAGAAGAAAAATGTTCAATAAACGGCATTTAATATTCTGGTAATTTTGATATATATTTATCCTATATTTGGAACAAAATTGAATGCATTAAATGGTTTTTACTGCGCTGAAAATTAGAAAAGGAAACGTTTTAATTTGAAATGGGCCGGCCCATAGCAGTTAATTCCCGAAACCGCTCCGAGCCGACCGACCGACGCGCTGACGCTGCCCTCCCTCTCTCTGACGTCCTGGCCCCACCGCCCGATCCTGAAGACGTCACGGTCAACTTCCTCCTCGCGTCGCAGGACCTCGCCGGAGATCGCTCCACTCCCGGATCTCCCTCCCTTTCCTTCCCCTCGCTCCACCTTGCCCCTATATAAAGCCGGTCACTCTCCGCATGCCATTCCACCCGAAATCTCTCTCTCTCCCTCGCCATAGCGCTGCACTACACCCTCACCGGAGTTCGGATCCCCACCGAAGCTCCCGGAGCTCGTGCCCATTGCCTCTGTCGTCCCCACTCCCCTCCGACACCACCAGAGTACGCCGTAGACCTGCCGCCATCGTTTGAAGCCCTCGGACACCGTCCCCAACCACCAGAGCGCCGCCCCGACAACCTCGCCGCCTCGGCCTCGCCGGAAAACCCCCTGATCGGCGACCACCCCTTCTTTGTGAGCCCCCTCTCCCGCTCATATCCGTTCATCGTAGATCAACGTGTCAGATTAGATCATTTTAAAACCGAACTGGTATCCTTTACAGCTCGGTCATCCTCTCGATTCGTTAGATCTCGCACACCCCGTAGCCAACTAGAGAACGCCACGTCACCCTGTCCGTTCAATCAGTTTTTTTCTTTTCTTTTCTGATTTAGAAAACAGAATGTTTTCTGTTTTTGTTTTTGTTATATCTTTTAAACTATTTAGTGTTTTGAGTTGATTCTTTTTGCATTAGGTCCCTAATTTCATGTAGTTTCACCCTGTAGTCTTAGATTTCAAATCTAATCAAATTTTCTTAAATTACTAAAATCTGCTTAACTAGAGTTTAAAAATAGATTTTTGTATGAATCTTTTTATCACCGATTGGTATTAGTTAGGACTGTCATCATGCTTAGTTTGATAATTTTTAGGATGAATTTGTTTAGTGTTTTAACCAAAACACAATCTGTTTAGTTGTTAGTATAGTTTAATTAGTTCAATTTTTAGTTAGTTTAAATCTGAGTTAATTATATTTTATTTAGTAGGTTCTGTTGGTTCAACTTAGGAATTACTTGCTGTTAATAAAAAAAATAATTTTCTTAGTTTATTTCTATATTGTTATAGGATTTCTACTCTTTTTTAGGTATAATTTGATTAAAACAAACTATTTAGTAATAGTTCTTTTAACAAAGTTTTAGATAATTAGATTCTGTTTTCTAAGAAAAGTTTTAGTAAATTCTTTTCTGTTAAGATAATGTTTTGTTAATAAAATAAATAGTTTAGTTACTTCATACCCTATTGTAAGGTGAAACTATAACCTATCTTATTAAGTAGTGTTTTATAAAACAAATTAACTTTAGTAGCATTTTCTTTCACAAAAGTTTTAGTGGATTTAATTCTATTTATTAATAAAATATTTTATTGTTTCTTATCTGTCAACTATTGTTTTAGTTAATACCAATAGTTCTATTTTGTTAGTAGTAGTACCCACCAACTTTTAGAAAACAAAACTATGTGTTGATTTTCTTTCTTGTGATTGTGCCTTGTTTTGCTTTGATTGATTGGTAGTTAAAATTCTGATTTTGTGAGTTACAATATTTGGTTGTATGCTTATTGAGTGCCCTGTTTGATTCATTAGATCATCCAGAGTGCGAGGCTTGTTACCTAGAGTCCCTCGAGTACGAAGATCGTCAATCAGGCAAGTCACCTTGATCATGTTTTTACCCATGTTTTAATGCATTAGTTCTACAATCTCCCCAATCACATGCAAAGTAGGTAAATTGGAAATTTGGTTACTTGATGTAGTATCATGTGGTAGGTACCCCCCAACCCTTTGACACTTGGCCCCGGGAAACGCTAAATTAGTTTTGCTATGTTATTAGTAGACGGGGTTGGTTGTGTGATTCATGAGAATGTGAGATATTAATTTTCAAGACCTACTATGATGATCAAGACTTCAAGACTTCCAAGTTTTCAACACACCTCTAGGTGGATGATGGTTGAACGGCGCCCTGGAGAAACCGGTGGTTAGCCTAGGTGTTGCTGGAGATGTGCCAGTATTCACGCGAAAAGGTCCACCCAGGCACAAAGAGATGGATGGATGCTTCAAGACCCAAGGCTTACCTGCACAGCCACAAGCCATTATGGGCTCTGGCTTGGTTGGATATTGTGGCGACACTGGACAGGCGGTGCTACAAGATGTAAAAGAACGGTAGGAAAGGATGGGCACCGACAGAGTCTCAGTGGGACCCCTTAGAAGACCATGTTTTGGTCATCCGTTCCTCAAACACCCTGAAGTGCAAGGAATCCAATGGAGGCAATCAAATCTTGTGGGGAATGTGTGCAAAACTCTGCAGAGTACTCAAACCTAATCGATTAGCCGTATCCATGGTCATGGACGACTTGAGCCAAAGGAACTGAAACTTCTGGAAATCTCAACACAATTAATATGATGATGTGGGTATTGATAACTTGGGTATGAGAATTGGTTGGTGGAACCATCTCATTAATCAACCAACTTAGTAATAATTTTTGCTTAGCCCCTCTCTTGATGTAGGAAAATTGGCTTTACGCCAAAAAAAACTTACTACCCCACCTGCCATATATGCATGTAGATTAGATGATTATCTTTTCACCCCTCTCTTGTGTGACTTTGCCGACATATTCAATATGCTGACCTACATGGCTGCAACGTATCATGTTGCAGAGTACTTTTCCGACCAGGAGTGAAGATACGCTCTACGCTCGGTGAGATGCCCTTGGAGTCAGATGGACTCATCTACCTCGAAGCTTCCGCAAGATTTAGTTATTCTCATGAGTTGGCCTTCAGCCACTTTATTGTAATCTTTATTGTAATAAAGGACTCGATATGAGATTTCGATTAATTAATGTTGTGTGATTTCCCTTTGATATATACATTGATGTACCGTGTGTGTACCAGCATGATCTTGGGATGGTATGGAAACACCAGAGATTCGACCTTTCAAGTCGGGTCGCTACAGAAATGGTATTAGAGCACACACTGACCATAGGACGTAACCTCTAGGATTGGAAAAGCCTTAGGATCATTCTTTTTCCCTTTGTTTTACAAATTCTTATATTCTCATCTGCTCATTTCTGATTTCTCTCCGATGTATTTCAACATTTTTAGATGGCCACCTTCACCCCCGTTCGCTTCACGGAGTTCTGCCAGCCTGACACAACCATGCCTTTTGGCAAGGAGCTGACACAGATCGTCAAAGACGTGAAGATTGCCCTGCCAACCATCACCGAGATTGCGATCACGTCTTTCCCACAAGACGCTCGCAACAGGATCGAAGTGCATATTCCCGGAAGGACTTTTGGATATATCACAGAGCCCATCAACTTCAAGTTTGTGGCACCCAGCTAGACTCTTGGGAGAGACATGGCGATTCACCGTGCCCTCGGACGTATTCAGGAGGAATACATGGGTGGTCCCATTTCGCGAGACCTCGGCATGGTTTGTCGCAGGGATGTCAACGGAAATATCATCACCAACCCCACTGGAGACTCCACCATTTCTTATATCCAGACTTTGGAGACTCATGTCAGGGCTCTGGAGTTTCGGGTACGTGCAGACACGAAGACGATCAAGAATCTGATGAACCGCGAGCTAGACCTTGAAGCTGACATACGGGAAGCCAATTACGAACATGAGCATGAAGTGAAGGACTTCCTGGAGAGGATCGAGAAGCTGAATACTCGCATCGCAACTCTGGAGGAACAACTGGACATGGGGGAAAATCTTCACCCCAAAGGAGACATGGCTCCCTTCATCAGCGACAATGATGACTATGAGGAGAGCACCACTGGAGGACCCACAACTATGCACTTTTGAGGAGAACTTTAGTCATGCCCCCCATTTATCTTTCTTTTTCAACGTTAAAGCGTAGGTTGATGCTTGGTTTGAATTGAGACTTGTATCCTGATGTTTGAACCTTGAGTTGAATAAATGAATGAGTGTTTGATGTGATATGTTTGTGCATTGCATATGGGTAGTGATTTTATTTCTAGGCCCTTGTTTTATTCTAATTCTCATCCCTCTGAATACAGTAAGATGCCTCCACAACGTGAGCCCGACTTCACCTTCCCGCTGGAACTCATGCAACTCCTCTAGCAGCAGAATGCCCTGATGCAGCTATTGCTATAGAACCAGACCAACAACAGCAACAACCACCCTCCACCTCAGGCTGACAACCTCACCCGTTTTCTGAAGTTGAACCCTCCAACTTTCTCCAGCAGCACTGAGCCCATTGTGGCAGATGACTGGCTCCGTAAGATGGAGAGGGAACTCGTCACTGCTGGATGCACTAACGCTGAGAAGGTGCGCTTTGCCGCACATCAACTTGAAGGACCAGCAAGTTCATGGTGGGAGAACTACACCACCACATATCCTATTGCTGGTGTGACTTGGGAACAATTCAAGCTTGCTTTCCACACCGCTCATGTTTCAGCTGGAGCCATGAGTCTGAAGAAGCGCGAGTTTCGCAACTTGTGCCAGGGAAATCGCTCTGGGCCCAATATGTAGACGAATTCAGCATGTTGGCCCATTATGCACCAGGAGATGTGGCCGATGATGCGGCCAAGCAGGAGAAGTTTCTGGAAGGACTCAACGATGAGTTGAGCATGCAGCTGGTGGTGGCTACTTTCAACAACTACCAAGAGCTAGTGGACAAGGCCCTCATCTTGGAGGGAAAGCAGCAGCAAATTGAGAACCGCAAGAGGAAGTATACTTAGGGGAAGTTTAACTCTGAAGCTCATCAGAAGCCCCGCTACTCCCCGTACTCAGGGAATACTGGATCAGGGACCGGTAAGTTTGGAAGGCACACTCATGCCGTGCACAACCATGGACGCCACAACCATGGAGGAAATGGGAACAACCGTCCCACCAATGGCAACTTCAAGAATGACAATGGGAATGGAAACAACAACCAGCACTGTCACACTCCCACTCAGAAGGATCTGAGCCATATCACCTGTTTCAAGTGTCAGAAGACAGGGCACTATGCTACTGAATGTCCCCCGAGCAAGCAGGGAAATGGATACGGCACCAACAACGACAACTCAGCAGCTAAGAAGCCCAACCCTTTTCCCCGTGCTCAGGTGAACCACATTGATGTGGAGGAAGTCTATGATCAGCCCATACTGTGGTTGGTAAGTTTTTATTGCATTCACGTCCAGTTACAGTACTTTTTGATTCCGGTGCAACTCATTCATTCATATCAAGGGTAGTTGTGGAAAAGTATGGTTTGGCCACCAGAACCCTTAGTCAGCCCATTAACGTCAGTTCCCCAGGAGGCATGATGATGGCAGGGATAGGATGCCATGCTTTGAAGCTTAATATAGGAAACCATGTTTTTCCCACCGACCTCATCGTCTTAGAGTCGCACGGATTGGATGTAATCCGAGGCATGGATTGGATGACCAAGTATGAAGGAAATCTTGACTGTTTCGACAAGTCTATCTTGCTCACCACCCCGGAGAACAAGAGGATTAAGTATGTATCTCGATGCACACGGATGAGTGCTCGATTAAATTCTCTCACAGGAGTCGTTCAGGAGGAAGTACCTGTGGTAAAAGACTTTTCGAATGTATTCCCGGAAGAATTACCAGGCATGCCACCAGATAGAGAGATTGAGTTTCTGATAGAGTTATTGCCAGGAACAGCCCCAATTTCCAAGAGACCCTATCGGATGCCCGCAAATGATCTATTAGAAATCAAGAAGCAAATTAAGGAGTTATTGGACAAAGGGGTATATTAGCCCAAGTTCTTCACCTTCGGGAGCCCCAGTACATTTGGTGGAGAAGAAGGATAAAACCTTGAGGATGGTTGTCGATTATCGTGCTTTGAACGAGGTGACTATCAAGAACAAGTACCCTCTGCCAATGATTAATGACTTGTTCGATCAGCTAGTGGGAGCCAAAGTATTCGCCAAGATAGATCTTCGATCAGGGTATCACGAGTTGAAAATTCGTGAACAGGATATACCCAAAACAGCTTTCACCACAAGGTATGGCTTGCATGAGTATACCGTCATGTCTTTTGGTTTGACAAATGCTCCCGCTTACTTCATGAGTTTGATGAACAAAGTATTCATGGAATACCTGGACAAGTTTGTTGTGGCTTTCATCGATGACATATTGATATTCTCCAAGAACGAGGAAGAACACAAGGATCATTTGCGTTTAGTTCCGGAGAAACTTAGAGAGCATTAGTTATATGCCAAATTCAGCAAATGTGAATTTTGGCTGACGGAAGTCGGATTCCTTGGACACGTTATTTCCGGAGATGGAATAGCAGTGGACCTTGCTAAGGTTGAAGCCATCACCGAGTGGAAGTCACCCACCTCAGTTAAGGAGATCCGCAGTTTCCTCAGACTTGCCGGATATTACCGGAGGTTCATTGAGAATTTCTCAAAAATTGCCAAGCCCATGACAGAGTTGTTGAAGAAAGAGTCTAAATATATTTGGACTGAGGAATGTGAAGCCAGATTCCAGGAGTTGAAGAAATGTTTGGTCACAGCGCCAGTGTTGATTTTGCCAAATATTCGGAAGGACTTCCAGGTTTATTGTGATGCTTCACGTCAAGGACTTGGAGGAGTACTCATGCAAGATGGAAAGGTTGTAGCTTATGCATCCAAACAACTATGACCTCATGAGTTGAATTATGCCACCCATGATTTGGAATTAGCAGCCGTAGTGCACGCACTCAAGACCTGGAGACATTTCCTTGTCGGAAATAGTTGTGATGTTTACAGCAATCATAAGATCCTGAAGTATATCTTCACACAGAAAGAGTTGAACCTCAGACAGAGGAGATGGCTAGAGGTAATCAAGGACTATGACATGAGATTAGATTACCATTCAGGGAAGGCAAATGTTGTAGCAGATGCCTTGAGTCGGAAAACTTATGTGAACACACTCACAGCGGGAGGATTACCCCAGGAGTTCCAAGAGGATATGTTGCGACACTAGAGATCCAGTCCACCTTAACCGAAAGAATTCATGAAGCTCAGAAGACGGAGAAGGAGATAGCTGAGATAAGGCAACGAATGAAGGATGGTAAAGCTAAAGGTTTTCGTGAGGATGAACAAGGAACTCTGTGGTTTGAGAACCGAATCTATGTGCCCAATGTCCCAGAGCTCAGGAAGTTGATACTTCAAGAAGCCCACGATTCACCTTACTCGATACACCCAGGCAACACCAAGATGTATCTGGATTTGAAGGAAAGATACTGGTGGACAGGTATGAAGAAGGATATTGCTCAACATGTTGCAATATGTGATGTTTGTCAGCGGGTAAAGGAAGAACATCAGAAACCAGCAGGGTTACTCCAACCTTTGCCAATACCCGAGTGGAAATGGGATAAGCTTGGTATGGACTTCATCACAGGATTACCCAGGACCCGTTCAGGTTATGATTCCATCTGGATAGTGGTCGATCATTTGACCAAGGTGGCTCATTTCATCCCGGTGAAGACCACTTATACTAGTGCTAAGTTAGCCAAGATATATATGACTAGGATCGTGTGTTTGCATGGAGTTCCGAGGAGTATCGTATCAGAAAGAGGAACACAATTTACCTCAAAGTTTTGGCATCAGCTACATGAAACTTTGGGTACGAGGCGGGAGTTCAGTACAACTTTTCATCCGCAGACTGATGGACAGACTGAGAGAGTCAACCAGATTCTGGAGGACATGTTGAGAGCTTGTGCACTAGACTATGGGTCTAGTTGGGATGACAACTTACCTTACGCAGAATTCTCATATAACAACAGTTATTAGACTAGTCTGAAGATGGCCCCTTTCGAAGCTTTATACCAAAGGAGGTGCAGAACACCATTGATGTGGGATGGTGTTGGAGACCGAAAACTTTTTGGTCCCGACCTTCTCCGAGATTCTGAAGAGAAAGTCAAGTTAATTCGTGACAGACTCAAGATAGCTCAATTTCGACAGAAGAGCTATGCTGACAGCAAACGCAAGGAAGTGACGTGTGAAGTAGGAGACCGAGCATACCTTCGTGTCTCCCCACTTCGAGGAATCAAGAGGTTTGGTGTTAAAGGAAAGTTAGCACCCCGATTCATAGGCCCCTACAAAATTCTTGAACGTAGAGGCGAAGTTGCATACAAGCTGGAATTGCCGAAGGGATTGTCCGGAGTTCATGATGTTTTCCATGTTTTCCAGCTGAAGAAATGCCATGCTGAGATGGCTGATATTCCTCTGAGAGCCACAGTGCCCCTAGAGGCTATACAACTTGACAGTGATTTGACTTACGAGGAGAAGCCTGTCAGGATCCTCGAGACTGCCAACAGAGTTACCCGCAGCAGGATCATCAAGTTATGTAAGGTTTTGTGGAGTCACCACACCGAGGAAGAAGCCACCTGGGAACGCGAAGAAGATCTTCGTAGAGACCACCCACACCTATTTTCTAGCCAACCCGAATCTCGAGGGCGAGATTCATCTTAAGGTGGGTAGGTTTGTAACATCCCAAAATTCCATTTTGGAATGTTATGAAATATAGCTATGCATCATCATCATCATTGCTTGAATGTATGGAACTAGTTGAAATGCTTCTTCTGATTTACTGAAAGGCCATTCCCATTATCACTATATAGGTTTCACCTAACTGAAAACCCTTGGAAAACTTGAAAATAAGAGGGGAGGAACATGACACTCCACACCAGGGACTTCTTGGTGATTTATTTGAACAATAAAAACCAGGGGGTCTTTTGAAAAATATTTGCAAAAACTTTTAAAACCAAATAGGCAATTTTAGAAAATATTATTTTTTCAATGTATTCAAATGACAGAAGAAAAAAGTTCAATAAATGGCATTTATTATTTTGATAATTTTGATATATATTTCTCCTATATTTCGAAATAATTGGATGCATTAAAAGGTTTTTACTTCGCTGGAAATTAGAAAAGGAAACGTTTTAATTTGAAACGGGCCGGCCCACAGCAGTTAACTCCCGAAACCGCTCCGAGCCGACCGACCGATGCGCTGACGCCGTCCTCCCTCTCTCTGATGTCCCAGCCCCACCGCCCGATCCCGAAGACACCGCAGTCACCTTCCTCCTCGCATCGACAGGACCTTGCCGGAGATCGCTCCACTCCCGGATCTCCCTCCCTTTCCTTTCCCTCGCTCCACCTGGCCCCTATATAAAGCCGGATACTCTACGCACACCATTCCACCCGAAACCCCTCTCTCTCCTTCGCCAGAGCGCTGCACCACACCCTCGCCAGAGTTCGGATCCCCACCGAAGCTCCCGGAGCTCGTGCCCATCGCCTCTGTTGTCCCCACTCCCCTCCGACACAACCAGAGTATGCCGGAGACCCGCCTCCGTCGTTCGAAGCCCTCGGACGCCGTCCCCAACCACCGGAGCGCCGCCCCGACGACCTCGCCGCCTCGGCCTCACCGGAGAACCCCCTCATCGGCGACCCCCCCTTCTCTATGAGCCCCTCTCCCGCTCATATCCGTTCGTTCGTAGATCAACGTCTCAGATTAGATCATTTTAAAACCGAACCAGTATCCTCTACAGCTCGGTCGTTCGCTCGATTCGTTAGATCTCGCACACCACGTAGCCAACCAGAGAACGCCACGTCACCTTGTCCGTCCACGTCACCCAGCCAACCAGAGAATGTTTTCTGTTTTTGTTTTTGTTATATCTTTTAAACTATTTAGTGTTTTGAGTTGTGTAGCGACCCGACTCAAAACGAGTCAAGCCTCTGTGTTTTCTGTGCCATCCCTGGATCAGTATGCTGGCACACACAGTACATCAATGTATATATCAAAGTGGAATCACATGTAATTAACGTAAAACTGATATATACCTTAAAATAGCAGCGGATATAGTCAACGGGAGTGGAGTCCCAATAACACCAACGGCAAGTTGAGTGCGGACCGTAACCCTGAATCGTACTCTTACCCGTCGTAGAAGAGTATCTGCAACATAAGACGTTGCAGCCGTGTAGGTCAGTACATGAAATTTACTGGCAAGATCACCATAGAAGAACAGAAGAATCAAGACTATTCTATATGCAAAGGCTTTGTGGCTCTGTGTCTAAGTTTTTGCATAAAAGCTGATTTTATTTTCCTAAAACAAAGGAATATCAGGAATTTCACTATGGAGTTACCTATCATGACATGGTTCCGCCAACCGATGTCCAAATTCCCACAAGTATCATTAAGTTGCCCACAATTAATTATCAGTCCATTGTTGAGAGTTCAGAGATAGATCCAAGGCTAGAAGCTCAAATTGTCCGTAACTGGGGACACGGCTAATCGATTAGGTTTAACTCTCCAGAGTGTTGTGTACTTTACCCACAAGATTCTTTCCCTCCTGGTAAGTCCTCGCATTGCCTGGTGTTTGAGAACAGGATGAAAGAAACATGGCCTTTCAGAGTGTTTCCCTGACTACTGTTAGTGCCCATCCATTCCTAACGTCGACTACATCTCGTAGCACTGCCCAGCCTGAGTCACAACAAAGATCAACCAAGCCAGAGCTCATAATGACTTGTGGCTACACAGGTAAGCTTCCGGGCATGAAGTATTCATCCTTCCCTTTGAGTCTAGGTGAGGCTTTCCGCGTGAATACTGGCCATCTCCACCAACACCTAGGCAAATCCACTGGCTTGTCCAGGGTAACGTTTCAACCATCCCTCACCCAGTAGTGTGTATTGAAAAACTTGTTTCTCGAGTCTCGAAGTCTTGAGGTCTTGAATATGCAGGTCTTGAAGAAGCCTTCATGAAGTCGTCGTTTTGACGTGGAGTCCTCCTTCTCACACCACTCACGAACACTCATACCAGACCCCGTCTACTTTAGCATAGCATTGGACTAACTAGCGTTCCCGGGGCTTTAGTAACAATTGGCGGGTTCCTACCTCATGCATTCTACTCAACTACAAGAATTTCAATAACACTACGGGAGGGATTGATTGAATGATGTCTCTACATGCAATAAAACATAGGTATGAAAATATGGTCAAAGTGAACTTGCCTGTACTGTTGATGAAGAAAAAGATCACTCTCCGATGAGAAATCTATACAAACATTGCATACATATAAGCAATCATACTAGAATTCAATTCTAACAATTAAGAAGTAACAAAATCAAAAGTAACAAGGTTGATGAACGAAATACTTAAGACAAAACTCAAGGTAACAAAACTACATCAACACCACTAGGGTTGTGATGAAGTAAATACTTAAGACAAAGTTAAAATCAACAAAGTTTTCATAAAAGCAACTAAGGTAGTTTTCCCCTACAAACAATTATTTTCAATAGTAACAAAACAAAAACAAAGTAAAGTATAACAAAAGTATTTTAGTAAAAGAATTACATTTTGAAGACCAAGTAAGACTTATGAAAACAACATTCTAAACAACATAAGTGTTTGCCCACTAAGATTAACATAAGTAAAACAATAAAATATTAAAATAAGGGGAAAAAAGTATAAAACAATTAAGTTAATAGAAAATAAAACTTATAAAACATTTTAAAAATTATTTTTCAAATAAGAGTTCGAACTAGCAATGAAATCAATTTGCAAGTTATTATGAAACTAGAATTGATTTCATGCTATCAAAATAATAAATAACATAAAATAAGTTTAGTTGAAGTACTACTGATAACTTAACAGAAAACAAAATATATAATAACTAAGTTATCAGAAAGTATATTTTGTAAAACAAAATTTTATTAAAAGTATATTCAAATAGCAAATCAAACTAGCGAATGGAAATTCAATTGCAAGTTATAATTGAACTAGAATTGATTCATTGCAATCAACTAATAAAATAATATTTGTTTTGAAGGGTTATCATTATCTAACAGAAAATTTTATAAAATTTATCAACTAATATAAAAATAATAATTGTATTTAAAACAAAAGGAATATAAATAATCCTAACAACAACTAAACAAAATCTGTTTTGGTTGAAAATACTATTTTAAAATATTCCAAAAATTCCCAAACTCTACCTACTGATGGCCAAGGTCACTAGTGACAAGTAGCAAAAAGAATCAATCTAAAATATATTTTTAAACTCAAGTTATTCAGAAAACAAAATTTAAATCAAATCTGTTTAAATTCAAATTTAATTATTCAAATATGTTCAAACTTGGTATCTACAGAAACAAGAATAAACTTGTGACACAATGCAAAAAGAATCAAATTAAACACCTAAAAACATAAAAGATATGCTAAAAACAAAATCAGGACTAACTCTGTTTTTAAACGGAAACAGAAATTAAAAATCCTATAACTAACGGACAGGGGGGGTGACGTGGCGGTCTGCGATTGGTTGAAGGGTGTGTGCGTGCGGGGCAAATCGAGCGGACGACCAAAGTAGTGCATACCGCTTCGGGGATTTAAAACGTCTAATCTATGCCATTGATCAAAATCGGACGGTGGGGAGAGAAAGGGAGCTCACTGCGGCGGTGGTGTAGTCCGGCGAGGGCTCTGGCGACGGCGGTGGCTCGGGATCGAAGCGGGCGACGGCTCTAGGGGGTCTCCGGCGATGGCTTTGGCACTGGTCGACGCGGGGGAGCACGGCGACGACGATGCTGGTGATGAGACGGCTTGGGGGCGACGGTGTCGTCGATGGCGAGCTCAGAGGCGGAGGGGGTCTTCGGGTGTCGACGGGGGAGAGCGCCCCCGTGGGTTTGGGGCACGGGCTAGTGCACGTGGAGGTGCGGGCGGGTGAGGCAAACGGGATGGTGGGCTCGGTGGTGCTCGAGGTGGTCGGGGTGGAGTGGTGGGGCGAAAATGGTGCGGCGGCGGCTCGTGTGCTCCGGCGAGGAATTTTGGCGAGGGGAGGGTAGGGCAGAGGGGGGGAAAGTGGGGGAATGAAGGGATGGGGCCTCGGGCTTCTTATAGGAGGGGTCGGGGGCGTCCGAAAGGAAGGGGAGAGAGAGATCCGGTGATGGCTCCGGCGATGGCGACGGGCGCGAGGAGGAAGGAGGCGACCGCGGCGGTGTTATCAGTCAGGTGGTGGGTCCGGAAGGTCAGAGAGAGAAAGAGGAGCGGCGCGCGTCGGTTGGCCGACCGGGAGTGGTTTCGGGCGGGATTAGGGGGGGCTGGGCCGGCGGTCTGGTAAAATCTTTCCTATTTTTCAAAAAGAGTGCAGTAAAACTACTTTAATGCTATTGATTCAATTCCAAATATAGTCAAATTTTATATCACAATTAATAGAATAATGAATTATGTTTATTGAACATTTTTATTCTGTTATTTGAATACTTTGAAAAAAAATATTATTTTCAGAAACGGCCTATTTGCTTTTAAATCCTATTTGCAAATATTCTCAAATAACCCCATGGATTTTATGGTTCTAAAACTTCACAATTTACCCCTTGGTTTGGAGTGTCACATTACTCCTCTCAAAAATATGTCCAGGGGTTTGGATGCTTTGAAAATTTGAATAGGAACCAAATATGACATGGATTCCAAAAGAATAATTCAGAGGTTTTCAAAAGCACTTTCAAATCCTTCCTTTAAACTTCCAACTCATATTTCATATAATTTGAAGAAGTCCTTTTATCCTCTCTCATGAAAATCATTGAGTTGCATAAAGTTTCTGAATTTGAAATATTTTCAAAGATGGAATTCAATTCACATGGGAAAGTCATTTTATTCCCTCTCATTCAAAAGTTTATTCAAAAGTTTCGAAATTTCACTCACTTTAAATCACTCAATCAAACAAACATTCCTTCTAATAATTATTATAACATTCCAAAGTTTGGGATGTTACAACTCTACCACACTTAAAATGAATCTCGTCGTCGAGATTCGAAAGGGCTAGAAAGAAAAGGTTAGGGTTTGGGGGTCTTCTAACAAATCCACCGACCAAAAAGGTGTGGGGTCTTCCAACAAGACTCCATTGACCTGGAAGGTGTGGGGTCTACCACACTTAAAATGAGAGTTACTGGTCTCTCAAAATCATGATAGTCCTCTGGGTGCATCCGTCTATTCACATACTTCACGATAGCTCCTTCGATGACGCTCTTCCGTTTTAAAATCAAAATCTCGTGTTCTCATAACAAAATGTATTACCATCGATACTGGGTCTTCTTAGCTGGCAGGTCTCGCGTTCATTCTAAGTAACTTATCAACGATCTCATGGTGGTCTACCATTAGTGGTTATCCTGCAGTGAAATGGGTCTTGGCTTCATTCCTCACCGTAAAAATACCTACGTGTGGCAACAACTGCCATGTACAAGGGTTTTACATCATACCTTTCTAAGGCTTTAAACAAAATCTTCATAGAACGTCGTCTCTTTACTATGGGTAAGTCACTCAGATTTACCATTCCGAATAGCAAGAGAATGATAAGAGTAAGTCGTCATGGTGGCCAAGCCATGTCGCACTGAAATCATTACCTTGTATAAGGTTTAGTTAATCTCGTATTCTAACACTTGGTCTTCCTCACAAGATTTGCAGAAAATTTCTCTTGTCAACGAACGAAGTTCGGATAAATCCATTGATTCTGCAAGCTAAGCAAAAAATCTATCGTTTCTTCACAACTCTCAGGTTTTCGTATACTCCTAAGAAAACGTTTGCTGATCAGTCATAGATTCTTCCAAGTTTCTTCCTTCACAAAGGTGGGGCTTGATCTTTATCAATCCCGAGGTCAGTGATTTGTGGGTTCACCTGAATACTTGGATAGCTTTAACTCACTCCTGGGGTTACTATCGTTCCATATACCAGCATTACCTTCAGTTCACTCTATTATACCCTTCACAGACTTATTCTTGTTTAGATTCTACTCTGTGGAATCCATTTTCCTTTCCATTGGTCTGTTTAACCTTTGATATGGCTTCATCACCATCATTCCTCCAGCTTCGAAGGCACTTTGTCTCAAAGGGTATCATCCAGATAGTTTGAGGTGGTTCCATATTCTCTTCACATGTATTTACTTATCGAAACTCCTTAACCAGAAAGGTACCTGTGGTTACTACCACACTTAAAATGAAATGCACTCATGTCTACAGAGACCATATTTTCTCATGTCCTCGAAAATGGTTGGAGATCTTTGTTCATGGGTAACAACTCATATAATTCAATATAGGAAAATCAGGACACCATAAATTTCCATTGATTCATGAACTTATTACAACTTTGAGGCTTCCTTTACAAGATAAGCTCATGAAAAACAAAAGTGCTTCATGATACAGGTATTTCCATCTTCAAAACATAACTATCCCATTCTAGCTTTCTTCTCATATTCAATCCTTGGTTACATCCTCAATCACTTCATAAAACTCCTAGAAAGTACTTTATTACAAATGCTGCCATCCACATAGTTTGGTATGTTCTAGCATTAACTCCCAACTTTATTCATTTATCC
The DNA here is from genome assembly GCA_022496015.1 of Hordeum marinum. Lineage (NCBI taxonomy): Eukaryota > Viridiplantae > Streptophyta > Magnoliopsida > Poales > Poaceae > Hordeum > Hordeum marinum. The sequence goes on along the minus strand of CM039674.1, from coordinate 553,684,938 downwards.
CTCCATGGAGATAGTTTAGTACCACAGGAACTTCGCGATGTGCTCCTTGAAATCATCCATATTTTCCTTGATCAGGGTGGACATGAGCTTCATCTCCATCATCTCTGTATGCACCTCTTGCAGGTATTCCTGAGTATGACGGAGTCTTGCTTCAAGTATTTCTCCAATCCGGCGTATGGCTTCCATGGCACCTTTACGAACAGCATCAAAGAAAATTGCTCGTGGTACACGAGATATGTAAAAGTATTGTCCCATAGTCTTTGGGCAAACTCCTTTCACACGATGGAGGTGTACCTCCACATACCAGAGTTCCACTCCATTATCCATGAATGGGTAGCCTTTGTAGACTGCATCTCCTTCCATATGGATGTGCTTCATCATATCCTTCTGGATCCTTGGGTAATCATGGTCACTAGTCAGAGTCATGATCGTCTCCGGGCCTTTGAGGAAAGACTCATAAAGGGTGGTCATCTGCAGGTGTCAGAAAAGGTACTCAGAATTAACATATGTTTTCTTCTTGGGTAAGCATCCATGTTATCCAAAACCAAGCTTCAAATTCACTTCCCAACATCTTATGGAGTATTTTCATCCTTAAAAACAATGGGTTTTCCATTTACCATACTCCAGTTATCTCCTGGTACTTTAGCAAAATCCAAGGTTATGCATCAACAACTCATTTTCATCCATGTTTTGATTCCATACTTCTATCTCTAGCTGGGTCATTGGTCAGTCAAAACTTCATTTCACCATCTATAGGGTTCAAGGTCTTGAGGATGGGAGGCATTAGGGAGAAAGGAGAGGATACACACAATACAAACAATGGTTTTGAAAATAGATTTTTGTGGTGGCTGTCGAAAATTACACACAAATGACAGCTCACAAAACATCGTATCTAACGTAAGTATACAACAGGGTTTGGTCTTCTAGGGCATAATATCTTGGAAATTCTTCATGGTCTTCAATTTTTTCAGATCTGTATAATCTTCAATCCTTGTGTAGCTCTTTCCATAATGGTCAAGGGACAAGGTATTATCTAACTAGTTGATAAAACTCAGAAGAGAGGAGAAGTAAAAGATCCTTTGAAAACAAAGTTTTTTTTGAGAAATCTTATCCTAAGGGTTTTCCAGTTTCTAGGGTCACGTCCTACAGTCAACATGTGCTCTGATACCATTTCTGTAGCGACCCGACTCAAAACGAGTCAAGCCTCTGTGTTTTCTGTGCCATCCCTAGATCAGTATGCTGGCACACACAATACATCAATGTATATATCAAAGTGCAATCACATGTAATTAACGTAAAACTGATATATACCTTAAAATAGCAGCGGATACATTCAACGGGAGTGGAGTCCCAATAGCACCAACGACAAGTTGAGTGCGGACCGTAACCCTGAATCGTACTCTTACCCGTCGTAGAAGAGTATCTGCAACATAAGACGTTGCAGCCGTGTAGGTCAGTATATGGAATGTACTGGCAAGATCACCATAGAAGAACAAAAGAATAAAGACTATTGTATATGCAAAGGCTTTGTGGCTCTGTGTCTAAGTTTATGCATAAAAGCTGATTTTATTTTCCTACAACAAAGGAATATCTGGAATTTCACTATGGAGTTACCTATCATGACATGGTTCCGCCAACCGATGTCCAAATGCCCACAAGTATCATTAAGTTGCCCACAATTAATTATCAGTCTAGTGTTGAGAGTTCAGAGATAGATCCAAGTCTAGAAGCTCAAATTGTCCGTAACCGGGGACACGGCTAATCGATTAGGTTTAACTCTACAGAGTGTTGTGTACTTTACCCACAAGATTCTTTCCCTCCTGGTAAGTCCTCGAACTACTTGGTGTTTGAGAACAGGATGAAAGAAACATGGTCTTTCAGAGTGTTTCCCTGACTACTATCAGTGCCCATCCATTCCTAATGTCGACTACATCTTGTAGCACTGCCCAGCCAGAGTCACAACAAAGATCAACCAAGCCAGAGACCATAATGACTTGTGGCTACACAGGTAAGCTTCCGGGCATTAAGTATTCATCCTTGCCTTTGAGTCTGGGTGAGGCTTTCCACGTGAATACTGGGCATCTCGAGCAACACCTAGGCAAATCCACTAGCTTCTCCAGGGTACCGTTTCAACCATCCCTCACCCAGTAGTGTTTATTGAAAAACTTGTTTCTCGAGTCTCGAAGTCTTGAGGTCTTGA